>VZRU01005171.1:99503-135502 GCA_013398155.1 Pedionomus torquatus | reverse complement strand
TGTGTTGGTTGATGAGAAGCTCGATGTGAGCCAGCAATGTGGCACTCACGGCTGAGAAAGCCAACTGCATCCTGGGCTGCAGCAGAAGGAAAATGGCCAGCAGGGTGAGGGAGGTGATTCTGCCCCTCTACTCTGCTCTTGAGAGACCCCAGCTGGAGTACTGCCCCCAGCTCTCAGGTCCCTAGCATAAGAAGGACATGGACCACTTGGACCAAGTCCAGAGGAGGGCCATGAAGATGATGAGAGGGCTGGAGCACCTCTCCTATGAGGACAGGCTGAGAGAGTTGGGCTTGTTCAGCCTGGAGAAGAGGTCTTATAGCAGCCTTCCAGTACCTAACAGGGTTTCATGAAAGAGGCGGAGAGAGTCTTTATCAGGGAATGTAGTGATAGGATGAGGGGTAACAGTTTTAAGCAGAAAGAGGGTAGATTTAGGTTAGAAATCAGGAAGAAATTCTTTACTGTGAGGGTGGTGAGACACTGGAACAGGTTTCTCAGCAAAGTTGTGGATGCCCCTTCCCTGCAAGTGTTGAAAGCCAGGTTGGATAGGGCTTTGAGTAATCTGGTCCAGTGGGAGGTGTCTCTGCCCACAGTAGGGGAATGGAACTAGGTGGGCTTTAAGGTCCCTTCCAATCCAAACTAATCTATGATTTATGATTTCACAACAAGGCTTGGGTATTTCAAATAACTACCTGCAGGAGCAGCAGTAGGAGGAAGGGGAAGTAGCCCAGAAAGAAAGGCCAGAACCTGCCCTGTCCAGCATGGAGACCCAGCAGGAGAGACGAGGCCTCCAAAGAGATGTGGAGCTCAGAGAAGACTTTTAAGGGAACAAGAAAGGGTTTATAACCCAGGCACAAAATTTCATCCTGTTTGGATTTAGAATATTTTCACTTCAGAAGCATTTCAGAAATACTTCACATTACAGTCACACCTCCGTGCTTATTTTTTTTTCTTTACCACTCACAGGTGCTGTAAAGACAGCAAAGGACTTTCTGTAGTTCCTTCAAGCTACATCTGGGTGCAGAGGTGTCACCGTCCTTACCACAGGGTCAGTGGAGCATCCAGCAAGGCCATCCTGAGGTTGGAACCCTGAGGTAAGAGGGAAAAATGGGGATCTGGGAAAAATGGGTGAGGGTTAGATGGTGAGCAGAGAGCAGCAGTGGAGGGCATCTGGGTAAAAGATGGAAAATTTTAATCTCAGGGTGGTTGGGTGGGTGGGAAAAAAGAAAAGATAATCATGGGGAGGATCAACTGCAGGTGAACATAACAAAACCTAATCTGAATGAAAGTCCTTGGAAAGAGAGAGACAAAGTATGAAGGGAGAAGAAGACTAAAATAGAAACAAAAGCAAGGAATATGTTATTAATGTATGCTGTCCAAAGCTTTTATAGACTGGTTAAGAGATTTAGATTCACGGTATTGTTATTAAAAGCATCTTGGAGTGCTTTACTTCAAAATATCTCTGATCTCCAATGTGAATATGGTTTGCCTAATGCAAAGTGTCCCAGGACTGGCTTACCAGCTCCATCTGTCTTGGCACCTCTTTTGATAAATTTCAAATGCTGACTTAAATGAAGTCAGACCTGTCTTTTACAGCATTTTGAATAGCTTCAGGCTGGTGTCCATGCACAAAAAAAAGAAGCTGTGTGATGTTTCAAACATGTATGTGGAGCATATTGTAACATCAGATGAGAGACTGCAAAGCCCTCCCTTGTACACTGTGCTTGATTGGGTTACGCCAAGAAAAATCTGGCCAACACTGGAAACTGCCAAACAGCTACACTGATTAGAAGAAACACCAGGTATGATCTTGAGAAAATAGGATTGAAAAATGAGCAGTGCTGTCTTTAACCCTTCTTATCATATAATAATCATTAAGTGTATAAACAAAGCATCAATGAAAATTAATCTGTATGTATTAATCTGTATTTTGTTTGGCCTGTTTAAAAAGTGAGGTTATAGCCACCACTTCAATTCCCTATGCAAAAAAAAAAAAAAAAAAAGGGGGGGGGGGGNAAAAAAAAAAAAAAAAAAAAGGAGGGGAGGGGAGCTGGCAACAGTGGCTCACTTGACTGCTAGGAAAAGAATTGTATGGATCAAAGACCTCAGACATGAAGAAGCCTATGAAAGAACGCTTTCCATATATATTATACGCTTTATCAGAAGGATAGATCTTCTGTTTTCTACTGGGTGGGAAACAAAATCTAAATTACAGAGAGCTGGCTCTGAGACAATTTGCTACCTGCCAAAGTGAGGGAGTATGCCACTGCCAGAGATGGTTCTCACAGCTGGACTGCTCTTGTTTGCTGTAGATATTTAGGACAGGTTGAAACAAATGGCCTAATTTTTTTCTGTGGGACTTACCCCTACAAAAAACTGTTTCTTCCCCAAAGCTAGAATATTTCACCACAGGGTAGTTAATTGTCCTGTCACAGCAGGATTGGGTCTTGGCTTAAAAATAACAAAAAACAACAACAAAAAACAACAACAAGAAAAAAAAAACAACAAACAAACAAACAAAAAAAGATATAATTTTGGCCATTAATAAAGAAGTAAAAAATGTATACAGATTTCTTTGTATATGCACAAAAAGATATATGCATTTATAGATGTATAAATGACATGAACTGTAAGGGTTACTGATGACCTGAACTTGCCAAACTTTCACCCGTGCTGCATGCCTGGGAGTAAGAAATTAAGCTGAGCTGACTCCTTTCTCTCATGCATGAAGAAACTTCTCATGTTTCAGGCATATACTATCCTCTCTCTAGGGTAAGAACAATTTTTTTCTTTTGTGTGTACTGATATAAGGAAGCCAGCAAAGTGAGTGAGGGGAAAGGCATTTTGAAGAGAAAATTACATTTGTGGGATGCTGCTGGAGGCATTGTATTTGCCCCCAGAAAACTGTTGTGGTTCCAATGCTGTTCACAAAACAAAAAGAAGGGAGTAGTCTGAAAAGAGCTGATGGCGCTTTAGATTTCAGTGAAGATATCAAGAGCTGCACAGGCTAAAAAGCACACTCAACCTTCTGCAAATGTGCTGATGGCAGTAACACAGAACTGGGTCTGGGTCGCACCTTTACGCTTTGCGTTGTGTGTAGGAGAAAGCCACAGCTTTGCAGTCTCTGCCTCTCAGGTCTTCCTTTGTTTCTGGGGGGAAATAACCTCTGCTTGTCTCTGACCCTGCTCTAACTCATCCATGCTGGCTTTGGGTACAGAGGAAGGCTGAACCTGCATTCCCTCATGTGAGCAAGGATATGCAGCCTGCGTCGTTGCACCCACATCCGCAGAGGAGGCATGGCAAAGAGAAGATACAGGAGGCACATCTTTCTCCTGCCACATAGCCTCCTAACAAGGAAATTGTGAGCCAGCTTGGTTATTCAGTGGGTGGAAAAAAGCCAGCTATCAGCCCTCCACATCAAGTTCAGTAGTATTAGTCTCCATCCTCCAAATGCGAGTGGTCCTGTGGACAATGGTGGCATGTGGATTCAGCTGGCTCCTGCAAAATCCTAATCAGTTCATACAGACTACAAAGCTGTTGCTTCCATTTGGTTAATGAATCCAAGCATAAAAGCAACATGTGGCAAGCTAGCCATGAATGAAAAGCCTCATTAACGTATCATTCTAGAAGGACAATTGTAAAGGTGTCATGAAGGGCAACAGGAAGAATACATTTTCATTAATTGCTCAGGAAGATGCTTACAAATTGCAAAAGCTTCTCAAATTTTAGTGCAGATGACATGACCTCTGGAGATTCTTTACTGAAGCTTGCTGTTTTCCTAGGATGTTCCTTTTGCATTAGTTTTTTGGGCAGTCATCTGATCAGGAAACTGAGACAATATAATTTGGTGTGGATGATAAACTACATTCTATAGACAAAAAACATTGCAAACATGAACTATCCATCTATATATATGCTACCTTATCTGCAAATGATTCACAATGACATTGTGGATAATTTATGAACAATTACTTGGTTGCTAAATGTTTCCTCCTATTTGAATCTTGAAAGCAACTGGCAACAATGCTGCCTACTAAAGTACATCTGTTCACGTTGGAGGAACTACCTGCCCACAGTAAAAAACAGATATGTTGTGATGGGGCCCTTAGAGTTAATTAGAGATTTCATCTTGAAAAGGTTTAACATGCCCAAATCCTGTTAACTTCTAAGAGCTATGATTACTATGCCCCTTTTAAGATCATGCCCCAATAATTTTAATTGCTGTATTTATTTTTTTTTTTCTAAATTGACATTGCTCTATTCTTGACAACATTTCTGTGGAGGGTTAGTCAATGAAACACAGGGAATATTTTCATTTTCCAGCCCTGTTCCAGCTGGAACAACTGCAGTACGTGCATCCCTCTTGCAGTGTAGGATGGGTACTGTGTATGACGCTGCTTCACACTGGCATCCCAGGGATGTTTGCAAAATATTTTTTGACATAACAGTGCAAAGTAAGTTTCCTTCCCTAATGGGTGGAAAGGATGAGAACTTAGAATCATAGGACTGTCTAGGCTGGAAGGGACCTTTCAGAGCATTTTAGTTTAACCAGCAACCTCACGCCGATAAAAAACATCGCTAATCCACGTTGCAAAGCAGAATGTCTACCTCTCCTTTAAATACCTCCAGAGGTGACCGTTCCACCACTTCCCTGGTCAGCCTGTTCCTATGCTGGATAACCCGTACATAGGGTTACAACTTCACACAGGCAACGAAACGAGAGATAGCTCTCTGTCTATTAGCAGCCGCACTCGGAGGCTAGGCAATAAAGGAGACTGCCGAACGGCTCTTTCAAGCCTCGGACTCAGTTGATAAATGTGCGGTTTGTAACTTAAGCTTACGCAGGTGCGTGCAGTTTGTGCTACCTGGAGCCACCCAGGTGATGGGAGGATCCCACCTGGGCCAGCCCACCGGGTCGCCTCCTCGCCCCGCAGCCTGCTGGGGGAGGGCCGCGGCGGGGGAGGTGCGGCGAGCCGTGCTGCCCACTAAGGCCGTGTTTGGGGGCGCCGAACCGCCGCTGCTCCTCCTTCTCCTCCTCCTTCTTTTCCCCGCGGCGCCGGGCGCGCTGCAGCGGTCGCCCCGCGTAGCTGGCGCGGTTCTCCGCGGCTGTTCCGCGTCCCATCATGGCTGCGAGCGCCGGGCTCCGCGCCCCCCATCCCCTTCTTCTCTTCCTTCTGCTGGGCAGCTGCGGGGCGAGCCTGCCCCCGGAGCCGCCGCCGCCGCCACCCCCTCCGCCGGCCAGCCCCGAACCCCAGCTCCTGCCCGAGACGGCTCTGCAGAAGCCTACCGTGCTCCTGGCCATTATAGCCCGCAACGCGGCGCACACGCTGCCCCACTTCCTCGGCTGCATCGAGAGGCTGCAGTACCCCAAGAGTAGGATCGCCCTCTGGTAAGTAGCGGGGAGGGGGAGCAACACCTTGGGGCGAGGGCTGTGGCCTGGCCGGCGGGGCTCCCTACGCCCCCAGGCTGCTAGCAGAGCCCCGGCTGCCGCAGCCCTTGGCTTCCACCCTAGTCGCGTCTGGCGGGGGCCGGCGAGGGAGCTCCGGGTGGGGAGAGGGAGTCTGGGGGGGAGCTGACAGCTGCCTCCGCACCTCCCCTTCTTTGGCGGCGGCGGGGCGCAGGTAGCCGGGGCTCGGGCACCGCTGAGCCGCGGGGAGGGAACGCAGGCAAAGCCTGGGCGCAGCTCCCGCCCGCCGGAGCTGGAGAGCCGGTGTTCGGCACGCTGGGAAGCAGCTCCCCCCGCCGGGCGAGGGGGTCTCCCGGAGGGCGGCCCCACGACCCGCGTGTTCGGGGAAAAGGGGTCCCCCGGCCCCGCGAGGGCTCTGGTGAAGCGGTAGGCAGGGCGGCCGGGAGATGGCTTTTTTTTTTTTTGTGAGCCAAGCTGGCCTGAAGCCTGGGAACATTCACCGCCTTAGTATTTGTCTCAGTCCACAGACACGAAGAAAACGTGTGGCTCGGTACGGCGAGCCCGGGTGGGAAGGCGGTAGGGACCGGGCTTTGAGGGAAGATGGTGGGGGGTTGCCGGAGCCGGCGTGCTGGGTAGGTGCTGATGGGCGTTGAAAAGGAGCATTGTTGCAAGGCTGTCGTCTGAAAGATGGATTCAAAGATGTATTCAGAAATCCCAGCGTGGGGGCAGCTGTGGCAGTCAAATACGTGTCCAGATGGAAGAATTAAGACTAATTTGGGTACTAGTCAATCTGCCTTTATTTATAAGGGGGGAATATCTTTCTATCCTAACCTGGAATGGGCATTGTTTGGAAGGATGCAAACCAGATTTTTCTTTTAAAATGTAGTAATTCTTTAAAATAAGAAGTGGTGGGCCTGATTCCAAGTTCACTAAGCCAGCCGGGAGGCTCCTCTTAACTTAAAAAGTTGATTAAGTGTTACTTTGTATAAATGTATGTGGGGAGGATGTCACATCACTGATACTAAAGTGCCATTAAGCAGACAGTGTTAGATGGTTGTGTGTGTGATTCAGGAATGTAATTGTTATTTGTTTTCAAGTGCTTTACAGGTCTTTCCAGAAAATCAGTTGCTGTTGTAATCAGTGTGTGGCTTTGGGCTTTTTGGGCGGGGGCTTAGAGTTCACAAAGCAGATCGTATTATCAGTCTGGCTATGGGATGACAAGCTTGTGTATGGCAGTGGGTTAGTGTCAGACACATCTGTATGTAAGCCCATGACTCTGCTTTCACTTGTATCAGTAAGAATTTTGCTGGTTTGAATTTCATCTTGGCAGATATGTATAAGAGCAGATAAATGTTATCAGACCCTACATATGGATTGTGATAGGCTTGATGTTAATAAAACATAGTGGGAGTTATAAGTGCAGACCTGATCACCAAAGCAGAGTGGATACTGAAATACCTCTCCCTGCAGAAGTGCAGAATAGGTTTGGTCTTTTTTTTTAAGTCCCGCAGAGCACTAGTTACTAGTTGTAGTTACCCTACAACCTGTTTTAGTAAGGATAACACAGGCAATACACTTTAATTGAAGTCTCTGCAGAATTGTGTGAAAGTATTTGTAGGGATTGTTCTTGAAAAAACAGTGTAAGATAACTGAAAAGATGCTTTTCTAAGACTGGAATATCTGTGGCTGAAAATGTCAAGCTTTGTAAAATAAGAATGGTTAAAATGTTGTGGCAACTGTAAAAAGTTCCATAGGTGCTCTGAGCTGACAGAGGGAAAGCAGTACTGTAGGGCAGCAGCAATTCCTTGGAGAGACTTAGTCCCATTTGCTTCAGCTCCCCAAGAAGACTTGAGCTTTTTTGGAGCTGGGGTTGTTCATGCCACAAAGTATGTGCCAAGAGGAAGTTCTCTGATCAAGTCTCTATCAAGACTATCAAGTCTCTTGAGAACAAATGTAACAATACAATCCCTTTCTGGAAGTGTCTCTCACTTCAGACTTTGTGCTTGACAGAGTCCTTTAAAACAGCTAAATTATGGGATTTACTGTGCCCTTGTACTGTTGAATTACTAGAATAGCTTGGTGTGAAGGTCAGTGAAGTGCCAGTTGTCCAAGAGTTGCATTCTTTCATTGACACTTATATTCCACTTCAAACTGCTTCAAAACTTTGAGTAAGTCAGCATTTTAAAATGCCCAAATAGAAATCTTGAGAATGATAATTAAAAACATATATTATCTCTTAAGCTTCCATATGCTCTCTGTGTTGCTTGAGGGCTAAAGTGAATTCCTCAGACATTTCTAGGGTGGAAGTTTTGTGAGTGACAGTAAAGATGGCTTAAAAGACAATAAATGAGTTTGAAGCAGACACTGATTTTTCATAGCCTATATCAATCTTTGTTAGCCCAATACTGAGCAAAAGGTATACATTGGACAGTGTTGTAGTCCCTTCTTCCCTTTGGTGTTAATTCTGACTTCTTCATTTGCTGTGGTTGTGAGCAACCTTGGAAGAACTTGCTGGCTACTAATAACTTGAGCAAACCATTTGGTCTGAGGCCAACTGGCACACTGTGACCTTTCAGTTCAATGCTTCCTTCCTTTCTGTCTTCCCCCTCCAAGAAACAGGAAACTGCATCCAGACAGCCTCCCGGGGCAGGTCCCTGGCCTGTATTAACCCCAGCCACCCTTGTCTTGGAGAGTACTGGTGGGCATGGGCCAGATTGTCCCAGGGTTGTACTAATGAGTTAATGGTGGGCACTGCTGTGAAACAGCACTCAGGTCTTTGTGCTGGCCCTGCTTAGCTTGCTGGGCCACACTTGGTGGTAGACAGTCTGTCAGAGAGCCTTTGATGCTGGCCACCGAGGTGGGAACAGCAAAGGCTCCCTGCCTGA
The DNA here is from genome assembly GCA_013398155.1 of Pedionomus torquatus. Lineage (NCBI taxonomy): Eukaryota > Metazoa > Chordata > Aves > Charadriiformes > Pedionomidae > Pedionomus > Pedionomus torquatus. The sequence continues at coordinate 127,213 of VZRU01005171.1, read as the reverse complement.
GCAGCAGAACCCAGCTTCTCTCTTTGCTCTTCAAGCTTGTGCTTGTGTAGCTGTGGAAGACAAAGACTAGAGATGACAACTGCCCCTTTTTGTGAAGGAGGAAGGTCTTGGCTCTCCCCTCAGGTACCTGTAGAAAGCATTTTGATTCAAAAATATGTAGTGTTGTGAGAAACAGGCTAGAGACCAGCAACAGTGGAGTGCCTTAAGAAACAAGGCTATTGGACCCAAGTCAATCTGGTTTTTAGCTAGGAGGTGTTCTAATACTCTCCTTGTGTGGCTGTGCTTGGCATGTTTACTGAGCTTTTCTCAGGGTTGTGTCAGTGACACTAAGCTGTGAACCCAGCCTAGCTGAGTTAGGAAACTTGGCGGTATTAGGAAAACTTACTGTGTTGTTTGTGTGTGTGTTAGAGATCTGCAAAGGGAGGGGAAAATTTTTCTTTATCTTGGATGAAAATGACCCATAGTCAGCATGGCCCAACACTCTTGTGGGTGGTTTAGGGTTGTTTTTCTTGTTTTGAATGTTAGTGATGCTGACTCTGTTTGAGATGGATTCAATTACAGGTAAGGAGTGTTTGTGTGTCAGGCTCATCTTGGCTGTAGTGAGCAAAGTAAAAGCATGTGTATTGAGCAATTTATCTAACTCTTACACTTCCCTTAGGTTCAGATTAAGTGATGCTATAGCAAAGAAAGTAGCCTGTAATTTTTATCTTTAAATACCTGCTAGTTCATAGTTGTGGGCTCTCTCATCTTTTACTAACCTGGGGATTAACTGCCTGCATCAATGAGTTGGTGCTTGGAAGAAATAATTAGGTTCCTTTGTGCTTGAAAATCTATGCCTGCTTTGCAGATTAGAGTATGCTAATGATAACATGACCCATGGGTGAGACTGGAAAACTGGAATAAGCCCCAGATGAGAGATCGGTGGATATACTATAACACTAGCTCCAGTGAGTTTAAACTTAAAGAACTAGTCACAGCTGAAAATAGAAGCTGGTGAGATCAGTACAATAATTATAACTTTCATAAATATATATGTTAGTCTTCAACTAGCTGCTGATACTTTATCTGAGCATTTTTGTATTCTTCCACAGTTTACTTTTAAATGTGAAAATTTCTATGTAGAGGAAAACTTCCAGTTAGATGCAGGGATCATTTGAAACGTTAATGGGTGGTGTTATTCACTGGAAGTGTTGGCAAAACTTAAACTCTTTAGCTAAAAACTTTGCAGTTCTGTGGAGAAACCTTAAGCATCAGCTCTGTGATGCCAGATGTTTGCTGAGTAGCAGTAGTTTCAATCCATCCATGGGTTCTGAGGGAGCTGGTGGACCAAGTTGCCAAGCCGCTTTCCGTCATCTTTGAGAAATCATGGCGATCTGGTGAAATTCCTGCATTTGGAAAGATTGGAAAAAGGGGAACATAACCCTGATATTCAAAAAAAAGGGGAAAAAAGACCCAAGAAATGATAGACCAGTCAATCTCACTTCTGTGCCTGGCAAGATCATGGAGCAGATCCTCGTGGAATCTCTGCTAAGACACATGGAAAATAAGGAGGTGATTTGAGACAGCCAACATGGCTTCACCAAGGGCAAATCCTGCCTGACAAATATGATGGCCTTCTATGATACTGCCACAAACTTGGTGGACAAAGGCAGAGCCATGGACATCATCTGCATGGATTTATGCAAAGCATTTGATGCTGTCCTATATGACATCCTAGTCTCCAAATTGGAAAGTNGGAGGTGATTCTTTCCCTCTACTCTGCACTCATGAGACCCCACCTGGAGTCCTGTGTCCAGCTCTGGAGTCCTCAACATAAAAAGGTCATAGAACTGTTGGAACGGGTCAAGCAGAGGGCCAGGAAGATGATTAAGAGGGCTGGAGCACCTCTCCTATGAGGACAGACTGAGATTGCTGGGGCTGTTCAGCCTGGAGAAGAGAAGGCTCCAGGGAGACCTTCTAGCAGCCTTCCAGTATCTGAAGGGAGCCTACAGGAGAGCAGGAGAGGGACTGTGTAGTGATAGGATAAGGGGGGATGGTTTTAAATTGGAAGAGGGGAGATTTAGATTGGATATTAGGAAGAAATTCTTTCCTCCGAGAGTGGTGAGGCACTGGAAGAGGTTGCCCAGAGAAGTTGTGGATGCCCCCTCCCTGGAGATGTTTAAGGCCAGGCTAGGTGGGGCTTTGAGCAACCTGGTCTAGTGGGAGGTGTCCCTGCCCATGGCAGGGGGGTTGGAACTCCATTTTTGAGGTTCCTTCCAACTCTAACCATTTTATGATTCCATGATTCATTTTTTTTTTTTTTCCTAATGTACTCACCAATTGCCAGATTCTGTTGGCTTTTTGATGTTGAAAGGCATCTTGTCCCACACTTCACATTAGGGCCTACTAGACATTACAGTGGATATTGGGATTTCTTATGAAAGGAATTAGGAGCTCTCCAGAAGTGAGGGGTGTATACTGTAAAAATGACATCTTGAAATGTATAGGAGTTCTGTAAGACTAGGGTATGCAATACATTGTGTGTGACTTAATTTTTTTTTTCTTTTAACCTATATGCTATGTGTCTGAACATGCAGCCATTGATTTTGGCTGCTATCTTTTTGCAACCACATTTTGAGACTGGACTACCCTGTTACCTGTTTGTCTGTTCTTTAATTGCCTGCCTTATAGCTTGTAATGCAGATGGTGTGTTTGGAGCTTAGGTGCCAATGAAATAATAAGTTATGGGGAAACAGCAGGACAGTGTAGTATCAGAGGTTGTCTATTATAAGCATTTGGATGCTTTCAAAAGTCAGGGAGAACTAGTTTTCAAGATTACTCTTTTTGTTTTTTTTTAATATGTACAAAGTAGGAGTGAAAAGACCTCAAGGGGTTCATTCCTGCCCAGGGCAGGATCCCACTTCATCCCTGCCTTGTCTCTTGCCTGGGGTTGGGATTCCTTGTACAGCCAAGGCTGCAGACTGTCAAGGTTGTGTACTGTCATGTCTCCTGAAGCCTTTTCAAGTATGGGGGAAGTGAGAGGCAGCTGTGGGAGTGTGTACAAGGACCAGCTGCAACCGATGTTAGCTGTAAAGTGCTGGAGTTAATTTGTTCCTTTAAAAAAAAAAAAGGCAATTTTACTTGTGCATTCCTGGCATACAAGCTCTTTCAGCTTCTTAACTTCTGGTGAATCTGGAAGTGGGGATCAGTTAGGTCAGATCCAGGTGAAGCCTGTCCAGTTCCTACTGCTATTCTCCTATTAAAAGGACAAAACCATTTTCCCTTATGCAGTCCTGCTCCAACCAGAGTGTCCCAAGGTACATTGGATATCCTAGAACAGTTAAGGCTGGAAGGCGCCTCTAAATATTGTCTAGTCCCAGCCCCTGCTCAAAGAAGGCTCAGCTGGAGCAAGCAGTAAAGTACCATTACAGTTCAAATTTTGACTATCTCCAGGATGGAGACTTCATAATCTCAGTGCAACCCGTTCCAGTGAGATAGTCACTGGTAAGGAGTGCCTTGAAAATTCGTATTGTCTGCAACCTCGTTAGATTCACCTTCAGCTTTTTGGGATGAAGACAAAATTGCATGAAGACTGCTATTCCAATTGCATGCCTTCCCCTCCTCCCCCCCTCAGCTTTGTTTTGTGTGTTCCTTCTGCTACATTCTACATCAAGTGTGCCTTCTTTTCAGAAAGCCCCCTGATCACTGCTAGTCAGCCTCCTGAAGAGGCCCCAGGAGCACAGCTGGAGCACGGTTGGTTCCTGGCAGATATGGCACAGGCTTGACTTGGTGGGGGAGAACAAGGAGGTTTTGCTTGAGGAACCAGAGGAGGGATATCAGGACAGCAAGCTCTGTTCCCTCTCAGGATGAATGGTAAGCCATAGGTTGAAGGGCACTTTTGATCTTTTATGTAAAGTATCAAAACACCTGCAGTTATTTGAATCTTTTGGAAACAAAAGTCTTCGCATACTGGGTCAAGATTCTCTAAAAATAGATCAGTGATACACATGGTGTGCAGACCATCAAGAGCTGCCCATCACCAGTGCTCATGATTCTTTGGCCCCCAGGGACTCCCTGAAAGACCATATGAGCTACAGGGTACAGAGAGGACCAGGGTGATTCATGGTGCTGTCTATCAGAACCTGGAATTTCCTTCCTGTGGGATGATGTCTCAAACTTTAATATTATTTCAATATATTTATGTGCATCTCATTTCCTTTATTTTAGTAACGCATAGTGTATGTGGATGCTCATTGCCAGAGGTGGATTGCAGCTGAATGGGGCCCGATGCGTCAAAATTTCAGGCTAAAGAAAGATAGGAATAAAGAATTTGTCAGTATTCTCTCCACAGTGGATTTTTGGCCACCTTGTGCCAAAGTGCCTAGTTCCTTCAGATGGACATGTGACACTTCTAATAGACTCATGAGTAAAGAAAAGAGGACTGTATTTTTTTTCATGGAACAGCATGATTTGCTTCATTTTGTGCCCAATCCACTTTTTGAACATCGAAATGCTTGGTTTCAGTGTGTGTGCATATCTATCTGTGTCCTTGGACCAGACAACTCTTGTTGCTGTAAAATTGCTCCAGTTTTCTTCCTGGAAAGTTAACAGGGGTCCTAATAAATACATGGTGATTTTAAAATTTCCAGCTAAGAAATTGGTACATACTCTCAAATGGAATTTAGTCGCCAAATCTGAGAACAACTTAATTTGTGATAATGTTTTGTAATGTAACATGTTGATTCTGTTCTTGACAGATGTGGTGTTGCTAAATAAATGACTTAATTTTGTACCAGACACTCAATAAGGAGCTTCATTGCAGAGAATTGGAATTACGTCCATGTAGTATTTCTTGTGTTTCTTTGAGATGTGATCACTTCTCTGAGCTGTAAGACATGCTGGGAAACGAGACTTCCTTATTTAGGAGTGAAGGTGGGTACGTCACCTGCTTTCATTCTGACCAGTTATTTACGTAAGTCAGTATGTCTTCCCCACTTATCTAATGGTATAGTTATACATTGGTAAAACAACATAAAAAATCATGTTTTTTTTTTTTGAATGGGAATACATTTTTGCTGAAGTCTCTTTGTTTCTTTTCCAGGGACTCTTAAAACACTGAAAATGGTGTTTTTATACTGGTGAAAATGTCAGCCTTCATATTTTCCCTGATGCCCATGAGGTTGTCCTACCTGGAAGTGAATGGTTCCCCATTCATTCTGTCAGTATGCACTGATAGGAATAACGTGCCTTTCCTAAACATAAGCAGATCCGGACCAGAAAATATATTGAATCTGAGGCTGTCCCTGCTAAGCCCTTGGGTTTGTGAGGATGTGAATTCATGCTGAAGCAGAAGATAGTGGGAGTCCATGTGAACTACAGTGCCACAGTAGGGCTCATACAAGCTCTTTCACATTTGTTTTGGAAGGCTTCAGTTCAGATAGGGATTGATTTTTTTATTTTTTTTTTTTATATTTTTATTTCCAGTGAGGAGGAAAAATATGATTTTTATTTATGCCTTTTTATTTTTTTTTTCAGACTGGGTACAGGTTTCCCTTCATTCTAAAAAGATTGCTTATTTTTGCTCTTTGACCCCTCTGCAGAGGAAAGATTGTGGCTGTGGTCTGGTCTGAATTTTGCCCTATAGCAAAAACTAGATTGCATTAACTGTGGAGTGTTAGTTTATATTCTGAAACTGATAGCAAGTGGTCATCTCTTCAGTTAGTAGATCAGAATCTTGTTTTTGCTACTTACTCAACAGCTGCTCTTAAAAGTGCATTGCACCTTTGGGGGTAGAAAAGGAATTTAAGGCTGTAGTGATATTTCCTCAGTATTTTCAGTTGTTCTTGTCCTTACAAGGTACTCGGGAAAATTAGAGGAAAAGGCTGTTTTCTTTTTTTTTTTCATTCATGCTTTGAATGCTAATTTTAACTTGGAAGTTAAATGTTGAACTGCCAAATGCAAATGCTTTGTTGTTTTGGTATTTTTTTTATTCCCCCCCCCATTTATTGGTTTGAATCCATGAAATTCTGCACCCGGCTTCAGCCAAGTGAACTTAAGCCAGTTCCCCATGAGAGCTAAATGTACACACTGTGTCATTAGACAGCCAAGAGCCATCTTGTGGCAAGTCCTAGAAAGAGGTTAATTGGGAAGTGTGAGCTGTAGATAATCAGGAAAAGCTGTGGGAAACTTGTCCTGTTCCTTTAGTTTGTGAGGCAAAGAGAAATATGGTCTATGAAGTCTTGCAGCACGACTTTTCTTTCCTTTGATCATCAGCACTTGCTAGTTTATGTGAGTATGTAGGGCTGTTATATCATCTGCATCAAAAAAAAAAGCCAATGTGTTTAAGTGAAATAAAAAATTCTGTGGAGAGGAGCCACTGTGTTTTAATGTTCGCTGCAGAGTAGAGAACAGGTGCATAGCATTGACCTTGGCTGCACTGCCTCAGCCTGTGGCAGCTACTTAGCTGTTTTCCTGATGCATGCTGGAGTGTGGTCCTTGGCCATTTCATCTTGCTGCCTGCCAGTAGGGAAGTGGCTTTTTGGGGTAGTTATGTCTCCCAACTGCAGCTCTGTGAGAAGATAAATAAGTGCTGCAAGAGTGACATGGCCCATGGAGAGGAGTGATGGAGGGTGGGCTGCTGCACTGAATTTTGGGATGTCCCAGTGTGCCTATTTTCAGAGCTGTCTTGGGTGTCAAATACCTGGATCCTGAGATTTAGCTGTAGATTTGCTACTTGGTGGAGTTTCAGTGCTGGCATGCACACTGGTGCTATTAGCTCCCCTCGAGGTTTATTACAGGGAGTGGTTTTGCTCTTGAAAGTTCTTCTTGAGTAGTGCCTGTTCTTGTAGTCTAACAATAATTTGTAATTGACACCGTAACTCATTTTGGAAAACAGGAGAAGCCATGCTGTTTCTCACTTCTGCAAACTCAGGAGTTAGGAAGAGTTCTGGTGTCTTCAGGAACTGATGGCCTGCATTTTATTTCTCCTTACTTATTGGCTAGAATTACTGGTAAGAATTGAGAAAGAGGGGTTGAAGTGCCTGATTTATTACTGGATCCACTAAGATTTTGCTTAGTATTGCTATATTGCTAAAGACTCCCTTGAAGGAATGGTGGATGAAGACTCACAAGAAGGGAGAGATGGGAAACTTGGCACTCTGAAAACACATCAAAGGCTCTGCAGTTCTGTGGTTATGCAGTTGTAGACTAGTTATAGGACTTGGAGAGCAGGTGATGAGAAAGTTGTCCCATCACAGACTGCTGAAGCTCAACTAAGTATCTGCATGAAGGAAGAAGAGGGTGATAGTTATCAGAAGCTATATCAGATAGTTATCCTGTGAAGGTTGGGGGCACCGATCTGCTGGCCTGATTTGATGCATTGGGATGTTGCAGGGAGATTGCTGAAGCTTGTCGAGCTTTCTAGCTATGCTGTTCATCTATGTGGTCACCAGTGATACTGCAGAGGTGACCCTGAGTCCTGAATGTAACAGAAATGCTGCACTCAGGGGCCCAAGAGATGTTTTACTTGGCCCTTCCTATGAGAGGAAAGGTGTTTATTTATAGTCTCTCACATTCATACTTCCTTTCAACCTATGTGATTCATGGAATCACAGAATTGTCAGAGTTGGAAGGAACCTCTAGAGATTATCTAGTCCAACTCCCTTGCTAAAGCAGGATTGCCTACAGCACGTGACTCGGGACTGTATCCAGGCGGGTCTTGCACATCTCCAGAGAAGAGGAAGTACTCCACAACCTCCCTGGGCAGCAGATTCTGTGACCTTGGCTAGAATCAAGGTTACAGTTATTGATAAGGGATAAAGTTCAGGGTTTTAAGTAAGCCACTTTGTTTTCAGCTTCTATAGGGCCTGCAAGATTAGGAAAGAATCAGTGCTGTGTGGTCTGTTTTAGTGTTGGGTTTTGTCCCCTTGTTAAGGTTACAGTCTGGGGAAAGACAACTTAAAGGGCCATGCTTGTTACACTAGTTTAGATCATCCACAGTGATCAGAAGGGATCAGAGGATGAGATTGCAGTATGTATTTAGGAGAAAAATGTTTGAGGCAATTTTAGGTAGTTTCAGGATATGAGAGGTTGTTGCTTGTCACACAACACAAATATATTGGTTCTTAATGTGGTTTTGGCTCCCTGGGCGTGGTTGTGGTTAGAGTTAAGGGCTGGATGGCAGTGGGAATTGTTGGCATTATTGTTGTGTTCTGTTCCAACTGTGATAATTAAGAAACGCATGCCTGTCCACAAGGGCCAGTGGCTTATATTAATTTTTCTGTACAGGGTTATTCCCTGGCAATGACTAAAGTTAGTCCTTAAGGGTGGAGAGGATTTAAGGTTTCAGGAAAAAGGATTTGGAAGTCTGTTTGCCTTACTGGAGGCCTAATAGTTTAGGGATTAGACCATGACACATCAGTTATGCTAAGATTAGTTTGGGGAAAATGTTGCTTGGGATCAATGTATTCTGGTTTGCTTTTATTGTGGGAATAACTGAATTTGAGGTCTAGGATTTAGGAAAAGAAGATTTGAAAAGCCACTGGTAGCAAAAGTGGTAAGGTTCAGGTTTTCTATAGAAATACCCCTTGATGTTGGGGCAGAGAGTGGAGAGCTTGTGCTCTCTTAGTGTGATAAGTGCTCCTGTGTCTAGCACTGGAGATGGTGCAAGGGTTTGGAAATCCAGTGCTTCCCAAGCAGTGTTTATTGCCAAAATGTGCAGGGCCCACAGGTTTAGGGAGGAGGCTGATGCCATTTGGGGATGGTGCTCTGTTTTACTTTAGAGATTGCCCTACTGTGTGCAAGTAGGATTATGAGTCAGGGGATTACATGTGATTAGAGAATGCAGAGTTTCAAGGCTGTTGAATTCAATAAAGCCTGCAGGCTTGGAAGGGAGTTTGTGGTCAGCAGGAGGGCAACATTTTACAGTCTTCATGGTACAGCTTATCCATTATTTCTGATTGTGGCTAGGAAATGTAACAGTTCAGGCACTGAGACCACTGCTGGATTCTGCTGCTCCTGCAGAGTCAAGATATTTGTCTGGGGGAGATTGAAGCCTTGTGCCTTCCTTTCACAGTTTGGGGAGGGTATCTATGTTTAGAATACTTTCATAACAAATGCCAAATGAGTCCTAGTTTGAGTCCAATCTCAGTGCTGAATTCCACAAGCAGAAACCTTTCTATTCATTTTAGCTCTGCATTAGTCAATGTGGTGTGTTCTTTTTTGACTGCATCTACTAGTTAAAATTGAGACTAGTGATTGAGACAATTACAGGTCCTGCAAAACCCAGCAATAAAAGATAGGAAGAGGGTTGCTGTCAGTGGGTAGCAGTGTATTCTGTTCTGATGTGTACAAGGGACCTCTGTGTACAAACAGCTGGAATAGCTTGGGGGTTAGCTTTCTGGGTTTGAAATCTAAATATTCAAGGACCTTTTTTACTGATTGAGTTGTACAGGCTTAAGTCAGGAGTAGTAGTGTCAGTAGGGGTCAATGTCTGATAATGTCTTAGCATTTAGACATATTTGACATCCACAAATCCATGGGCCCTGATGCAGCCATGACTGCTGAGGGTGCTGGCAGATATTACTCTGAAGCTACTCTTCATCTTTGAAAGGTCATGGAGAACAGGAGAGGTGCCTGAGGACTAGAGAAAAGCCAGTGCTATTCCAGCCTTCAAAAAGGGCAAGGAGGATGCAGGAAACTATAGGCCGGTCAGCCTCATGTCCATTCCCAGAAAGGTGATGGAACAGCTCATTCTGGATATCATCTCTCAGCATGTAGAAGAAAAGGTTATTGGAAAAAGTCAGCGTGGATTCACCAAGGAGAAATAGTGTTTGATCAATCTGACTGCCTTCTGTGATGGCATGACTGGCTGGGTAGATGAGGGGAGAGCAGTGGATGTCACCTACCTTAACTTCACAGCAAGGCTTTTGACACTCATAACATCCTCATAGGTAAGTTTAGGAAGTGTGGGTGAGATGAATGGACAGTGAGGTGGATTGCAAACTGACTGAATGGTTGAACTCGGAGGGGTTAGGGATCAGAGGCAGAGAGTCTAGTTGGAGGCCTGTAACTAGGAGTGTTCCCCAGGGGTTGGTACTGGGTCTGGTCTTGTTCAACGTATTCATCAATGACTCGGATGACAGGATGGAGTGTACCCTCAGCAGGTTTGCTGATGACACAAAACTGGGAGGAGTGGCTGACACCAGAAGACTGTGCTGCTATACAGTGAGACCTGTAGGGTCTTGAGAGTTGGGCAGGGAGTAACCTAATGAAGTTTAACAAGGCCCTGCATGTAGGGAGGAATAACCCCATACCCTGGTGCAGGCTGGGGGCTGATCTGCTGCAGGGCAGCTCTGCAGAGAGGAGTCTGGGAGTCCTGGTAGACAACAAGTTGACCCTGGAGCAGCAATGTGCCCTTGTAGCCAAGGCAGCCAATGGTCTCCTGGGATGCATTAAAAAGAGTGTGGCCAGCAGGTTGAGGAGGGTTATTGAATCCCTGTACTCTACCCTGGTGAGGCCCCATCTGGAGTACTGTGGAGTACTGGTCTGGGCTCCATAGTTGAAGAAAGACAAGGAACTACTGGGGAGGGTCCAGTGGTGGGCTACAAAGATAATCAAGGGACTAGAGCAACACTCTTATGGGGAAAAACTGAGAAACCTGGATCTGTTTAGCCTGGGGGAAATCTTATCAATATCTGAAGGGTGGGTGTGGAGAGCATGGGGCCAGACTCTTCAGCGGTGCCCAGTGAGACAACAAGGGGCAATGGGCACAAAATGGAACACAGAAAATTCCATCAATAAAAAAGAAGAACCTCTTTACTTTGAGAGTGCCAGAACACTGGAACAGGCTGCCTAGAGAGGTTGTGGATTCTTTTTCTCTGGAGATATTCCAAACCTCATTGGCATTCCTGTTGAACCTGCTTTGGCATGGGATTGGACTAGATGAGCTCTGAGGACCCCTTCCAACTTCTATAATTCTGTGTGACTGGCCAAGTTGAGAAGAAGGTTGGTGTTGACTTGGGTGCATTTAATTTTATTTGATAGTGTATGTATGGGATTTCTGGTAATAATTTTGCTAGAGTTAATGTCTAGAACTCTATAGCTTCTGTAGCTTGGCTGGGCTCTGTTATCTTCAGTGCCTTCAGGTGAAGGTGGGATGTTGGAACTGGTGAATTCCTTCTGTTACCTTTTACTGTATGGGTTGTGTCAGAGCTTCAAGCTGTTGCAATCTGAGATACCAGCAAATTGTTTGGGTCCCAGAGGGTTGGAAAGAGGCCTGTTGCTGATAAGAACCAAGTATTGCATGCTCTTAGGTACTGTTGGTGCATGTGTATCTTGTTTTGTATCTGGTTTAGGGATGAGCACAGAAAGCACAAGGGTTCCTGCCCCCAAAGTGTTCTGTAGAGCCAACAAAATGAAGAAGGCAGGGGTTGATACAGGCTTAGGCCTGATGATGTCATCACAAAGTGAAAGTCTTGAAATTTCCTTGGACCTTAAATGAAATGGACAGTCCTAGTAACTGTTACGAAGTAGCACAAGCACAACCAGCTTTTGTAACCAAGCAAGGAACAACATAGTAGACAACCAGCACTGTGCTCATTTTTCCCAGTTTTATGCTATTAGATTTGACTCATTTGTGTAAATCAGTTTCTGGATGATGATGCTTCTTGCTCCAAATGATACGTGCTTCTTCAGTAGGAAGTTCTGGATCGAGTTTCCATTTAGGTGTCACTGGGATGACTGGCTGCAGGGCTCTGGAGGAGTTTGCCCAGACTCTTCTAAATAGGTTAATGGAGAATAATTGCTTTTGGGTCTTTTGCCTTTTCAAATATTTTTTTCCTGTACCTCTGGCTGTCAGAGACAGTGGTTACACTCATCTTTTCAAAACACGAATCTGAAGTAAGTTCAGTGTGTGTGATTGGAATATGAAAATGTCACTGCTGCTAAAGACCTCCTTAAGTTATGATTTTTTTATTTATTCTTAAAGCAGGATTTGAATGCAGATTATCAGTTAACTCATGGAGTGGACTTGTGATATATTTTATCATTCCTAGCACACACACACACACTCTTCTGCCTCCACTTTTTCCCCTCACACAAGCAAGTTAGTTGTTGATTCCACAAAAAGTCTTGTCAATGAGTTATTTCAGACCAGTGAGCTCATAGCTGTCTGCTGGCAGAGCTCTGCTCTGACTTCATGCAAACTAAGGCTGTTGCCAGGATTTTTTTTGCCTAGTACCTGAGCCTTGAAGGAAGCTCTGTTTTACAGAACAAGAATCAAACTGCCATCAGTGGTGTTCCCAGTGGCTTTGACTAAAAACATCATATCTGTCTTTTTGGACCAGCCTGGTTTTATAGATGTGATGCAAATTTAAGGGAGGAGAGATATGTGTCTAGAGGTAGACTTGGGGTTAAGGAAAGCAGTAATTTATTTTCTGTGCTCAAATTGCAAAGCTAGTGCAATAATGTTGATTGCTTCAGAGAGCCTCCATCACCTTTAGGTTTGCTATATTATCTGTTGCAGGGTTCTTCATTTGTTGCTGCACTTGTTACAGACTGTCCTTATTTGAATGCAGATAGATTCACCTGCTCTGCAGTGGTTGGGCAAAGTCACAAAGAGTAACAAGTGTAACTTCAATGTACCACAGAGATTTGCTGAGGAGCAATGTGATTTGAGTCTGTCTTAATTTTTCCCTCCAGTAGAATGAGATCTCTAAGGGACAAGGAGTTGTCAGGCAAGTGATTACTGCCTTTAGATATAATACACAGATCTGACTAACTCCTGTTGCTGCTACAGAATGTGTGGCCAAGTTGGTTACTGGAACAGCCCACACAGAAAGGAGAACATGTGGTTGCAACAGTTTGGGCACATACCCGGACCAAAACACAGCCTTTTCTGCTCTGGAGGATGTTTCTTCCAGATTTATTCAACTGACAAAGGCATGTTTCTTCCAGGTCTCTTGAACTGACAACGCAGATGGAGCTTTAAGGAGCTATAAAGCTGTGCTAACTCTGGCATAGAAGTTAAGAATATACTTGGAATAAACCAGCTAAGGAGCCAAAGAAACCAAGATTTCAGCTTGTTAGGTCTTGTATCAGGTTACATGATCTGAATAGGTTAAAGAAACACTTTAAGACAAAAGTCCTACCCAACTGTTACAGGACAGCAATGGTTTTTATTGAAATGGTCTTGTAAGGTGTCTGGAGCCTGAGAAACAAGGGCTGCTAACTGAAAACACCCTCAGTGGCTGTGCTAGCTCAGAAACCCTCTGCTCTGTGGGTTCTCCCAGGCAGTGACTGAGAAACTGGTAGATGTTGAAGAGAGAACAGAATGATTTCTCAAATAAGACGGAACCAGTCTGTTTTTCCCATGAGGAAATTGATTACCTTTATTTCATTTATGAAATCACTCTAGTGGCCGGTTGCTTATATGATGTGTTGGCTGTTTGGCTGCTGCTGATCTTGCACATCTGTTGTTGCTGTTTTATGGATTTCAAATTAAACTCTTGATGGATTATTTAAAAGGCTTCAGGGGAAAAAGATGGGCCTGAGACGGTTTCAGAAGAAAATGTCAGGGGGGAGAAAGTGATTGGTTTTTTTAGTGTTTTTTTGTTGTTGGTGGTGTTGGTGTTTTGTTTTGGTTTGTGGTGTGTTTTGGGTGGTTTTTTTTTGGAGTGGCAAGCATGTGATGCTAAAAGTCTAGTACTTACATGGACACTAAATGATGCTTTGCCTGTGGTATATAGTAGGTCAGATGATAATCTGTTGGAAACCTTTGTAACTTCTAAGGGGCTTGATAGCTTCAGCAAAGAAAGTGAAATAAGGAATTACGCTTCATTTTTTGTCTCAGTAAAATTTAGAGTCTTCAGAGACAGCCTATGCTATTTCATATGAAGTGGATACATAGATACATGTTTTATAATATATGAAACAGTTGTCACATGTCATCTGCCATTCCCTATTGTAGTACTGGGATCATGGTTAGGACTCCATTTATTGCTGACAAAGGGAGGGCCTGGGATCAGTTTCCTGTGGGCTCAGCTGAGGGATTGTGAGTTGACTGTTGCTTTCTTTGCTCTTTCATCCTTACCACAGCAATGCCTTGTGATGGGTTGATCAGCTATTCCAAAAATTCGGTTTTCCAGCCTTTGAAATTGCCTTGAAGCCCCAGGGAGCTCAGATGTCCAGCCATGGGAATGCTGCTGGACAAGTGCTGGGATGTGTATGAAGGCTGTTTGGGTCAGAGCATGTTCCTGCTGGGACACTCTAATCTAATGCCTGCAGATATGTGTGGGAATCTCTCTACAGAGGTTAGAAGACACTCTTCGTACGTACTTCATTCACTGGCAATAGATACATCTAAGCTGTGACTTTCCCATTGGAAATGGCACAGTTAGGGAACACACTCTGTGAAATCAAGGCATGCATGTATTTTACAGGGCTTCCAGTTACTCAGCCAATTTATTGGGAAGTGCCTACTGATATTAAGAAAGTGCCTGTTTCCTCCCTTTATTTACATCCAGGCAATTAAGGGGAAGGAATTAGTTATCCTCAAACTATGCATTTGTGATCAGGACTAAACCTCAAGTGATTAAAATAAATTGTATATTTGCACTCTTCTCCATGTGCAGTGTGCTGATGCAGCCTTCAGTACTCAGCTGTCCCTGAAACTTGCTCCGCTGCAGTTGACTGCTCCTGAAATCCACACAAAGAGGACAGACCAGTAGAAGTGAGAATTGCTATGTTGTGTACTGTAATAATAGCTATTCCATACATAGTGTAAATATCTTTGTTTTCACCATCCCTCAGATGGGGATGAGAAATGCACTTATCAAAGGCTACAGAGCTATTAGCTTACAAGATAAATATTCACAAATCACTGTTTTTCTCTTTTCTTTATTCAGCCATCAGAATAGCACCAGTTTTCCATCAGTTTGAGTCCAGTTGATCTCTTCCAAGAGAAATTGTGTTTTGACTCTGACATCCACAGTATGTCATGTGTTCATGTGTAGCTGTCTTCCACATGTGTCCCCTTGATTTCCTCTGTAACAGAAGCCACCTGGATTCCTATAGCCATGAGTGAAATGTGATCACAAATAAAGGAGATTGAGACGTGGAAATGCTAACTAGTCCAAAGTATTTGGAATTTAAAGATGTTTTGCTTGCGCACAGTTCTGAAGTGATGAGGTTGATGCTGATGTAGTACTAAGTCAGAGGGCCGTGTTATTCTGGGCTGTTGTCTGTATCTTAGAAAACAGAAAAACACGTGGTTTTGCCACCCGAGTGCTGAGTTAGGAAGGAGAAATGGAATTAGCTGGCTGTTTTGACAGCTTGCTTAGGAGCACACCATTCAAAGAACAAGAAATAAAAAGCAGTTAATAAACTGACTCAGAATCCCTGCCCTCTGTTACCTGCATCCCTTCTGCCTGTGGGACAGGAGCTGGGGAGAGATCACCAGGCCAGCAAAGGAAGCAGTCTGTTGAGCAAGGAACTCAACAGATTCAGGCCTGACTTTGAGATACTGCAACAGTACCAAGTCGGCTGAACATTAGGAAGGAATTTTTCACAGAGGGGCNGCAGTTAATAAACTGACTCAGAATCCCTGCCCTCTGTTACCTGCATCCCTTCTGCCTGTGGGACAGGAGCTGGGGAGAGATCACCAGGCCAGCAAAGGAAGCAGTCTGTTGAGCAAGGAACTCAACAGATTCAGGCATGACTTTGAGATACTGCAACAGTACCAAGTCAGGCTGAACATTAGGAAGGAATTTTTCACAGAGGGGCCAAACACTGGAATAGGCTGCCCAGGGAGGTGGTCAGGTCACCATCACTGAATGTTTAAGAGTTGTTTAGATGTGGTGTTGAGGGATATGGTGTAGGGAAGAACTCTGTAGAGTGGGGTTGATGGTTGGGCTTGATGATCCCAAGGGTCTCTTCCAACTTGAGTGATTCTATGTTTAGCACTGTGGAGACTGGATTCTGGGTTGCAGCTCCTGGGTAGAGTTTATCCACTTGTTTCTTGCAAGTGTGTGCAAAGTATATCTATTCCTGGAGATGTTTTGGTTGTATGGATTTGCTTCTTTGTTTGGTGTTTTTTTTTTTTGTATGAGTGTTTCACTGATTTAAAAAGTAAATTGAGAACTGCATGTCCAAAACCCCAGGGATTTCTTTCATTGGTGAAGGCAAAATACTTGGACAGGAAAAGAGCTCCTGCCTTTGAGCTTGAGAGAGTTTAAAAGCACTATGGAGGAAAAGTTGTTCTTGAAATTGCCATGGTCACAGATTTATCACTAGTCTAACAAATACTCTGTGAATGTGTTAAGTGAACAGCTCTGCCAAAGATAAATATCAGTATTTTACTTCAGTTTATACTTTGTAAGGAGCTGGTTTCACCATCCTCAGCCCTGACACCCACTCCTATTTTATGACTGGAGAAAAATCCATTAATGCTTTTGTTTCCCTGTCTGTAATGCTGCCTCAATGCAGTGCTCAGGGAGGTTGAGACCTTTGCTGTGGATATGAGGAGCGTCTGGGCATGCCCTCTATCTATGGATTCATAATGCCTAATTCCCAGAGGTACTCTGAGTATATTTAGCCATACAAAGCAAGAGCACTATAAAATCTGTTTCTGTTAGAAGTTGTAAAAATTGTAATTTCTGAGTTGACTATTTCATGCTTGTAAACTGTTGTTTGTGTCCTGTGTCTGTCCCCTCTCAGAACCCTCTCAGCATATTTGCTGTTGTCACCTTTTGTAATGTGATGATGATATTCAGGAAAACTACCTACTTTAAATGTAAAGGCTAAATAATATTTTTTTTTCCTGCTTGGCTGCAGTGGTTGTTTTCTTGATCTCTTAATCATGTATAAAACATTTTCAGCCATTTGCCAGCAAATATGACATAATCCATTTATTTTGAAGTGCTGTACTATTCCATGCAATTCAGAGAACCTCCACTTTTCAGTGTAACTGGCTACTTGGGAATGGCCAGGCCAAAATTATGCAGTTCAAGTTCCATGCTGGCTTCAGCAAAGTAACTCTAACTTACTGATGACTGTAGGGTTTAGCTTAATGTTGGTAAAAGCAAAATTCAGCATTAACTCTTCTATGCCAAATGAAACCTGTGGCAGTGAGAGGATAATGATCTTAAGTCTTTTCCAACCGAAATGATTCTGTGATCATGATATCCACTGTTTGCTGCAAATTTTAAATGGATCAAGAGATGTTCAGTCTGATGTAATAGATGCTGCATGTAATTAACTTCATCTCATAGGTTTACAGAAATTATCCATTGGTTGGGGTATTTAAACTGGGGGGGTTGTTTATTCTGAGAGGGAAGGGCTGATTGTATCTCCAGCATAACACTTTGAATTTTCTATCTCAGAATGCAGGAAGGTAAATTACTTGCATGTTTCTGACTGTGTTCCTTTTTAAGGGCTCTCTGAAGGCCTGATAATCCCCAAAAAGGCAAAAATCTTCTATTCATGACCCTGTGACTAAATAGGGTGCTCTAGCTTTTGGCTATGCCACTTTGATGTAAGAGACAACCCGACTACCAAACCTTCCCTTCCTATGTTTACCCTGCTGATTTACCTCTGCTGCAGGTATGAAAGCTCTGTAGCCATTTACCATTTTGTCATTTGGAGATGGTAACTAATGAGCTATGTCAAACATTTGATTTATTTTAATTTTTTCTGCATTACCTATTCTGTATGGTTCTTTATAATGTTAATGCAAACTGTAAAGCCAATGTGTGTGACTTGCCTTGAAGACAGATTGAGACAGATTGTCCTGGCCTGTACCCATTATGTCCTTTCATTTCCTTACCATATGGCAGGCAGCAACATCTTAGGACGTGTTTTGTGATCATATGTAGCTGTGTGTTCATGTGGCTCCCATCAGAAACAGCTATTGCAAACACCTTGGATATCTTTGGAAGAACCTGGAGGTGGTATTGAGTAGATCTTATGCCTCAGAAGACTGAGGAACATGTAGTACACATCTAATCTTTGCTCTTGTGTTTTTAAATTTCTTTGCTTGTTTTACTAGGTGTTGGATTCAGACTTGTGAGAGGGAAAAAAAGAGAGACTTATCTGGTGGTGGAGAGAGGTGTTGTCCCTGTGGCATTTCCTACTGGGTGTGCACCTTTGTGGCTAAGAAGATGCCTCAGTACATGACTATGTCATGTGCTTCTGTATAGGGTAAATAGTGCAAGTCCTGTATCAGTTGAGATGTGACTTGCCTATGAGATTGCACCTGAAGCTCTTAGTGCAGCTCTGCATCTAGAATGTCTCCAGTGTTCATTGAGAGCTATGAGCCCATAGACCACATTCTTCTCCTGGTTTCTACCAGCATGTTCTTGTTTGTGCTCTTGATGTATGGGCTGGCTTGTGGGTGCCCAGCAGTGCTGGGAAGTGTTGTGAGGAGGTAGGCTGGCAATCTGCTAGGCACAGCCTGTTGATAAGATGTGATTGTGGTTCTTTTCTTTGTCTCACCCATGCTGTGGTCCAGACAGTCTTTAATTGGTTTTAATTTGCCTTCTGGATGTAAAAGCAAGCGTAGCATTTCCCTTGTCTGTAGACTCAAGATTGATCCTTTTAAAAGGTTGTTTTCCAGAAGCATTGGAGTTTGCCTTAGAACCGGTCTAAGGTTCAGAGGTTTATGGTCTGTGGAAGAGGTGGTGCTCTGGCAGCAGGAGGAAGGCAAACTTGCTTACACATATGCCTGTGATGGTCTGTGGTGGGGACTTCTAGGCCAGTGCCTGGATCTTTTGTGAAGTACAAGAGGACAAACATGGCTATTCTTGTGAGGAATTTGTTACAGTTCTCTGGTTGGCTTTTTGTTTGCTGTACCTCCTGACCTTATTTTAAAAACAGATTCTCTGTTAACACTTTCTGTCCCAAAGGATGCTCACTTGACAGTACAGGGGCTGTAGAAGAAGCAGCCAAGAAGTTTACTTGTGTTTGTACTCCTCTGTCTGTACTAAATGTTATAAGCACCTGGGTTTTTTTGCCCTTTGCTTGCTCAGCTTGCCTGTAGGCACCTAGTAATGCACAGCCCTCCCAGGAAAACAGGACTGTTTATGTGCCTGTACTAGCCGTGATACTGTTCTCTCTCACTGTAAAAAACAAACAAAAAACCCAAAGAAAACCCCAAACCCTGAAGTTGTTAGTGTCAAAAGGTATGTGAGTTTCTAGGTGTGCAGAAGGCTTATTGTACTGCGTTCTTAGTAAAGTTTTAGATGGGAGAACTGATTCTGAAGGCATTTGTAGTACTGATCCTTCTAGCACAAATAAAAGGGGAAAGGTATTTTGTCAGCTGAGCATAACACTTTTGTTCCTGTGGGAATGCATGTGCCTGCATAGCAAACTTGGATTTATGTATGCTAGGCGTTTTAAGTTACTTCTCACAAGCAAACTAGAAATAACTCACAGGTGTCTGCTGATCACAGTTTGAAAACCACTGTTCTTGAGCCATCCAGAAGTTGAATTCCTTTGAAAAAGTCTTGCTAACTTTGTAAGTCTGACACCTGGTACAACTTGCCCACGTACCTGAGATTGATCTGCTGTAGTATTTGCGAAGGACTGTTTCTGGCTGAGTTTAGGTTTCTGTTTGTATTCTGTATCATCCACTCCTTGTGGTAGCATGGCTGACTATCAGAGTGGAAAGAGATTCATGTGTATAAGCAATGAGGAAAAACTTACTAAATCATTGTAACTGTTTTTGCCTGTGCAAGGCAAGCCTGGAGCTCTGTGTTGGGGTCTAAACCTTTAAACTTGGCAAAATTCCCTGTGGGAGCATGGCAAAGAGAGCTTTATGACTGGCAACAATACTCTGTGCTTTGACAGCAGTGCTGGGCTTTCTCTGTGTGTCTCTAATGACCTATTCATCTGGTACATGCTCCTACCACAGGCCTCTCCGTGCCCAGACAGTGAGTCCTTTCATGAAGGAGAAGTGCAGAGTCATATTTCTGAGTGCAAATTGGCCAGGGGATTTATTTGTAGCGTAGGCTTGGCCAAGCTAATTTTTCTCAACAGCTATGCTGCAAGTGAGCCACTCAGAGCTAGAAGAGGGAAGGTGCAAGTGAGTACCGGTGTGTACATAGCCAGCAGCAGAGGATCTGAGGCCTGGCCCTTGTCTGTTGGATATGCAGAGGGCCAGGAACTATTCAACCAAACACTGAGTGTCTTCCACTTTCTCTTGGTGTCTTTCATGAAACACTTCCATAGGATGGTGCAACAGAAATATAGTACTTTGCACCAGGCTCATTGGCTGGCATACCCCAGGAGTGCTAAGAAGAATCCCAGGCCTCTGGAAATTGGTGGGATACTTCTCATGGTTGCTGAATTTGCCACTGGGATACTCTCTTTAGTCATGCTGCTGTACTTGGACAGTCCTGAACTTAGGATGGTGGCTGAATCCAGACCACCTTCCTGTGGGTGACTCCCGTTTTCCAAACCTTCATGGGCAAAACCATGTTGCTTCTGGTGGAATGGATGAATATCTGTGGGGCGTATGTGTGCCTCAGCTTTTTTTAACTCTGTGTAGGTATTGATCAAGAGAGCTTTCTTAGGACAGGTGATACTAGGGTTGCAGAAAGGCAAGAGGTCCTCCATTAAGCTGTGCAGGTTCAGTACACTGTAATACGACTTGTCCAAAATCCTACAGTGATAGAATTTTGGAAGCTGTTGCTCAGTAAGTGTGTGTACCTGAACCTTCAAAGTCTTTCAGACTTACTGATCTGGAATATATCTCCTAGTATTTGTGCCATATTTTTTTCAGAAATCACTGCACGTATTTGGAGTGTTCTACTGTTGAGGTTTTCTCTTTGGTGTCTCTGCACCTGAGTATGTAGGCAGGTAGCAACTTGTTGGAGGCTAGGTCTGGAGGAGTTGGTGCTGTTGTCCTATTGATAGCCCTATTCAGCCTGAAGCAACAGCAAAGGAATTCCTGGTCCACTGGAGAGGTGCAGGGCTTGGATGAGAATCTGCCCTAAATGCAGAACTGACTTCAAATAAGTCAGTAAAGTGGCAGTCCTATTTACTAGTCTCCACAGGATTTTAGTGCAGCACAGCTCATTTGTCCAACCTGCCAGTCTGGTCTCATGGGCTAGTGGGAGTCCCAGCAGTTTCATTACGTTGAGTTTATATCTGTGCTTTCAATAGAAGAAAGTCTGATTTGAAAATTAATGCAGACCAGGGACTTAGTGTTGTGTGACAGTGATATGTCTTATGTTCCACCTGAATAGCTGCTTGAGTGGAAAGCCTACACTTTTGGGAAGATAAATGGAAATTGTAAACTACTGAATAGCAAGAATGGATTTCCTCAAATATCAGAAAGCTGGTGAGCTGTAATCTGAAGCTCACTGGAGGTGAAAGAAATCCCCTGTGTACTTCAGTGATGCTTGCATCAGGCTGTGTACAGACATTGGAAGTTCCAGGGAGTCTCCTACAGATTTAAAAATATGAAATACTGTTGATTTTTCAATGACTGCTTAAATTTGAGCACCTCCTGCCCTTCCAAGCATATCTATTTTTCTCTTTCCAGAGGCAAAATCTTTCTGGTTAGCCAAGCATTCCTTGCCGCTTTGCTTGTAGGAATGGCCTGTTCTTACGTTTCTCTTGTGGTTCTTCCATGTTTTGAAGCAGATGCCTTCTCCAAATACTAAATTTGGGTTTCATCTGAGACCACTGTTACTAGCACTTGATGAATTCTTTCTCTGTTTCATTCTGGTTTGAAATGCAAATCATTGTGTTCCTGTTTTCTATTTCCTATTGCCTCAAAGAAAAACTGACTGAAAATCTGGGAAGAATGTCTCTATTGTTGCATATCAGCAAAGTTTTCACAGGAAAGGGTCAGTTATTGTGTAAAGCTTACTCTAGTGTCCACAAAATATCCTGTTGGTTTGCAGACCACAGAGCAGATTCTCAAATGGTAAAAAAAAAAAAATAAAAATAAATTCTCCTTTGCTCCAGAACTAGCTTGACGTGTTTCTTAGTACTGCTTGAACTCCTAATTAGTGATGATTTATAAAATTCTGTTTCCATTTTCTATTCTTTCATTGTTTCTGTCAACCTGCACTGGACAAGTGATGAAACAGTATTATTATTTTTTGCCATTTAATAGTACAGTACTTAAATTACAATAAACAGTAAATTGGTATAGATTTGTGTTAATTTGATTAAGTCTTGTAGGATACAATTAGAATGAAAATCCATTCATAATGGAAAGTATTTCATATTTTGAGTTGTGTTCCAAATAACATCTTGTCTGGTAAGGCACATTATTAAACACTTTGGAAGATTGGAGTGTACATGTCTGAACTGCATAACTTGTGCTCATCTAATCATGTTCTCTTCAGATTGGCATAATCCTGAGATAAGTATTCCATTATTTTTTGCCTGCTTCAAAGGAAAAGTCTGTGGATCCATACCAGTACTATATATGGACAGTGACTTTGTCCTCGTCTTGGCCAAAGAGACCTTTGTGGAACTGATGCCAATTGAAACTTTATTGAAAGGTTGGGAGAGCAGGTGAGGTTCAGGTAAGGGTGTGGAAGGTAAAAGAAGATGTAGAGAGGTATTAGATTTTCTCTCCTAGCATATTGTAAAACCTACTCTTACATTCTGAAAACCTCAATATTTATGTAAACTGTAAAGAGTGCAGATATACCCCTGGATGAAAGATCTTGTTGGATGATATGAGGGCTGGCTGGCAGGCAGGCACACACTGTGTACTTACTGATACTTGTAGGGCACAGTTGTAACTTTTGGGGGGAGAAGGTGGTGAGGGAGGAAGAAAAGCCCAACAAACCCAAATTGAAAAGGTAAGCCACTGAGTGGAATGACTTGGGTCTGCCTTTCCGTTCAGTTCTGGGGCATCTAGTGGCTCATGAACTGAGTCTTCTTATTTGGAAGCAAGGTAGTCTGTGGGAGCCTTGCACTCATTCTTCTGCAAGCTTAGTACAGAGACCAAGAGCTTTTCAGATGTTTCTATTTTGGTGGACCCTTGGTAATGTGGTATGGACCCATATTCAGTCCATTCAGTGGTCATGCCCACTGAAATATCAGCAGTACTGAGCACCTAAATTTGAGGAGATTCTGTGCTTTAAAACCTATTTCTTGATACCAGAGCCAAAAATAATTCTAAATGCCAGTGTACATTCCCAGTGGCTTAGACACTTTCATTAGTCTTCAACAGCTGCTTTAGCTGGTATCTCAATTAACATTGGTGGGAACAAGCTATCCCTTCAGAAGTAACAGGACTGTTATGATTAATTCCTTGTTTAGGCAAACTGATTTCAGAGGATAGTGACAGCCCTGATCCCACGCATGTGAGATTTCCTGGGCTTTCCTTAAGGGAATTGTTCCCTTAAAGCCAAGTCTGCTTGGAAATACTTTCAAGATGCAGATTTATTTTTTTTCTTTCTTTCTTTTAAAGTTCTGTATGCAGTGGGGCAACCACAAGGAGAGAGAAATTACTCCCCACCTGGAGTACTGTGTCCAGCTCTGGAATCCTCAACATGGAAAGGACGTGGAACTGGTAGAATGGGTCCAGTGGAGGGCCACAAAGATGAGCAGAGGGCTGGAGCACCTCTCCTGTGAAGAAAGGCTGGGGGAGCTGGGGCTGTTCAGCCTGGAGAAGAGAAGGCTCCAGGGAGACCTTCTAGCAGCCTTCCAGTATCTGAAGGGAGCCTGCAGGAGAGGGACTCTTTGTCAGGCAGTGTAGTGAGAGGACAAGGGGTAATGGTTTTAAACTGGAAGAGGGGAGATTTAGATTGGATGTTAGGAAGAAATTCTTTCCTGTGAGTGGTGAAGCACTGGAAGAGGTTGCCCAGGGAGGTTGTGGATGCCCCATCCCTGGAGGTGTTTAAGGCCGGGCTGGATGGGGCTTTGAGCAACCTGGTCTGGTGGGAGGTGTCCCTGCCCATGGCAGGGGGGTTGGAACTTGATGATTATTTTGAGGTCCCTTCCAAATCTAACCATTCTATGTAGAGAAGGCTTGGGCTTGAAGTGGCAGGAACTTCCTTTTCAATGCAAGAGAATTCACCTAATGTGGATGCCAGAGAAGCTGTTAAACATGGATTTTTGACTATCAACATGAGGCAGCCAGAAACAATGCTGTTCTGGTGGCTTTTCTGGAGGGATGTTGATTCTCTTGTAGTATCTGTGTCCACTGCACTGAGGCACGTACCTGTCATCGCACTCTATCAATAGAGACAAACTGAGGATCTTAGGGAGTGAGAGAAAAGGAAGCAAGAGGTTTCTTGGGGTAGTATGGAAAGAGAGATGTTTGTGTGTGTACACTTATACATCTGTAAATCATTCTCTTGGTTAGGCTTGGAAGATCATAGAAGGCTTTAAAATAGCTGCTGCTGCTGCCAGCAAAATCCATTATCCACAAGCTGCTAAAGGGCACAGGAAAAGAGTTAAAGAAGAGACATTTGTTGCATTCCTGTACTGTGAGGTCCTGTTCTTGTTCAGCTGCCCAGTCTGGAGAGCATCGCTGTTCTCGTTACTGGTTCCACACTCCCACACAACTCACTGCTACTGACCACCTCTCTGCTGGCAGCTGGCATCTTGCAGACCAAGTTAAAATAATTAAAAAACAAAAGAAGCTACTTCCAAAAGTCTGTCCTTAATTAAGGAAACCCCTAGAATGACTGCCAAGTCTGTATGAAGCCAAGAAGTCTTACACATACACCAAGATTTTAGCAACTTGCTTAAATAGTTCTTTGAACTTGGGCCTGAATGTTTGGGCCCTATTAACAAAGTGTGTGAACATAATTGTGCTAAAATAAGTGGTGGCAAGGAAGGTTTAAATCTGTTTGGTCTTTGAACTGTTGTTGTGAGCTGGCTTGGTGGCATCCCATAACATTTATCCTCTGATCTCTTTGATATCTGTGAGATTTGAGGTGTCAAGTCTTGTATTAATAGATGCAAGGTAGAGCTGGCAGCCCAAGGAGCAGCACAAATATCTGCAAAGCAGCAGAGTTTCTAATTAAAAGAAAATGCTGTATTAACGGAGTACCCTTAGTGCTGGGTGAACAAAAGCCGTACTTGCCTGTTGGTGGTGGAGTGCTTGGAAAAATACCATGAGCCCTGCTTGATTTCTTGCATTTTTTTAGAAGATCCTGAGCAAGAGAACATGAAGTAGTTGATAGTAACAATGCCACTTGCTCTTCTGTGATAAAACATGATGTTTTCACAGCTGAAATCAAACACTAGAGTTTGAGGTATACTACAGTCCAACTGGGTGCTGCACAGCTCTTCCCTTGTGCATCAAGCCATAGTAGAGGTAGTAAAAGCCAGCTGCTCTGAGGTGGGGCTTCTGCTGTTGTCCTCAGGGGGAGGTGATTGAGCCATAGCTGCAACAGCTTTGTCTTTGGCTGTTGTAATAGTGCAGCTGCTTTCTTGAGAGCTCTTTGCTGCCTTGACAGGCTCCCTCTCACTGGGTTTCAGAAGTGTTTTGCCTCTGTCTTGTTTTAAATACTTTTTTCCTCCCCTTTAAGAATCGTAGCTTCTCTTCCAGTCTATCCCAGCTGTACTGTTTCATAGTCAAGGTAATCCATCACTGGTTCACAGTGGAAATGGCCAGTTTGGTGTGTTTTGTATTTTGAATTGGTTTTCTAAGTCTGGCAGCGTTCAAACAAAAAGGCAGGGAGAAATGACTGGTCTGTTACTTCATTCACTACTTGTTTTGGGAAATATAAATCCAAATTTGTATTTGACTCATATTAGGACTTCATTGCTGGGTTTTATTTTTTCAGTTATTTTTGGCATGGCTGAATTCACACCCAGAATAAGCACAGTCATCAGAGTTGTCTGTGTGACACTGAGCTCAGTTCTCCACTCAGACCAGGGAGCTCTTTGAGCTGCCCAAAGTGACCAAACAACTCAGAGACATCTAGTGAGCCTTACAAAAGCTTAGAAGTAACTTGCTGCTTTTCCTAGTTCTGTTTGCTGTTTTTTATCAGCTTAAAGTTGAACTATTCACATGCTGTGCTCTGTTCATTCTATGTCATTAGTGCTGGTAAAAAACAATTGGACCATTGTAGTAAAGTGTGAGTCAGGGCTAACACTGGATGAAGTAGCATGGCTTTTGTGATGCTCTGGGGTTTTAAATACTTGGTGTTTGCCCAGAGCATCAGGAGAACTCCTTGTGCAGTATCCTGCTGCTGCTGGCTTGGGCAAGAAGGTTGTCAGGAACATGTTGCGTCCTGCTCTGCAGGTTGTGCTTTCTTCTTTCAAAGCATCTGGTGAGGCCAGCTTTGGCTATAGCCCTGATAACAAGAGTGGGGGATGCAACTCTGCTCGGTCAAAGACAAAGCCATTCAGTGACAACACTTCTCTGTCTCCAAGGCTTTTTTGGAGACTCCAGACTAGCTGGATTCCTGTAAGGGTTTATGCTTGTGGGAGGTAACTTCCTTAAGAATAACTATAGAATTCATCATTTCTTAATGAGCTGGAAGGTGGCAGGTTAAGTGGTCTTGATAAACTTTACCAAACAGTAAGAGCTGGATCTGAACTCAGGAGAATCATCTTCATGAGTCTGTGTTATCCCTAATAATATAGGAAAGATAAGTCTCTGCTCATGAATTCCATCCCATGCTATCTCAGTACCTCAAATGTGTAAGTGCATGGAGAAGTTAAAGGTCTAACATGAGTGTTTGGGCATCTCTGCTAACACAGTTGCAGAACATAGCTTACAGAAATGTTCTTCCTCCATCCCTATTTGTTTTGAGTTGTAACCTCTCTCTGAATACATTATTGCTGTTCTGTGGAAGACAGCCAAGTTGAGCTCTTGGTGCTTTTGTCACTAATTCCTATGCTGCATTTGTTAGGAGTCATCTACTAACAGCCTTTCCATTGACTCTGGGTTTTGACTTGAACAAAATGCTGTGGGTTTAAGGCATGTGGCCAGCCTATGACTCTTGTTTCAGTGGAACTCAATATTGGACTACATCCCATAGCAAGCCTTGCGGGTAAATTGAATCCGTGGCTACAGGCAGGGAGGAACTAAGGGAGACAGCTAAAATGGATATCTTTGGGTTTTCCTGGGACTTGGTTACACATCCAGCTTTGTCTGTCAGCGTACAGAAGCAGCAGGAGCCCTGGAAAGCTGTGGGTGTCCTCTCAGTGTGAGCCACTCTCAATGCCACCCCAGCCATCAGCAGCATCCTGGACCATTGTCATTTGTGGTATCTGAATGCCCTTGGAAGGGCAATGGGCATGGCTCAGTTGAACCTGGTGTTTGAGTTTGGCTTTCATAGCAGTAAAGGGAGAACACAACGTCCACCCCTCAAGCCTTACATTCTTCGAAACATTGACAGAAAGGGAAAAGGTCCTCTTTATAGCTTTAGTTCACGGAAAGCTAGTTGCCTCCGGTTCTGACTCTGCTCTGCAGTATGCACTTCTTGAATGTGAAGTACTTACCCCTGTTCAAAGTCCTCCTGCCCTACCTGTTCTTGCCAAAAGGAAAAGTTGGTACATGTTAAATTCAGTAGGAAAATTACTGCAGGGCCCTGGCCGTAGAGTGTCCCACAGTTTGTGTTATGACCTGTACTCCGACAAGCCAGAGAGACAGTGTGTTGATTTTATCCTGTAGTACTTTTCCTACACAGATGGTGAAGGTGAAAATTTTCTGCTCTGACCCAGTGCCCGAGGTAAATAAACTGTAAATAGCTTGGGGAGAGCAGGCTGAGATGTAAAGTGAAAAAGAGTGGCTGCTTTTTTTT
>VZRU01005171.1:27907-99482 GCA_013398155.1 Pedionomus torquatus | reverse complement strand
TGGGGGGGGGGGGAAGGAGCTGGTGGTAGGAAAAGAGGAGGATAACCATCAAAACCTAAATCAATTCCCTCTTGCAAACATTGTTTGAGGAGATATTATCAGGTGAAATATTTGAGCAGTCTGTAAAAGGAGTGGTTTTCTTTGTATGTTGCTACTCACATGTTACTTAAAACAGTAGGTGCTTAATGTTGTGCTTATTTTTCCACTATTTATAGTAAGTGAGGGGTTTTTTTTGGGGGGGTACGTTGAGCAGGAAAATAAGGGCTTGTGTCCTAGTAAGACTACTGGTTAAAGCCAAAGTAAATACTGAAGTGGTTATAGTTAAGCCAACATAAGCCCCTATATGAACACTTTCACTCAAATTTTTCTAAGACTTAACATCTATTTATTGGAAATCGAATTAAATCTGCGTGGAAAAAGCTGCTATGTTACTGGAATAGGAGTGTCAGTTCCTCTATCTAGAGGTCTATTCCAGTTTAATTTATTGAATTTTCTTTTCTGAAAAGAGTGGTGGGAATTTAATTTTATTTTTTTGCTTGTCGCTCCACCAGTCTTTCCTGGTTGTGTTGCAAAGACTTTAGGTTGTAAATCTTGCAGGAGACCTTTTTTCTTTAATTAGATGTTAATCAACTCAAATAACATCAAGTTGCCTCCTTTTTAGTGCAAATGTCATTGATGTAACCTGTCCTGTTTGAGAGAAACCTGTTGTTTAAGTCTTCTCTCCCAGTTCATTACTATTTGTGAGCAGAGTGTGTTGGCTTTGAGTTGAGAGCTGCTTGCAGGGAATCTCCTGAACTTCATCAGGTCCTGCACCTGGCAAGGAAGAATTCTGCAGCAGTGCAAGCTGGGGAGCAGCTCTGCTGAAAAGGCCTCGGGGGTTCTGTGGGCCTATGGTGGAGAGCAAGGTGTGAGCCAGTGGTGTGCCCTCGTAGAAAAGGTCAGCTGTGTCCTGGGCAGCATGAAGTGAATTAAGCCAGAAGATCAAGGGGAGGGGTTATCCCTCTTTTGCTAGGTACTTGTTCGATCACATCTGGAATACTGCCTTGGTGAAGAAAAGATGTTAAGAAGCATGAACAAATCCAGCAAAGAGCTATGAAGATGAGATGTTGGAGAATGACTTAAGAATTGCCTTGCCAGCCAGCTCACTCTTCTTCTTCCTGTGGCCTTGCACTTAACGCATCTTGTAGCTCCTGCTTAGCCTTGACTGCACAAATGTTTCAGGCTGATGCACTCAAAAGTGATTTGAACCCAATGCCAGGCCAAAAATATTACTGAAAGACTCAAACTCATAGTTCCGTGCTCACCAGCCTGTTTTCAAAAAATAGACTAAGGCAGTGCCTAGATTTTTGGGGGCTAAGGGCTATGTGTCTGTTAAGCTGTGTTCTTGGTGAGCTAAGTGGAGCTGGGTTGAGGTGATCCATTCTCCTCGCTGTACCAAATGCATTTCATGGACCAGTAAGGATCAGAGGTTGTGGTAAAAACACTTCCAGGACAGGCAAGTGAGGAGAGGGGATAACATCTCTTATCTGATGTGCTTTCACCATCCAATTTACTTGCAGGACATGCAGGGAATACGTGTTGACCTATGCTGTTGCTCTCCAGTACACTCTAGTGTAGGAGAAGTTTGGGCAGACTGAAATTCCTTTTCTGCAGGTATTGGAGGTACTGCTTTACCTCTCCTACTGTAGGCCTCTTCCAAGGGCAGCCAGCACAAGACACAGCCAGCACAGTATCTTCTACTTGAAGCCATCTTACCATATTTATCGCATGAACAGTCTCATCCCATGGCCTTGTCTCACTGTACCAGATGCAGTGCAAGCTTTGGCTGATCTGTCTGTGGCAGATACCTTTCCTGACTGTCATCACCCAGGGAAAGCACAGTCAGTTTTCCAGAACTGGGGGAATGAGCACCATGGGCAACAGACCAGTGGTGGTGCTGAGATCTGCAACAGAGATAGCCTTAGCATCTTGAAGATGGGGGAGGGGGGGGCAGGAGGAACCATTTAAAACAAAAAAAGTATTAAGAATGAACAGGGTTCCACTGACCCATCTGTTTGAGTTAAAGCACTGAAGTTTTAACTGTGTACTTGGGTTCCTGAAGTCCCATAAATGGACTGTTACAGAAGAAGTGCTTATAATGGGTAATATCCTGATGTGCCTTTTGTGGCCTGAGGAGCTCTTGCTGCCCGTGTGAAGTCCTGCTCACATTTTTATTTGCCTGTTTTTCTTATGCAGGGCTTGTCATTTAAACTAGGAAAAAAAGACCAAGCCAACACTTTGTGCCTGTTTTTCCATAGAGTGGTATTGCGAAGACCATATTTGCTGGCGTTTGGTTTGTTGTTTTTTTTTTGGGTGTGTGTGTGTAAGTGGACTGGTTCAGATATTACAATAGCAGTCAGTACTGATTTCATTCACATCTTAAATGTGAATTGTTCTGAGACTAATAGTGATAACTGGTTTTGGGAATGGCTTGGATTGTTTGGGGTTATGTTGTGTTTTGTGGGGTGGGTTTTTTTGGTGTGTTTTTTTTCTTCAGTGGGGTTTGGTTTGTGTGATTATTTTTTTTTATTATTATTTTTTTTCTAGGTGGGTTTTTTTGGTTGTGGGATTTTTTTGTTTGGTTCTTTTTTGTTTTCTTTTGTTTTCCTTTGTGTGGTGTTTTTTTGTGTGTGTGTGTTGGTTTTTTTTTTTAGGCTTAAACTGGAAAAGCAAAAGTTTGCCAAATTGCTAGTCATAGGGCATGTTTCATCCAGGGTGTGACAAACATTATTGCCTTTCAGAACTTCTGGGCTTAGAAATACTGTTGGGTGGGTAGTCCTGGAGACAGCAGTCCTTTTTTTGTGCCAGAGCTGTGTCTCATGAATGTCTTCTTTACTGGCTATTGGGATGTGACCTTACCTTCAACATAATGCCATTACAGCCTAGGTAGTAAAATGTCATTTTCTTTGAGCAGTCTTTCTGTGACTAGATCTAGAGGTTCCTCCAGGTTCCTATTCATATATGTCATTTTCATCTGGAGGAACGTTAGCTGTTGGGGCCTTCTGGGGTGAGCTGTGTCAAGGGCATGCTGCTTTACCAGGAGCTTGATGGAAAACCACAGATGTGGAGGGGGATCTGACTGACTGTTAGGAAGCTCTTTCCCTAGGCATCTGTTAGCACAGCAAGATCAGGTAGTAGTAGTCTTTGCTGTGCTGTGTTCTCCTCTCAGGTTGTTGGCATGTCCATGCAGTAAAGCTTGTGTGGTCTGACCTTAAAGGAACTGGAGACAAAAGCATGACAAGAGAAGCATCCTTCAAGCCCCTCTGTTTTGTCTGGAAAGCAAAGAAGGACAACTGTTGAGAGCAGCTAGATTTTGAAGGCAGAGCTGCTGTAACTCTTTCAACTCTACGATTTTTTCTGCTACTCAAAGTTTTGGGCTTCATAAAACAACTTGGAGCAGTTGAGGAAAACTGTCTTCTGCCATGTTAATAAAGTGTCTCAGAATTTGAATTACTCTCTTTTTACTTTTTTTTTGGTCAAGGAAATCGTGTTTCATTTGTGAACTTCAGGCTTCCATTGTGCATCCCTGCAAAGTTTCCCTGCTGATATGTTTTGGGCTGGTGTGTGTGCAAAGCCGAACACAGAAGAATCTCTTGGCTGAAACAAGCCAAGATTCAGCATAACACCAAGACTAACTTGATATGCGCACAGCTGAAGCTCTGCCGTTCCTTTCTCAGATTGTAGCAAGCCCCTCCACATGCCCCATTGATCTTATAGGAGATTAGAAGGATTGGAATGAGTCTTGCTGAGGGAAATGGGCACACAGACCTGACTCTGTGAGAGTTGTATGTTTACTTTAGGGTTTGCAAGTTCCTTAAGACTAGCCTGGACCTGACAAAGAGAATGGTGTAAGGGGGACTCTGATGTTCTTTAGGATGGCCACCATCATCTTCACTTGGTTTGTGTGATGCCTGGTAGCAATGTGGTCTTGCTATATAGCAAGAGCTTCTTGATGCCACTGCAATTCCAGTGATAACCATGAACATAAGAAAACACTTCACAGTTTTCTGGTATCTTAGGAATTTTGAAGCTGTTGTTCACAGACTGTGCAGCTGGAGTGTGGGAGGAAAGCAGAACAAGACTACTGAAATATGCAGTGGCTGTGGGGGGCCTGAGCAAGTGTGCTAAAACAGCATGAGTGGCTGACCTGCAATCTGTAAAATACATGGGACAAGTTTGACTTGGCCGACTTATCAAGTTGGTACTATGACTGTTTTAGGGAAGTTAAACATTCTTGCAAACTAGACCTATGGTGCAGTCTGACCCAGGGTCTTGGTCAAAAGCAAACCCTGAAGTTATGACTAAACTCATTCTTGCTGTCATAGAAGAGCAGTTAAAAGGAAAGAAATTAGCCTCTATTCACTTGCTGAACTTTATTTATTGTTTTAATAAACAGGAATTCAACAAATAAACCTCTTGTCCTTCAGTGATTGTGTTCTGATTATGAATAAACTCATCTGAATTATTTATTTTTAATTTAAAGCAGGCTAAACCTCATGGGGATGATATCTTCTGATTTCATAAAGTAGAAAGGATTCATACCCTGAGGATCATATGATGACTTGGAGTGGAGATATTTTCCTGAAGCAGCTTGGAGTAGCCCTGGGGTTTAGCATGTGCCCTTTTTGTCCCTTCTACATGCCCTCCTCTAACTACAGCCATCTCTGTCTTCAAGTAGGGTGGAGGATGTTGTGGGAAGGGCATTTTAGGTCTCTGGAGCTAGAGGTCGGGCAATTTATAGTAGTTAATGGGGGCTTGGTATAGACTTCCACCCCTTAGGGACATGTTGTCAAAGGAGAAGCCACTGTCCAAGTGTCTACATACAATTCAAGGAGTACATCTTTCACTGCTTGGACTGGGGTTACCTCGCAGGGGGTGACTCTAGTGAGCCGATGAGTGCCCCTTCTGACTCTTCATACACACAGGCACAGACCATCTCACCCTCAGGTGTGCTCTCCTTCAGGCTTGATCCTAGCTTTCCTGCAGCAGAGTTTATGGTGTCAATTTAAAAAAATAATTTCATTGAAAGGTACAGTAGCAGGGTCAGCTAACTGGATGCCTCCAGAGAGGGACTTCAAACAAAGAAATTCCTGGGCACTTATGCCCTTGCTATCTATAAATGTGTCCCGCATGTACACATCATGTTTCTTTTAGTCCAGTGGTAATTTTTGGTCTGCAGTCTTCTGACATCTCCAATTCTCTTTCTGTGTCCAAGCAGACTGTTCTTTTTACTCTTATCTTGTTGATTTGCTGTCTCTGCTGATGGTTACAGTCTCTGTATCTCTCTTATCTTCTGGTTTATGTTTCTTGTGCACCTGCACTCACTAACAGAACACAGGGTACTGACAAGCCCCAGACTTAGGAGAAAAAAAAACCAACAAAACAACAAAACATCAGTGTGTTATCCACTTTTTCCTCATAATAAAAGACTAAACACAATACTGTAGCAGCTGCTAGGAAAGTTCAAAGAAATCAACTTTATTGTGACTTAAAGGCTTCAGCAAATCTAGCCACTCCTGTGAAGTAGAGCATAAAGCCCCATCATATTATAAACCTAAGTAATTTATTCTCATTATAATTTACGTATTTAAGCTAAACAACTAATATCTCCCAACGGTGTTTCACACCATCTTTGCTATCTCTCCATGGGACCTTTTGGGAGTGTTTATACACCCAGAGGAGTAAAAAGGGGCTGTAAGTACTCGGCAGAGCTGTGGCTGCACAAGCAGCCACAGGGGGCTGTTCTTTCCTGCCTTCTGGCCAGGAAAAGTGAAATGGCCCTCTGACTTAAGGGAATTTGCTGTGGGATCTCCCATGGCCACATGAGTGGCCAGGTGTTTGAAAGCCCTGGTCCCAGGGAACTGCATGCTGGAAAGGAGCAGCTGAGATGTGACTTGGCTCACTCACCCTTCTAACCCGAAGGTTTGAGGATCTGAGGCAGAGCTTGTGGCTCCTTTGGGAGTGTTTCCATGTGATTACTGTCAGAGACGTGGATCTCTGCCTCACGTTCCAGTTTGCATAGCTGTACTAATCAACCCTGATGTAAAAGCAATCTTCAGATGCTGCTTTCAGGGAGGGTGACAGAGGCTATAGGGGAAGCAGACGCATTTCTCCCGCCCCACTGTTTGAGACTGAGTGCTATTGCTGTGTTTTCAGAGAACAGAGCATCTGCACCAAGTTCCCCTGTGCACTTTCACAAATTTTTAACCTCTGTGTCAGGGAACAGCAGGACAACAAGCTGCCTTGGAGCCTCGGCCTCGCTGCTTGCTGGCTAAGGCAGGGTGGGGTGAAGGACGTCTGGTGCTGATCCTGCTGTGTCTCAAGCATCCTTCCCATCTTCTACCACCACCGCACTTAGCTTGGTCGTACGTGGAGTGGTTGTGAAGGGTTCTGCTGATTGCAGGTTGTAAATAGGAGGCAAGTGGCATTCTGTGCCTTGGCTGTAATTTTCCATGCTGTAGAGCACTGGCTTCCTTCCTTCCACTAGCAGCATGTTAGCAGGCGTTCCTCTCGGTGTCTTAGGAGGGTTCCTGGGCCATAGAATGAGGTAGCGTTGTATGGATGCTCCCAGCTGGAATGTGCAGATTAAATGGGTTTGCAGGATGATGGAGCAAGCAGAGCAAAATCCCGGTGCTTCTAGACATAGAACCTTTGCAGTTGGCTTACCTTGGGCCATTCATCTTGAGATGGCCTGTCTTGTCTTTTCCAGTAGATGAACTGAGTAGACAGTTCAGTCCTGCATCCACTTGATGGAAAAGCTGCTGTGTTTCCTGCAAGACAGGAGATCAGCAAAGAGGGGAGCAGTGTGAAAGCACACCTGGATTACAGGGGTGCTCTGTGTTTGCAGGGAAGTGGGGCTCTGCTGTGTGTCTTAGCAAGAACTTGCACATCTGCAGGGCTGCCCTTAGCCCTGCCACTGGATGTGCATGTAAGAAATAGGTTCTGCCTGCATTTGACTCATTTACCAGCTGGGGAAGGGCAAAGGGCCTAAATAGTATGTTAACAGGCTTCCTTTGTGCTCTCATTTTCCCAGGGCGGCCACGGACCACAATGTTGATAACACCACTGCAATCCTTAGAGAGTGGCTGAAGAATGTGCAGAACCTCTACCACGATGTGGAGTGGAGGCCGATGGAAGACCCCCAGTGAGTGGACAAGAGGAAATGGGCACAAACTCGTACATAAGAAGTTCCATCTAATCATGAGGAGGAACTTCTTCACTGTGAGGGTGGCAGAGCACTGGAACACACTGCCCAGAGAGGTGGTGGAGTCTCTGTCTCTGGAGACATTCAAAACCCGTCTGGACAAGTTCCTGTGCAGTCTGCTCTAGGAGGACCTGCTTTGGCAGGGGGGTTGGACTAGATGATCTCCAGAGGTCCCTTCCAACCCTATATCATTCTGTGATTCTGTGAGTACTGCAGTGAGGGGCTGACTGAAGCAATTTGGTGTAATGTCAAATTTCCTAGGTTTTCAAATCAGGAGATGTTACTAACTGTCCAAGCATTAAAATGTGGATAGTTTTGGGTGGGGTTTTTTTTGTGTGTGTGTAGTCTGTTTCATTAAAATTGCATTCTTATGGAGCCCATAATAAGGTATCAGACTTAAGTGAAGCAGCTCATGCAGAACTTTGGAGAAGAAATAATTATCTGTTTAGTTATTCAGCATCTGCAGCTGCTCTCTTTGCATGGTAAACATCACATCAAAAGCTACAGGGAATGAAAACCATCATTCTTTATTTGCAAGGAAGCAGAGAAATCATAGCCCAGTCCTGTCATGTCTATGAAAGTTCCGTCTAAGGCATCAAGTGTTCAGTAAGTTCTGAGCCAGAGAGCTAGATTTAATTCATTATGTTATGCTTTTGCACGACTTGCAGGGATCATTGTTGAAATAAGGTGTTAAGAAACGTTTTATTTTTTTTAGGATCAGTTGTTCCTTGCTTTGTTTTGTGTTTTATTTAATCCATCAGAGGAAAGTACATCAGTTTCCTCTTTCTTTAGGCTTGCTTTTACTTTCAAGGTCCTCCATGCAGTGGTGGGACATTCGTGGTATAAACCCATAGGGAATGATTATTTTACTGACGACTTTAGTCATTTCATTAGAATGGAGTTTTCTTAATCACATCAAGTGTGGCTTTTTGAACTTTGTACAAAAGTTTTTTTAAATTCTTAGCTCCATCACTGACTTATGCTGGCACTGTCTCAAAGTCCTGAATTTTTATTTCATGAAGGGATCTGTCCCTAAGTTTCCTTCCATCTTTGTTGCAAAGCATTGGCTTTTGGACTTGATCCTGAAAACAGAGACATGCGCATAACTCTGCTCACATGATTGGGCTCCTGGGGTTGAGTGTTGGGTGTTTGTAGATTTAAGAGCTGTTACTGGGATGTGTTAACAGTTGGTAATAATGTCCAGACCCCGAGAGTATCCAGGCTGCCTTCATCTTCACATCCTCAGTTTTGTTGATTCTATTTGGCTTAAGGAAGCTGTATTTACAGTCTTGAACTTAAAACCTAGCAGAGGACAGATGACCTGCCAGTGGGTCAGACGAGGTAAATCAGTTTCAGTTCATTTTGGTGGGATAACCTCTGCTTACGTCAGGTGAGGACCTGCTGCTGCAGGAGAAACTCCTGGTTTTGATAGTGCTGTTTTGCTTGTGGCTGCTTGGTCGGCAGGAAATGCTTCAGCCCTGCTTGCTCTCCAGTGCCCTGTGTACACATGCCAGCATGAAACTTGGAGTGATTCTTCCTCAAAACCTCTCCTGGGTTACCTGAGGTGACTCTAACACTGGTTTTCTTTTTCTTTGGGAAAGAAGGCAGCAAGGGAACTCTTTTTTTTTTTTTTTTTTTTCTTTTTTTTTTTTTTTTTGACTAGTGTAATAGGGCCCAAACAGAGGTTGCAGTCGCTTTTTTCTTTTATTTTTTTTCTTTGCTAGGTCTTACCCAGAAGAAATTGGGCCAAAACATTGGCCAAGCTCCCGATTCACTCATGTGATGAAACTCCGACAGGCTGCCCTGCGTGCTGCACAAGAGAAGTGGTCAGACTATATCCTGGTAAATACAAGGTTTGATTTATTAACTGTCCTCAGGCATAACCTTTTCAGGTCATCGCTCTGATACTTGGGGTGGCCAAAATGTTTCTTCTTCATCTAAGATAAAGCTCTCTGCAGTAAGATGCTGTGTTGTTACTTGGTCTGATGAGCAAGCATCTTTGAAGCTAGACAGATAAGTCCTTGGGTAAGCCCAAGGCTTTCTCCACAGGCGTCAGGACTGAATGTCATCCTAGTGGTGGGTAGGTGCCTGCAAGGGTCCTACAGATTGACACCCCACCTGTTGTTTGTAAAATGTAAGGGAAATGGTTGTGCAGAACAGTTGTGGAAAGATGTGTGCCTGTGGTCACTACAGCAGCAGTTAATGGTGGCATTCCCAGCCTCTGAACAAGATGAGGGTGTGAAGCCAGTTTTTAAGAGTTCATTTTGATCCTCTCCAAAGAATAAATCTGCCCTGAATTTTAAGCATTGTTATTTTTCCTCGCAGCAACCTTGGCCCTGTGCTGGAGTAATGTTCTGTGTGGTCCGAGGGAAGCTCTGTGTCTTTTCCCATCCTATAGCTATGGTGCAGGGGTGGGTCCCCTGGCATTCACCCATAGCAGCCATGTGTTCTGTGTTTTTTTAACTTTACCTCGTGCCTCTGACTGCTTTGTTCCCAATAAAGTGTCAGGAGAAGCATATAGTTTCATCTAATAAATTTATTTTTCTTTCATTCTTTCTTCTCTAGTTCGTTGACGCAGATAATTTACTGACCAACCCACAAACCCTGAACCTGATGATAGCAGAAAACAAGACCTTGGTGGCACCAATGCTCGAGTCTCGCTCTCTCTACTCTAACTTCTGGTGTGGCATCACTCCCCAGGCAAGTGATGGGGAATGATACTGGGTGACTGAGTATGTTACCTTTTCAAAGGCTTCCTGCCTTGCCTCTGTGAAGCAATAGGTGTTGTTTCTGTTGTATGAGCTTTCTCATCTGCTTTTGTAGCGTCCTCCTTCTGAAAAGAATTTGCTATATCTCTGAAGCGTGCAGAGGTGATGTTAGCATGTAGTGAGGATAGTGGTGTGTCATGCAGTCATCTCAGCTGGCATCTGTCTTGGTGGTGACATCCCAAATCTTGGGCGAGTATATTTGGGAAAGGTCTGTATGTTTACGGAGAATTGGAATAAGGGTCAAGATGACATTGCGGTCTATAAATGTTTCTCAGGCTTTGTTTTCTAGCCGAGCTGTAGGTATGAGCAAAGCAATACATGTTCTGTATTGGTTATGCAGGCATGTAGCTGAAACTTGCTTCTGCAACTGAGATTCCTGACTTGAAAAATTTGAACCTGGAGGAAGCTGAGCTTGCTTAGCCAAAAGTCCTGGGAAGTGATACAATCCTGACACTAATGACATTAAAAAATATGGATATACACACCAGAATTGATTTATTTCCTTATGTTTATGTAATAGCCTTAAAACTCTTGGTACATTATTTTTGACTAGCTTTCCTGTTTAGTGACCCTAACCTGAGAGGAATTTGCTTTTCTTTCTACAGGTCTCTGTTATGTTTGGGTTCTTTTTCTCACATATGAACAAGATTTATGCAGTGGGGCAACACCATTTGCCTTTTAGGGAGCATGTGCTGAAGTGTGTGTGTAAAGGACAGAAGTGCTGAGCCTATAAATCAGAGTTTTGTGTTACTGTCTCAAATCACATATACTGCAGAAAGTGTCAGATACAAAGATGCTATTTAGTAGAAATGGCATTATTTTTGGAGCCAGAAGGAGTTTGGTAACCTCCCATCCAGCAAGATGGAGGAATAAATTGGAAAGGCAAAAGCAGAAAAAAAACCCCAACCCCAAAGCACCAGCCACTTTGGAACACCACCCCCACACACACCCCCCATGCTATTGCTGAGCATGGTATTATATGGTATGGAAAATTGCTTTGGTCAGTTTGGGTCAGCTGTCCCAGCTGTGTCCCTTCCCAAACTCTTGCCCACCCCCAGCCTACTTGCTGTGGGGGACAGAGCAAGAAACAGAGAAGGCCTTGATGCTGCACAAGTGCTGTTGAGTAGCAGCTTGGAACATCAGCACTGTCTTGCCACCAGTCTGAAACACAACACCATATGGGCTGCTATGAATAGAATTAAGTGCATTCCAGTCAAAACCAGTACAACCACTTTGTCCATAAGAGGATTTTAGTTTGAGCCTCAAATGTATAGAAGGGATGTTATATTGTCAGAGTAACTTTTTGCTTTTTTTCACTCTTTTCCTTTGACTAAGCTCTAGATGGGCTTTCCAAGACATTCAAGCTAAAATGGTGAATGTAGTTAATGCTTTTTTCCCCCCCCAATAATGAGAACAGCTTTTTCCCCGTTCTTCTAGTCTGCTGCTGGCGTAGGTTTTGTCATCCTTTTGGGAGGCAGGATCCGAAGCTGCATGTCTCCTAGAATAAGAAGAGGGGTTTTGTTCTCTTGAAAATTTTCTCCTTTTTGCCCACATTTGCCCTGGAAAGCTTCAGGATTTCCATTTTCCTTCCATCCCTGATTCTTGCCTTTCCTTCTTTGTAAGGAGAAGCTTACTCTGCTGCATAGACAAATGTGTTCAAG
The DNA here is from genome assembly GCA_013398155.1 of Pedionomus torquatus. NCBI lineage: Eukaryota > Metazoa > Chordata > Aves > Charadriiformes > Pedionomidae > Pedionomus > Pedionomus torquatus. The sequence goes on along the minus strand of VZRU01005171.1, from coordinate 87,810 downwards.
CCTTCACTGAGGCACTTGAGTATGAGTAGCTCCATGGTCCTGCCCACCTCTACTCTCTAATCGTTGCTGGACTGAAACAAAGAGCAAACTCTATTCCCTTCTTCTGGTGTTAAAACATCATTCTTCCTTCTCAGTGTTACCGAGGGCTCAAGTAGGGACTACAGGCAGAGTAAAAATATAACAACTGTACCGGGTCTGACCAAAGGTCTGTCTGATAGCAGTGGTTTATAGCAGATGCGTAGGGAAATAGTATAAGAATGTGGCAAACAAGTAAGTGATACTTACTCAAAATACTTTTCTATCCTTTGGCAATCTTCTCTAGGATTTCCTGAGAAAGGCCTTTGTCTTTAAAGCTTTTAGTGATTTTATTTATTTATTTATTAACAGTATCTGAATCTTTATTTTTCTTGGCACCTGCACCATCTTATGGCAAGGAGTTCTGCAGTTCAAACAGTCTAATTTAGTGAAAAAAGCAGGAAAAGGTCCAACTTTCCAGATTATTGGGAAGTAAATATATTGATAAGAAAAAGGGGGTTGGGAGGATTTGGTGTGTTCACTTGTTTTAGTTTTTGTTCTAAAATGGAGCTACAAAATTCATAGCAAAGGCATTGTCCCTTAAGTTTTTATGGATAAGTCCTGAGACAGCCAGGTTTTCCAGTGATATAAATGAGCATTCCTCCACAGCCTGAAGTGGATCCCTGCCTGTGTGCACCAGCCTAAGCCTTGGCCCCTTGCGTTACCTCTCCACTGGTAAATTTCCATCATTACCACCATTAGCTGAAGAAAGGAGAGAGGAAAAAACTAGCTGCAAATGCATCTTGCGGAATTTGATGAAAAAAATCTGCTCAAATGAGCAAGAAAGTTCCCGCTTATTTTTCTTTTGTTTTGTCTTAGTTGCTGCTTCTTGTTTCTGTGCTCACAGTCCCACAGCTTCATGCTCTCAGCCTTGCTCTCCCTGGGGACTTAGGGAGGGAGCAACAGCTGGAGAACGCCCTGAAACACAGCCTCTGGCACTGAGCAACAGCAAGTCAAACCCAGCTCCAGACAGCTTGACATTTAGCTGTCATGAAGCTAACCTTAGGAGAGCATGGCAACAGCGCTGACAAGTTGGAGTCTTTCTTGACTACATGTGATTTATGAGCAGTGAAAAGCCCCAAACCCCCCTAGTCACTGTGTGGAGGAGTAAAGATTAGTTTCCAGCATCTTTCACCTGTAGCATTCTCGGATGTCTGTTAAAGGCTGAATGTCTTAACCCTTTCTTCAGTGGGAAGTAGGACTTAGTAAGGTCTTTACCTACTCGATCCTTTTCATGAAAAGCAGACTGCCTCTCAAATACTTAGCCCTCGCAGTATAGTCAGAAAGCATCTGAAAGCCAGAGGGGACAATTGACAGATGCAGTCAAATGCACCATGCCGTGCAGCTACACAAAACCAGGATAAAGTGGTTCTGTGGTGATTTGCTCAGCTGTTGCTAGGATACTCATGGAAAATATAACGTAAAAGTAACTTTAACTTATTGTAGTGACTCATCATTTCTCTAAAGACCAGAATCTGCTCAGGATTCAAACATCAGCTCTGTTAAGATATCTAATTGGTACATTAGGATTTTCTTCCTGGGGGATTCAGTGTATTTATTTCCAAATCTAATAGCTTGAGACATATTGCACCTGCAAAACCAGCTGTGAGCTGTACGATGTGGGGTTTGCACCCACAGTGCTGGCTGGCAAAGCTCATAGTTACAGAGGAGGAACTGACTGAAGTGCCTCCCTAAGAGACTCCTGTAGGGAGAGCTCAGGAGTGGATTTAAAATTGCTTGCCCTGGGATGGAGGAGCAGAGATTCTTATACAGATTATAGAGACTGAGATGTTGCCTTTGTTGCAGTGAAGTGATTATTTTAAAGTCATGGTTGGAAATAATTTGCAGACCTAATCTGTGAGATACTCAATGTCCTTTGTGCTTGTTGAACATGGAGAATGCAACAGGTGCTCAGCAGCTTTCAGGGTCAGACCTAAGAGTCTATGTGCCAAAAAACGCCAAAGGTTTCTGGAGAGCTAGGGGAAAAAAGTCTGAGGTTTAAAGCTCTCTGGCAAGGGAGTTTTGCTGTGGAAAGGCTTGGATTTCCAATAGCTTCTAATAACTTTTGGTATGGAGACTGTTTCTGAATACTTGACTGAGCCCTTTCCAAAGTGGGGACACTTCAAAATTGGAGAATTTGGCACTGAACCATCTCTTCTGGGGAAGGCTAAGGGCAAGAACTTCTGATATGGAGCATCTAGGAAACACAAATCTCTTATAACATGCAGCCCTCCTTGTGTTTGCAGGGCTATTACAAAAGGACACTGGATTATCCTCTGATTCGGGAATGGAAGAGGACAGGGTGTTTTCCTGTTCCAATGATTCACTCCACATTCCTCATTGACTTGAGGAAAGAGGCCTCCACCAAATTGATGTTCTATCCACCGCACCAGGACTACACCTGGAGCTTTGATGATATCATGGTCTTCGCCTTCTCCAGTCGCCAAGCAGGTATGTCTGGAGCCTTTGCTGGGGAGGATTCACTAGTAGAGACAAGCAGATCTCTGAGGTCACAGGCTGAAAGACAAGTGTTGGCTTCAGTAGTAAGTTAAGACCCTGTTCCTTTTCCTCTTTTGGATCTGGTCAGGGATAACCAGCAGCAAGTGCCTGGCAATGCAGTTTTGAATCACAGCTAGCTTCAAGGGACACGGGAGCTGTTCTTGGACCAAGGACAGTGTTTCAGAGACAAAATATGTGGCATCCACCCTTGGTTTGTGTCACAGCAAGACATGGGTGGAATGCTTTAAGAGTAGAAGGCATTCTGAAGTCTGTAGGTAAGGTATCTAAAGTCACCACTTCACAGAGACTCCCATAAGGAAAGGGGCAAGGGCAATACACTCTTTTTAGATGTAGCAGCCCTTGTGCAAAACAAAAACCAAATTGTTTATGCAAAGTGCTGATGAAGCTTTGCTTCGTGGCAGCTCAGCAAGAATTGACTGAGAATTAAGAGGTTTTTTGGTTTGTGTGTGTTTTTTGTTGTTTTTGAAGTAAAAGCAGTGCAACTTTCAGGGGAGTGATGGGGAGTCTGTGGGCTCTACTGAGAGGAAATCTCTTCCATGCAAAAGATTGTGAGAGCTGGCGTGTGAACAGTAAAATCTCTGCATACTTGACATCGTATCACTGGTGCTTCAAGAGAACCAGTCAAGCACTGCACCACCTTGAGATCCTTTGGGCACAGTAGAAATAAAATATGTACCATTCCAGCTGATACTGGGATCACTTTCTATCAGACAGTGGAATGATTTCAATTAGGCTTGAAATACAAGAGCCCTTTCAGGCCAAGTCACAACCTCAATGTCCATTGTCTGGAATGGCTGTTGGTGTTTGCACAGAGCTCTGTGTGTCTCAGAGAAATCTGGGTTTAAGTGCATGGTGCTGCTGCTACTGCTGCTTGTACTTGTGGTGAGGATGTTGAGTCCCATTTATTTTTGGAGAATGGAACTGGTTGGTATTGTGTCTCCAGCAAAGTCTTGGCTGGCAGACCTGTATGTGGCAGAGTCAGAGCTGAAACAAACTCCTGGAAAGAGTGTGTTTTTAATGGCCATCTGTATTGGTCTTTCCCCTGCTGTGTTGAAAGGGGAAAGTTTGGGGCCTTATAAAGAAAAAATGGGACTGATGAAACCTCAGCAGCACCAATGAAATGCACTTCTCTTCAGAGTTTCGTGACTGGTTGTCGAGGTTTTGACCAATTAGAAAGACAGATGATGGCCCCTCCCTCCACCTCTAAGAAAAAGACAGGAGAGAAGGAGATTAAAGATATTTAGGAGTTTGGGGAAAAAACTAANCCAGGTGGGTTTTGAAGATCTCCAGAGAAGGGGAGATCTAATTGGTATATTAGGACCACAATCTCCCTGGGCAGTCTGTTCCAGTGCTCTGTCACCCTCACTGTAAAGAATTTTTTCCTCATATTTGAATGGAACTTCCTGTGTTCCAGTTTGTGCCCATTGCCCCTCGTCCTGTCACTGGGAACCACTGAGAAGCGTCCGGCTCCATCCTCCTTCACCCCACTCTTCAGATACTTATAAACATTAATAAGGTCTCCTCTCAGGCTTCTCTTCTGCAGTCTGAAGAGTTCCAGATCTCTCAACTTTTCCTCACAAGGCAAATGCTCCAGTCCTTGAATTACCTTTGTTGCCCAACGCTGGACTCTCTCCAATAGTCCCCTGTGTCTCTTGAACTGGGGAGCCCAGAACTGGATGTGTTATTCCAGCTGTGGCCTCAGCAGTGCAGAATAGAGGGGGAGAATGACCTCCCTCAACCTACTGGCTGCACTCTTCCCTATGCAGCCCAGAATTCCATTGGCCCTCTCGGTGACAAGGGTACTGCTTCATGGACAGTTTACTGTCTACCAGGGCACCCAGATCTTTCTCCTCAGAAGTCCTTTCCACCAGGTCTGCCCCTAACCAATATTGGTGTCTGACATTGTTCCTCCCCAGTAGCAGGACTCTGTATTTGTGCTTGTTGAACCGTAATAAGTTCTCTGCCGAGCTCTCCAGCTTGTCCAGGTCAAGCTGGATGGCAGCACAGACTTCTGGAGTGTCTGCCAGCCCTCCTGGTTTGGTATCATTAGCAAACTCACTGAGGATACGCTCTGTCCACTCATCCAGGTCATTGATGAATATGTTGAATAAGACTGGGTCAAGCTCCCAGACGATGATTATGTTACCAGCAGGCATCAGGAAAAGTCCCAGACTGGACTCGGTGATTGACAGGAGCTGGATTCCAGATCTGGAGTCAGGAATGCTGAAATCAGGATGAAAGGCAGGCAGATGGGCAGGATCCTCCTGAGATGTTTGTCATAAAAGGAAGAGAGTTGATCCATTGATCCCTCAGCTTTTATACTGAGCATGATGTGGGTGGCATGGAATACCCCAGTTGGTCAATTTTGGGTCACCTGTCTTGTCCACTCCTCCCTACAGGGGTGACTCCTCGATGCTTTTCTGCTTTCAACCCTCCAATGGGGCAAATACTGAGATTACCTGACCTTGGTTGTTCTAGCAATAAGTATAGCAAGGGCCTCTCTGTACACCATTCCTTGGTACAAACAGGTCTTACCACTGTGAGAGTGAACAGTTTTCTGAACAATGCGCTGTTAATTTCAGAGTTTAGTTAGTTGGAAGCTAAAAAAGTAAAATTATAAAACAGAAAACTGGTTCATTTTGACTCAAATCAGGACACTTGTTTTGCTGGCTTACTAGGTAAATTAGTAGGGAAAAGTTGTTTGTAGGTCCACCAAGTCATGTGCAGCAGCGGTTTGCAAAAGAGACAAAGTTAAGGTGAGAAGGAAGGGCTGTTCTTGGAGGACAGACAAGCACAGAGAAAGTGGAGAAGCATAGCTTGCTTTGACAGTCTCTTCTAGAGGAGAGACAGGCTGAGAATATGGCCTTTCCCCTGGCCATTTCCAGACCAGCATGTCAGCCACCAGCTGTTTGCAGCTTTCCTTTTAGGGATCTTTCTGGTTTGAAGCTCTTGGCAGCACTGCAAAAGACGGTATTGTCTTGGCATACTAAGCGAGGCTTTTTAAAATTCAGCTACAAGGGGATGTGGGGCATCAAATGAGGAAGAGAGGGCAGCAGGAGCTGAAATTAGAGCCCTTGGGAAGCAGAGGAAGATAAGGAAGGCGAAATGTGGACTTGTAAGGGCACCTTTGGGGCCCCGGTGTTCAGAGTCAGGACATGGGTAAATTGGCTCCAAAGAAGAATGGAGGTTTAAGTCTGGGTGGCAAAGTAAGTTCCTTCAAATCTAGCTGCCCCACTTGTTGCCTCTGACAGCTCTCCCAGAAATGCAGCTTCCAANCCTTTGTTGCCCAACGCTGGACTCTCTCCAATAGTCCCCTGTGTCTCTTGAACTGGGGAGCTCAGAACTGGATGTGTTATTCCAGCTGTGGCCTCAGCAGTGCAGAATAGAGGGGGAGAATGACCTCCCTCAACCTACTGGCTGCACTCTTCCCTATGCAGCCCAGAATTCCATTGGCCCTCTCGGTGACAAGGGTACTGCTTCATGGACAGTTTACTGTCTACCAGGGCACCCAGATCTTTCTCCTCAGAAGTACTTTCCACCAGGTCTGCCCCTAACCAATATTGGTGTCTGACATTGTTCCTCCCCAGTAGCAGGACTCTGTATTTGTGCTTGTTGAACTTTAATAAGTTCTCTGCCGAGCTCTCCAGCTTGTCCAGGTCAAGCTGGATGGCAGCACAGACTTCTGGAGTGTCTGCCAGCCCTCCTGGTTTGGTATCATTAGCAAACTCACTGAGGATACGCTCTGTCCACTCATCCAGGTCATTGATGAATATGTTGAATAAGACTGGGTCAAGCTCCCAGACGATGATTATGTTACCAGCAGGCATCAGGAAAAGTCCCAGACTGGACTCGGTGATTGACAGGAGCTGGATTCCAGATCTGGAGTCAGGAATGCTGAAATCAGGATGAAAGGCAGGCAGATGGGCAGGATCCTCCTGAGATGTTTGTCATAAAAGGAAGAGAGTTGATCCATTGATCCCTCAGCTTTTATACTGAGCATGATGTGGGTGGCATGGAATACCCCAGTTGGTCAATTTTGGGTCACCTGTCTTGTCCACTCCTCCCTACAGGGGTGACTCCTCGATGCTTTTCTGCTTTCAACCCTCCAATGGGGCAAATACTGAGATTACCTGACCTTGGTTGTTCTAGCAATAAGTATAGCAAGGGCCTCTCTGTACACCATTCCTTGGTACAAACAGGTCTTACCACTGTGAGAGTGAACAGTTTTCTGAACAATGCGCTGTTAATTTCAGAGTTTAGTTAGTTGGAAGCTAAAAAAGTAAAATTATAAAACAGAAAACTGGTTCATTTTGACTCAAATCAGGACACTTGTTTTGCTGGCTTACTAGGTAAATTAGTAGGGAAAAGTTGTTTGTAGGTCCACCAAGTCATGTGCAGCAGCGGTTTGCAAAAGAGACAAAGTTAAGGTGAGAAGGAAGGGCTGTTCTTGGAGGACAGACAAGCACAGAGAAAGTGGAGAAGCATAGCTTGCTTTGACAGTCTCTTCTAGAGGAGAGACAGGCTGAGAATATGGCCTTTCCCCTGGCCATTTCCAGACCAGCATGTCAGCCACCAGCTGTTTGCAGCTTTCCTTTTAGGGATCTTTCTGGTTTGAAGCTCTTGGCAGCACTGCAAAAGACGGTATTGTCTTGGCATACTAAGCGAGGCTTTTTAAAATTCAGCTACAAGGGGATGTGGGGCATCAAATGAGGAAGAGAGGGCAGCAGGAGCTGAAATTAGAGCCCTTGGGAAGCAGAGGAAGATAAGGAAGGCGAAATGTGGACTTGTAAGGGCACCTTTGGGGCCCCGGTGTTCAGAGTCAGGACATGGGTAAATTGGCTCCAAAGAAGAATGGAGGTTTAAGTCTGGGTGGCAAAGTAAGTTCCTTCAAATCTAGCTGCCCCACTTGTTGCCTCTGACAGCTCTCCCAGAAATGCAGCTTCCAATTAGTCTGGTAACTGCATTGCATTAGCTCCAGCTGCTTAAAAAAATATTTCAGGGATTCAAATTCATAATTTTTTCCTTCCACCCTAGAACACTTTAGCTTTTTCCAGAACTGACCCATGACATGAAAGGCTTTGCTTCAGCAGTCTGGCCCGCTGATCTGCTCAGATTGTTGGCTTGTGTCCTGGGCTAAGTTTTGTCACCCAGGATAAAAGATGTCCAAGTTCAGAAATGTGAATAATGTATGGACTTTGAGGTATACTTATCTTTGGANCCTTTGTTGCCCAACGCTGGACTCTCTCCAATAGTCCCCTGTGTCTCTTGAACTGGGGAGCCCAGAACTGGATGTGTTATTCCAGCTGTGGCCTCAGCAGTGCAGAATAGAGGGGGAGAATGACCTCCCTCAACCTACTGGCTGCACTCTTCCCTATGCAGCCCAGAATTCCATTGGCCCTCTCGGTGACAAGGGTACTGCTTCATGGACAGTTTACTGTCTACCAGGGCACCCAGATCTTTCTCCTCAGAAGTACTTTCCACCAGGTCTGCCCCTAACCAATATTGGTGTCTGACATTGTTCCTCCCCAGTAGCAGGACTCTGTATTTGTGCTTGTTGAACTTTAATAAGTTCTCTGCCGAGCTCTCCAGCTTGTCCAGGTCAAGCTGGATGGCAGCACAGACTTCTGGAGTGTCTGCCAGCCCTCCTGGTTTGGTATCATTAGCAAACTCACTGAGGATACGCTCTGTCCACTCATCCAGGTCATTGATGAATATGTTGAATAAGACTGGGTCAAGCTCCCAGACGATGATTATGTTACCAGCAGGCATCAGGAAAAGTCCCAGACTGGACTCGGTGATTGACAGGAGCTGGATTCCAGATCTGGAGTCAGGAATGCTGAAATCAGGATGAAAGGCAGGCAGATGGGCAGGATCCTCCTGAGATGTTTGTCATAAAAGGAAGAGAGTTGATCCATTGATCCCTCAGCTTTTATACTGAGCATGATGTGGGTGGCATGGAATACCCCAGTTGGTCAATTTTGGGTCACCTGTCTTGTCCACTCCTCCCTACAGGGGTGACTCCTCGATGCTTTTCTGCTTTCAACCCTCCAATGGGGCAAATACTGAGATTACCTGACCTTGGTTGTTCTAGCAATAAGTATAGCAAGGGCCTCTCTGTACACCATTCCTTGGTACAAACAGGTCTTACCACTGTGAGAGTGAACAGTTTTCTGAACAATGCGCTGTTAATTTCAGAGTTTAGTTAGTTGGAAGCTAAAAAAGTAAAATTTTAAAACAGAAAACTGGTTCATTTTGACTCAAATCAGGACACTTGTTTTGCTGGCTTACTAGGTAAATTAGTAGGGAAAAGTTGTTTGTAGGTCCACCAAGTCATGTGCAGCAGCGGTTTGCAAAAGAGACAAAGTTAAGGTGAGAAGGAAGGGCTGTTCTTGGAGGACAGACAAGCACAGAGAAAGTGGAGAAGCATAGCTTGCTTTGACAGTCTCTTCTAGAGGAGAGACAGGCTGAGAATATGGCCTTTCCCCTGGCCATTTCCAGACCAGCATGTCAGCCACCAGCTGTTTGCAGCTTTCCTTTTAGGGATCTTTCTGGTTTGAAGCTCTTGGCAGCACTGCAAAAGACGGTATTGTCTTGGCATACTAAGCGAGGCTTTTTAAAATTCAGCTACAAGGGGATGTGGGGCATCAAATGAGGAAGAGAGGGCAGCAGGAGCTGAAATTAGAGCCCTTGGGAAGCAGAGGAAGATAAGGAAGGCGAAATGTGGACTTGTAAGGGCACCTTTGGGGCCCCGGTGTTCAGAGTCAGGACATGGGTAAATTGGCTCCAAAGAAGAATGGAGGTTTAAGTCTGGGTGGCAAAGTAAGTTCCTTCAAATCTAGCTGCCCCACTTGTTGCCTCTGACAGCTCTCCCAGAAATGCAGCTTCCAATTAGTCTGGTAACTGCATTGCATTAGCTCCAGCTGCTTAAAAAAATATTTCAGGGATTCAAATTCATAATTTTTTCCTTCCACCCTAGAACACTTTAGCTTTTTCCAGAACTGACCCATGACATGAAAGGCTTTGCTTCAGCAGTCTGGCCCGCTGATCTGCTCAGATTGTTGGCTTGTGTCCTGGGCTAAGTTTTGTCACCCAGGATAAAAGATGTCCAAGTTCAGAAATGTGAATAATGTATGGACTTTGAGGTATACTTATCTTTGGAGTAATTTCACTTACTTCCCTGAAGTCATAAATTATGTTGGCTTTTGTCCAGGCCAAGTACTACACTTAATGTCTCACATCAAACCATCAATTTTCATCCTTCTGCTGCTCAAAGCAACTGTTTTGTGATGGTCCAAAGAGACCATTCCACATAGCCTGTAACAGGAGTACTGACTCAGAACGAAACTCGCTGGGGGTGTTTTGTTCACAAAGGTGGGTTCTGTAGAGCCCCTTGTACTTGCAAGATGGCATTTAGCCAGGCAGATCTCCTGAGCTTCCTTTCAGCCTGAGGCTCTGAGGACCTAGAGCCAGCCAGAAGGAAGGTCTGGTCACAGGGATGTGAGGGAGATTTAGGTTGCCTGGCTAAATGGCTGAGAGTTTACATCATGGCTGTGAATCCTGGTCACTGCTTTACAAAGGGTAATCATAATACAAGTATCTATAGCTTTTCTGTCCTTTGTAGCAGTTGTTTATTTTATTATAAAAACAGAGTTGGAGAGCAAGAGTCTCTCTCCCCGTTTTAAGGTAGCTTTACCATTTTAAACTAGGTTTTATCCCAGAAGAACTGAAATACTGGCATGAATCTATGCAGATTAACTGTGTTTAAGCCAGCGGAAGATAAGAGCAGAGATCAGTGAGCCAGATAAGATTAGTTGATTAGATCAGTGCCAAATCCATTAATGTCAGCAGGTAGTATTTTTTATTCTGCCATTTACGTAAATTGCAGCTGACAGCTGAATGTGTTTTGGCAAGTAGCGTAACCAGCAATTTACTTGCAGAACTGAAAATGGTAGAAACACCGGAGTCATTAACGCACACAATTCTGCTCTGCTAAAAATACCAGGGATTAGGAGGTCTAATACATGAAAGCATCAGCACACCAGGTAGTGTCTGCTTTTTGTTTATTTCCTAGCGGAAGGGAGGTAGTTGTGCTTGTTTCATTTAAACAAATGGGGGGGGGGAGGAAGAGTGGGGGGCAGAAAATCTTGTATGTTTGCATTTGCTTTAAATCTGCTTGACCAGTTGGATGAATTGTAGCAGCTTTCAGTTTGTGGTTAATTCATAAAGGATCTTACCAAAGCTCAATGAAAACCAGCGGAAATATTTTCCCTTGACTTCTCTGGATGTAGCTTTTGACTGTGTTGCCTGATGTGACATCAGGCCAGTGCTGCTGCAGTTGTAGCTGATAGCGAGCAAACTTGGCTGGGACATTCCAGTGAACAAGCTCAGCAGCAGGCGCGTCTGTCCCTTGCAAAGGCATCTGCTCCAAGGAGAGGCTCTGCATCTTCTCTTTGTTTCGACCCTTCAGATGCAGCTCCTTGAACGAGCAATTGCAAAAACTTTTGAGTAGAAGGATGTTACATTATCACCTCTTTTTGAAAGCGTTTTTTCTGCTTGCTGATGTCTCTCTTTAGGATTTTCCTCTAATCTTCAGAACACTGCAAAAACTAGTCCTGGAGAGGAAAAGACCATGTTTGGTGGCAGACCAGGCACTTCCAAGATGTTTATTCTATATATTCCTCAAAGTCTTTTGCCAACACGGGTGAAAATGTCTTTAGTTTTTAGCAGAAGCAGACAGAAGCAGGAAGGAGCTTGACTGTAAAACCTGGAGTGAATCCCGTGGTAGGCTAACAGACCCTGCAGCTATAGCGGTGCCTAGGACCTCACAGCTTCATCCTGTGTGATCCTAGGGGAGCTGAACTGCCTGGGCCCGCGTTTGGCCAAGCCTGTGCTGTTGAAGATGGGGATCAGATTTGGCTCCTCCACCCTGGAAATAGTCATTCCATATTTATTGCAGCCTGACAGAAGCCTGGCAAAGCTCAGACAAAAGCTTCCATCACCCCTAGACATGCAGGGTTTGTTTGAATTTCTACGAGGCTGGTTCCTGTGGTAGACCTGCACCCCTCTACGCCTCAGAGGGTCCCAGGACCACTGCTCCCTCTCCTTCAGCACAATTGCGGGTGAGAACCCATTTGGTTCCTGTGCCAGACATTGTGTTGCTTGAGGCCTTAGTCCTTTTGCTAAAGGCCAGTTCTGCCCTCTACTGTAGGATTGTTTTCACAGTGTGAAGGCAAAGGCCAGAAAAGGTCCTTTCTTTGGTCTAAGAGGGGGGTTCTCTGTCTCTCCTAGGAGAAAATTGTTTGCAGTTAAAAATACCTGCTGTTAGGGAGCAAGTAGAGATTGGCTTCATGGGAAAGGCCACTTTCTGCCAGCTGAATAAAACAGAAGATGGCACTGTGATATTTTTGAATTGTTTGCTTATGAAGTAGAACTTCTTGGGACTGAAGTCCTGGCATAAATCCCATTATGGCTGCGTAACAACAGAGCAGCAAAATCTGATGATAAATGACCTGACTATTTCTGTCTTAATGTGATCCCCAGGAATACAGATGTTCATCTGCAACCGTGAACACTATGGTTTCCTTCCCATGCCCCTGAAATCCCACCAGACGCTGCAAGAAGAAACAGAGAACTTTGTGCACACACTGATCGAGGCTATGAGTAAGTTGCTGTGCCCTGCCATGATGAACACCCCTAAGTTATTGTTTGTAGAGCTCTGCTTTCAGTGTTCCATGTCTCTTTCCCTTGGGACTCTGCATCCCATTCTGACTACTCTCATATTGTTTTGATACAGTTTTCCATTTTCTGCCACTTTTCCACCTAGGGATGTAATCACTTCATGGTCAGGTCAACCCTGTTCACAAAACCTTTTGAGTTCCCTGTATTAAAGGCAAAGATGCATCTTTAATGTGGAAAGGATGCTGCGGAACCTCAGTTTTTTTCATGAGATCTGTCTGGTACCTGACTGCCTGCTTCTGCTTTGCAACATGGATGCTTTCTGCTGCATCTGCACTGATTTTGTCTCCCAGCTCCCTGGGGCTTTTTAGGCCCAGTGATGTAAACACATGCAGATATGTTACATTAATGCAGCTTGTACATGAGAGTGATCTCTCTTTTCTTTCAGTTGATCGTCCACCCATTGAACCCTCACAGTATGTCTCTCTACCTCCAAAGAACCCTGACAAGATGGGATTTGATGAAGTAAGGAACCTATTTTGCTGCCATTATCTTGTCTTCCTATTTATGACTTGGAGGACCTGGGTTCTCCCTATAGCTTAACTTCCAGATGTTTCCTTTGGAGTATATAATCTTTTCACGTAGCTAGATCTTTCCCAATCACTCATCTTTTGAACTTAAACCTTTTCCAAGGAAAGAATAGCCATCATTACTTGGGGAGAACTTCTGCCAAGCTCAGGGAAGCAGAAGGGAAAGGGCTCAGGGAGCAGTCTTTCCCTCTGGCATCTGCTGTGAAGAAATGAGGTCTGCAGGCATTTATGTACCTGCTACAGGGCACCTGATTAGAAGCACAGGTTTGCATGCCAGGGCTTCCTGTCTTGATGGTATGGATGTTTTAATCCAGTCAGAAGGAGATGTCAGAAGTCAGTCTGAGAAACAGGTTAATTAACTCCCCAGTTTTTGTGCTGTTTCCTCTACATCTGACTCTGCAGCTTGGCAGTCCTTCCATTCTGCGACAAAAACTGGTCTTCTGGGAAATCTCTTCTGCTTTCCAGGGACAGAAGGGAACAATTTCTCTCACCTCAGACAGACACTGGAGAGCCTAGGGCAGCTGGAGGAGTCAGGCTTACAGGGGGTTTTAGCCCGGGCTGGCTATGTCCAGGAGTGATGAAAACAATTCATGCTGTCTCCTTACTGTGGCAACTGTCTCCTGTCCTGCTTGGTCACCTCATTTTTCTGCTGTGCTCTTAAGTTAAAGTGAATGGGAAAGATGCTTGCTGACTCTTGTAGCACTCCAAGACCCTGCAGAAATTCTTAACTGCCTCACATTGTAGAGAGAGCAAGCATAGAAGGGAGAGGGCTGGAGATGGATCTGCTGTTGCTTTAACTAACCGGTGTCTGTGTTAATCACAAACCCAGCAACCCCTGTGTATGCAGCTGCCAGGGTGGTGGTGGCACCACGACCGACGGAGTTGTGGTGATCAGGGAAACCTTTGTTTTCTTGGTGTATTCTACTGCATCTATTTATATGATTCGTAAAGTCTGAACCTGATTTGGCTATGCGTGTTTGAGTGCCTGTCTTTAGGACACAGCTGGTGTGGGTTTTTTCCATGTTGTCCTTTGTGGCTGTGCTTTATACAGTTTATTATTTTTGCATTTGTACTGACCTAAAATTTGATCCGCTTCTTACTGGGATGAGGTTTTGCTCCTCAGGCTACGAGGCTGCACTTGTACTTGTCTGTCTGGGACTGAAAAATATCCCTCACCCTGTGCAGTTTACCTGCAGAATGAGGCCTTCAGTCCTCTGCTCTCCACCAGAAAGTCTGTCTCCTCAAGTCTTGGACTGAGCCCTGCCTGGATATGTCTGTTCCCAGGCTTGGCTCTGGGATTCCTCTGCTCTGGCAGGGGAAGCAGGGCATTTTCAGTGCCTGAAGTAGTTACAAAAAGCCTCTCTTTTCTGTGTCCTTGTACTTAGATGGTGGCCCTACTGATAGACCTAAATGCAGGCAGTGGCAACGTTGTGGAGAAACCGATGTGTTGATGTTCCTCTAGGACGGAGGCTGGAGACGTTGCTCTGTGTTTAGTATAAATCAAAACATCCTATATCTTTGGAAGTGACAGATGTAGCTGTAACTGGTTTCCTGTCACCCTTATTCAGCCTGGGAGAGGAAGTTTCCGCTGTGAACATCCATAAAAAGTACTTGTTACACAGAGAGCAAGCCTTAGCTTTCAACTCAAAACCAACTCCTATCTTTTCACAAACTCTAAGCAACCTGGAATGAAAATGCATATGATGTTTTCATAAGATCTGCTTTTCCAATGGGACTGCTGGACAAATTAATTAGGACTCCCTTTTATTCCTCACTCCATGCTGGGAGGCTGATATCTTTCTCTTCTACCCAGATTTTCATGATCAACTTGAAGCGTCGGAAAGACAGGCGAGATCGGATGCTGCGGACTCTTTATGAGCAGGAGATTGCAGTTAAGATAGTGGAGGCTGTGGATGGAAAGTGAGTTTTGAGTGGGGTTGCTGATGTCTGCAAAGAGTGGGTTGCTCAGAGCTGTTTAACACCGTCTCCTTGGATGCCCCTACCTCCCTTCTGGTGGGGAAGGGTGGACTGAGGGGAGAAGTGAATATCACTTTTATTTACCTAACAGTCTGTTGGGGGCAATTTTGCTCTGTTTTTTTTTCTTTTTGCAATTAGTCTCCATGAAAGAACCAGGGCAACGTGGTTCAGACTAAGATGAAAATCAGGTTAAAATCATGGATTTCTGTGACCTGTAACACTGGCACACAGTTAGAAGGAGTCAGCCCTGAAAGTGTTTGAGAGTAATTATGTCCCAGAAAGATTGTCCATCCTAGTGCTACAATAGCTGTTGTGCTACAGTGTTTACCCTGACAGCTTTTTCCAACCTTACTCTAAGGTATGTTAAGATGTTTTCATAACGAGAAATCAAGGCAGAAAATTTTGGTTTGGGAGTTGCAAAAAGGCCTCTGGAAGATAGGAACCCCACATGCTATCTAGTCGTCTTTGAGGCTTGGGTGTCTATCAAGACCTTTTAGAAAAATAACCTAAGCCAGTCGCCTGACAAGTTGATGGTCCCACAAGAAGTCACTCATGGGGTTTGTCAGCTTGATTAAAAAAATGCAAATCAAGTAGTTAGTATTTATCTGGGGGTCTGAGTGAAGACAAGTGCAGAATTTCTTGAGATACGTCTTTTCTTCTGCTGATGTTCACATCAGCAGCATTTCCCATGTTGCCTTTGTGTCTGACTTGAATTTACTTTTTTTTTTTTTTTTAAAAAATGGTGATAGATATTCTCTCTTTCTCAGAACACTGAACACGAGTCAGCTAAAAGCTCTCAGCATTGATATGCTCCCAGGTTACCGGGACCCATACTCTTCCAGGCCACTGACCAGAGGAGAGATCGGCTGCTTCCTTAGTCACTATTACATCTGGAAAGAGGTAAGGAATTTGTGGGTGCCTCGAGGTTCCTGCAGGAAGGTGCTGTGGGCAGGCGCAATGGGAAGGCATACGGCCAGTCACAGGGCAGAGCATCAAATACAATGCAGGTTTCTGGAAGTGTAGGGTGGAACTGTTTCCCTTGGTTTGTAAGGGATCATGCACAGGGGTTTTCTTGAATGCTGTGTTCAGCTTTTTCTTCTGTTTTCCATTTGCCAGCATCTCTGAGTGATTTTTATCATAATATTTTCATTACTGTTTTTGCAAACCATCCACTAGGTCGCTTGGGGTGAGTTTGCTTAGAAGAAAGGCAAAAAGGTTTTGAAGAACAAATGGTCTTAAAAATGGTGTCCTGTTTTTTTCCCTTGTTCTGCATCTGGACTGAAGTAAGCTCAAGTGACTCTGCTGATTGGCTTTTTTTTGAGTTGGCATATCCTAACTGTTCTTAACAGTCAGGATTTCTGTTACCTGAGCTAAGAAATCCTATTTGGGTGCTAAAATCTGTAGCTTTCATCTGTCCCTGGTCACCTGGAAAGTGACTCTTAAGAGGATCTGGGCTGTGCTGGTCAGAGATGCTGGAGTTATACAGCCCAACATCAACAGGAGGGATTATTTCAGTTAAGGTGTGGTGGAGGCAGGGAGAAAGACTTGGTACTAAAAGAAGACTGGGCAACAGCAGTGGTTACCCAAGTGCAGGCAGCCCCCTGCCTTCAGAGGTGTTGGTTGCAGCAGCTCTCAGCAGGACAGGACATTGATCCATCCAGCCTAGAACCATCAGGAGTGACTTCAGTATTGGGAAGTCAGGCTGTGCTTTTGGGACTGAGACTTCTAAATCACCAACGGTCAGATGGTTACAGGGAAACCTACGTACAGGATGCCTTCACACGTGTTCTCTAACTCATCAGGGCCAGACCTTGGATATGCTAGATTGTCCTCCTTCCCAGACTTCATGAATGCTTCCTTCCAACAAAGAGGGTTTTCTGAACAGCAGCTTTGGTGTCATTCTTCTGAGGAGGTGGCTGCTGTGGTCATGCTGGATGGTAGCTCATGGATTCTAGGTGGTGCAACATCAGATGGAGGGTTTTTCTAGGTTACAGATGCTTGGTAATTTCTGCCAGTCATGTACAATAAGCACCCTGTGTAAGAAGGATACCTTCGTTGCTTGGCTTGATGTGAGCTGGGTCTTTGAATGATCTTAAGCCAGATAGTCTCACTGGCTCTTGCAGCCTCTCCCAGCTGAGCTGTGAATCTGGCAGTGGTTCTCCAGCCTCCCTGCCAGCATGGTCTAGAAGGCAGTGCCAGGTGAGGATGACCCCAGCACTTTCAGGGTGCAGAGAATGGCCCTTGTGTACCACTTCTGAAGCCTCTTGTTTCAGGTAGTGAACAGAGAACTGGAGAAGACGCTTGTTATTGAGGATGACGTGCGCTTTGAACACCAGTTTAAAAGGAAGCTCATGAAGCTGATGGACGACATTGAACAGGCCCAGCTAGACTGGGAGCTTATGTAAGTAACTGGCCCTCAGCTATCTGGGAGCTCCTGGGCACACAGGGGAGGTCAGCAGCACCTGCTGCATCATGATAGAGGTGCACATCAATGCTGGACTGCAGAGAAAGGCAGAGACTTCTCGGTGGCTCTTCACATCAGGATAGATCTACCTTCTGGGGCAGGCTGGTGCTGGAATGCCCATGGGGGGTACCATTAATGTTTGTGGGCAGCATTGGTTGATCTCAAGGTCAGCCAGGTCTAGAGATGCTGCTGCGACAGAGGAACGGACATAGCCTGGTCATAGCTCATCTTAGCTCCCTTATGAAGTCTTTCACATCTATACCACCTGCTGGGTTAAGAAATGGATGTTGGGGAGTGGTGCAGGAAAAATCCGTGTGCCTGGTCAGGAATTTACTTATTGGATTGACCCTCTGCCCTTCCCTGGTTGACATGAACAGTTGTGTGGTCCTAACTGCTGCAGATTGACTTTGGTTCCAATTTTTGTGGTCTTTTCACCCTTCAAGCTATATCGGCCGGAAAAGGATGCAGGTGCAGGAGCCTGAGAAGGCAGTTCCCAATGTCATGAATCTGGTGGAAGCCGATTACTCCTACTGGACGCTGGGGTATGCAATCTCTTTCCATGGGGCTCAGAAACTCATCGGAGCTGAGCCTTTCAGCAAGATGCTGCCTGTAGATGAATTTCTGCCAGTTATGTACAACAAGCACCCTGTGTAAGTAGGAAGCCTTCATTGCTTGGGTTGACGTGAGCTGGATCTTGCTGAACTTAAGATGATCTTAAGCTAGATCGTGTTGGTGTCTCTCACTTCTGTAGCCTTCCTGGTGGGTGACAGGGCTACTCCCTGTGCTTTTTGGTTATTTGCAGCAGAGCTCCTGACAAAGAAGGTGACAGATCTGCTGTAGGGGGGTTATTGTCCCTACCTGGTGCAGGGCTTGTGGGCTGGTTCTGAGACAAGTGGCTACCTCTGGAAGTGGGGGCTTTGGTTATACAGGTTATGTGTGGTTGTAAGGCACGTGCTTTTGACTCTGGAGAGTCGGACTCCACCCCAGGAACTATCTCCGCTCCATGGGACCTGTTTACACAGTGGATTCACTTGTATCTCACAGTTATAAGCAGTGGCACTGATGAACGTTCACTCTGTTACTGATGCTTTTTCTCCTCTCTTTAGAGCAAAATACATGGAGTACTATGAGTCCAGAGACTTGAAAGCCTTTTCAGCAGAACCCCTGCTCGTTTACCCGACTCACTACACAGGACAGCCAGGCTACCTCAGTGACACAGAGACCTCTACAATCTGGGACAACGAGACCGTGTCAACGGACTGGGACAGAACACATTCCTGGAAATCCCGACAGCAGGGTAAGATCCATAGCGACGCCCAGAACAAGGATGCCCTGCCTTCCCAGTCATCTCTCAACGCACCGTCCTCCAGAGATGAACTATGACTGTTCACTTCCCCTGGGACTCTGTTGACAGCTGAACCTGCCTCACACTTTAGCTTTTCACCCTTGAAAGTTGTAGAGCAGCTCTTCATGTGGTCTCCTTCCCACGGCTTTGAATGGCAAAGCACAGTGGCTGGACCTGACAACGAACCAAGCCGCTTAGGACTGGGTGGGAGATGAAGGAGGAAAAAGAACAAGTGTTCCAGACTGGCAGAAAAAAAGGCAGAGATCTGAACAAAATCTGTCGCAAGTTTTGTAAAAAAACCAACCTTGAATGACGTCTTTCTACAGTTCCTTGTGTAGAATACTGTATTTATAAAGATTAATATATAGAGGTGTACAAGTGTCAATACCTTTCTGGATAGCTGTAACTGGGCTGCTGTGTAACTGTTATACCTTGTAGATCCGTAGGTTTTTAGGGCCCTCTTCACTGAGAGAAACTGCAGGCAAGTGTTTGGGTTATTTGGTTTTGTTTTTCAAAGAAATCCCTGTCAGAATCAAGGTGGTTTCCAAAGATGCTCAGTGCACTGGAGCGGCGCTCCTCTGTAGTGTCTTCTTCCTCTTCACACTTCTGTTGAAGGCTACTGCTGGCTTCGCCTCTGCAAACGTCAAAACTTGCTAGATCCCATCTAAACAGGCCTCCCAGTCCAGAACTAATGTCTCAGCTTGTCTGATATCTTGGAGTCTAACAGAGGAAGTGGAGGCTGCTGGTTTGATTTGTCTCTGCCTTGTGGAGCACAGATGGCGTTTGTCCATCTCAGGTCCTGCTTCACCCCCTGCCTCAATTTATTCCTTCAGGGAAACAAAGCCCGATGACCTGTTTGCAGGCCTGTTTTATTAGGCCATAAAACCAACGTAGGACTTCCAGGAACTTTAAATTTTAGAAGTTTGGTTACGAACTCTTTGTACTATCTTTATAAAAACAAAACAGCCTGCAGAACTGTTAGTGTTGTCAACTGAACTGTTCTCAGCAGCCTTGCTAGAACTGCACGTTACAGGATGGAAAGGCAACTTGTCTTGATATTTTTTCACATGAGGAGCAAACTTGGGTTTGTCTTTTCTTTTGAAGGAGTTCTGATGTACTTGCCGTTGGCTAACATGTCAGCAGAGTATGGTGTTTATTATTTTATTTTTTTTTAATGTTTCTCAGGGGCCAGGTGTTCGTGGACTACACTGCTTAGGTTTAGCTGGCCCAGAGCTCAGCTGGCAGGCTGCCGTTGCGGGGGGAGGATGCCCTCCTGGACTCCCAATCTTAGAGACTCACCTGCTGGCAGAGCTGTACGATTCAGTATGTGTGGCTGGGCTTGGTTTGTGGGTTTCTTGGTTATTTTTAATTTTTGCGTGTTTTTTTTTTTTTAATAATTACTGATCAATGTTGTGCTTTCTGCTAAAGAAAACGTGTTATTACCTGTCAGCCGGTCTGATAATACATAGAACCTGGTGCAAGATGAGCAGCTGTTGTGTATTCTTCATTGGGTGGGAATAGCCCTGGCTGGGAAAGGCCAGCTCTGGAGGTTTCTGGCTGAGTCACTGGTTATGTGAATGTGCCTGTTCTGCAACTGCCGCCTGGAAGCTGTGTTCCTTCTGTCCAAGCTGGAGTAGGTGACATGGTGAGTATGCAGGGCAGGTCTGTCATGGGCCACAACACACAGCCTGGGTCATTCCTCTCTGAGAACCCCTCTCCCTTCCTCCCCAGGTCTCGCTCTACCAGCGGCAAGTCTGGGCTGTGTGAAGCACTGAGCACGGCAATCCCAGAGATGCTGGTAAAGAGATCGGTGTGGCCTTCAGCAGCAGGACACCTGGGAACTGGTGAGCCTCCAGCATATTGAGGTGTCACTGTAGAGACTGATGTGCATCTGCATCTGAGTCTGGCAGAAGAGCAGGGATGTGCCAGTGCTGGGTGGGTGAGTCTCTTTCCTCTGGTATCGTTTCTCTCACGTAATACTGTGGCTCTCCATGTAAAGGCTTGTTCGGGCTGTGCCGTGTTCGTTCTATACATCACCACTGCATGTCTTGTCCATCCTCATGTGTTCTGTGCAAGACTCATCTCTCTGTCCATGAGAGGCCTCTCTTTCCCCCAGCCATGGGAGTGATTTACCTGATTTACCAGAGCAAGAACTCTGGTTTCTCTTTTAGTTGACTCTGGAAGTGAGTGGATACAAGGGGTTTGATGGCAGTTTCAGGGGAGGGTTGGAAACAAATAAGGACTAAAAATTTAATTAATTACATGAATGTGCATTCTAGAGCAGAGTTGGCCTCAGTCTAGCTGATTGTTCTTTTAACCCTATGCACAGGTGTGTGGGTGTGTGTACGTGCACAATTTTCTGTTTATTCCCACACGCATGCTGTGGTAGGTTACCCCTCATTCTACCTGCCGTGGCAAGTGCTATTTTTCCCTGCCTGTGCTTTTCAGTTCTTTGGCAGGTGTTGCCCAGGCTTTGCCCTACTCAGAATTAACTGCATTTTGGAAAACGAGGAGCCAGTTGAAACACCTTTGTGTTTTTTTCTGGTATTTTTCCACTTTTTGTGTATTTATTTATTTTGACTCATCTAATAGGCTTCAAAACTGCAAGTGGGAGCACCAGCTTGAACCAGCCTCAGCTGAGGCGGCTGTTTGCTGCCTGCGGGGCAGGAACTGCGCCATAAGTGAGGATGTGCCAGGCTGCTTCATCAACCACAGAGGGCTGCAGGTGCTTTGGTTTGGGTTTTTTCCCTTCTCATTTTTTTTTTCATCTTTTATTATGGGGTTTTTGCTCTGCTGTGGACCATCTGAGCTAGGGATCAGCATCCCTCAGCAGTGACTGACCAGTGGAAGCTAGGACTAGGTTTTACAAAGTACAACCAGGCAAGCCAGCTGAAAAAAAAACAGGTTTTCACAAGAAGGGTGTTGGAAACAGGCCCTAAAAATTCTTCTCCACAGTGATAGGTAATGGTTTTAAACTAGAAGAAGGGAGATTTAGATTGGATGCTAGGAAGAAATTCATTCCTGTGAGGGTGGTGAGGTGCTGGAACGGGTTGCGCAGAGAAGCTGTGGATGCCCCTTCCCTGGAGATGTTCAAGGCCAGGCTGGATGGGGCTTTGAGCAACCTGCTCTAATGGGAGGTGTCCCTGCCCAGGGCAGGGGGGTTGGAACTTGTTCTTCGAGGTCCCTTCCAACTCTAACCATTCTATGATTCTATGAACTCTTGTCTTTCCTTTGGTTAAGAGAAGTGCTGTTCTATTCTTACTATGGCAATATGAAACTCCTAGTTCACAAGGACATTGCATTTATCCTGAGTAAGGTTGTTTTGTTGGGTTTTATCTGTCTGGGCAGTTTAGGTAGGAAAAAACCAAAGGAGGTGGCAGCTTTAATTCAGAGCAATCTTTCTTTTGCCTTTGCTGCTGTAACGAGAGCCTCTTTAGCAACAAAGGTGACAAGAACTCCCAGTGTGACGCGTGGCACTTTCTGGAATCTGCCCCAAAGGTGACATGACTTGTGAAATGGCAGGTCACCTGCGGGAGCGGGGTGCAAGGGGGAAGTCAGAAAAAGCAGCTGTGATGTAAACTATTGTGTGCCAGGGGGAGGGAGGGAACCCAACAAGGCTGAGGCCAGGGGGAGCCATGACATGACAGACACAATTGGGAGATGATGGAAATGCTTAAACCATTTTAATTCTTTGGGTCTTAACTTGCTACAGAAATCACTCAGTGACCCAAGTGAGAGTGTTTTAATGGCAAAGCAGTTGTAAAACCTGTATAATTTAAGTTACCTGGTTAGTTACTCATTAAACTGAAAGCTCAAAGTAGCACAAAGCTTTCCGTAGCCGTACTGACTGGGTTGGTGCGTGGCTGGGGCACTGGGATGGCTTTTGCTGACATTTACATTGAGCTCATTGCACACCTGGCACAGAGTTTGTGATCAGCTGCTGCCACTCAGGGGGCTGTACTGGCGAGTGACTGGTTTACTCAGCCAGCCCTTCCAGCCACACTGCTGAAGAAATGCAGAGGCTGTCTTCATAAAGGCTTTAACAAATTAAAACTAAGCAGCGTGACAGGAACAAACAGTACAAAACTGGTAATAGGTGTGATGTTGAAGAAACAAACCATGCTGAAGGGTTCCAGCTAGAGGGAATATGGCTAAAAGGTGGAGTTTCAAGTTCTCTGGATGGCAGGGAAGAGTAGTTGTGGGAGCTGGAAAAAGTTGAGAACAGTTTGTAGAAGTGATGAAGTTGAAGAGAGTGAAGGAAGTGAGGAGAGTGGTGAGGTGAAAAAAAAAAAACAAACCAAATAACAAAACAAAAAAACCACCAACCCTACAACTGACATGCAGTAAATAAAGTCTAAGACAAGAAAATAGATTAACTCCAGGCAAATATCAGTGGAAAAAAGTTTATTTGCGTATTGTATGAAGATAACAGGTAAGCAATTAAAAACATCTTCTTCATATATAACCATTTGGAGGGTGTAACTTTAAAATCAAGAACATTCAACTTCCAGCTTAATACAGATGCACTGCCTCTGAGTGAGCAACACCGTACTTCAGCAAGGGAGACTGTAAAGACATCAACATGTGCTGACACTGAAATACACAGAAAGCTGAACTTCTGCAATCTTGCCCCAACACTGGGCAAAGGTTAAGGCTCAGTTAGAAAATCACTGTCTTTACCCTCTCGACAAACATACAATTGGAGTTCTTAAACTAATCAGACTAAGACCTGCAATGGTGCTACTTGTAAACAGAGGTGATACATCTTTGTGTAGTGTAAAACACAGTACAACCCAGCGTTGTGTGCATCATCAGTTTATCTCTGATCATTAATGTAATCTGAGCCCAGTTTTGAAAATTAGTGCTACAGAACGGGTGGGGGAAAAGAGGCCCAGACGTGTATAAAATTCAGTATTTGAGTTTAACTAATACTGACAGAACTGTCTCAGGTACAGCCTTTTAAAAGTAAGGGCTGCTTACAATCCAATGTCTCATTTATGGCTTTTTAAAATAAAACCTCGAACTACCCTTTCAAGGAAGCCTGTGTTTTGGGAAGAGACTCAAGTAATCTTATCCAAAGTTTCACAGAAAACAAATGATTAAATTTTCTAGTCCACCTGATGTACCATGTCAGGAAATTCATTGAATAGAAGTATATAAAGAACAAGGGAGGTCCTTGTTGTTTATATGCATATTATTGTGCATAATAACGCTACAAGTATTTAAAAATCTCTGGTTGGTTGGGGTAATGCTTAAAACCCGGTTTCTATCCAATACCCATTTTTAAAATAAAGGGTCATGTAGTTGCCCCTCATGAACAAAAACGTGAGTTAAAAGTTTTGCTCTTGAAGAGTGATTGCACATTACAAAGAGGTCATTTCAGAGTCATCAGTCACTTCAGAGTACACGCAAAAGGCATCAATTTCCGTTCACTGGGTTAGCAAAGGAAAAGGAAAACCACCCGGTAGTGGCGTTAAGACAAGACCGAAATCCAGGCAAGTAGTGTTTGTTTACCTTGCTCATGAAAAAACCATGACATTCATCCGAAAGCAAGTGCAGTCCATTCTTTTAAAGTTCTTTGGAAAAAAAAGTCCAAAAATAGGTAATTTTCTGCCACAGAACAAGTGCAAATAAAAGTTTGCCAGCTGCGTGAAAGCAACACACACACACTTGCAGTTTCTGCTGTCTTCAGCGATGCGCGTTTTGGGGGTGCACCCAGCCTGCTTTGTTGTGAACGCAAATACCTTCTGGAGGCAGCAACTGCTAGTGGTGCTCAGCTCACACACTTTCTGCAAACCAGTGCTCCCATCAGTCAGCTGGAGGCTGGCTGGGACAGAATCCCCAGCTGAGTCCCGAGGAGAGACCTCCTTCTTGGTTCAGGCAAAATTGAGACTTTTCTTCTCCAGTTTTATAAAAATAAATTTAGATTTTCTTCTTCTGTGTAATACTGGCACAAAGGAAAATGTTTTCTCACAAAAAGATTGGCTTGTGTGGTGTTCTTAAGACAAATGTTCCAGTCCCGTTTTCCCCTCTAACTGGGGTTCTCACCTTCCTACGCAAATGTGCAAAACAAAACAAAAAAACAAAACAAAAATTCCAGTCCATACTGTCCTGTAAATCCGTGTCTGTTAGTCCGTATTCAGCGGCAAGGGAGGAGACAGACACATCTCTGGTTGTAGGTCTATCAAATGCTCACTTCGTATTTCAGCCTTGTGTGTCTGAAGTTGAACACTGACACAGTCGGCTGCCGTGACGCTGTAATACTGGCTGGTAGCAAAGGTTCTCCTCCCCGTGCCCTTCTCTCCCTCACAGTGCAACTTTGCTGGGCCTGTTGCTCCAACACCCCCGTTTGGCAGTTCCAGTGAGTGTCAGGCCGCAACGGCTCCTCATTTTCACCCGCCCGTTGACTGAAGCTTTTTTCCGCAAGATGAAATCGAAGTTCACATGGCTGTTCATGCCGTAGAACACATTGGCGTTGTTTGGGATCACCAGCTCTGCAAAAGAGGGACCAGAGCAAGCATTAATTTGCAGTACTGCACGCAGCAGAAAGAAAGTTAAAGGAAAGTTATTGTCACTGGCAGCTGGGACAACGCGTCCAGGGCATTTCTAACGTCACTTCGTGTTTTACTTTCTCCTTCAAAATTCAGCAGAATATTTTAGGCAGCAGCAGCAGCGTTCTGCTTCCCTACCTTTATCCTCAGAGATGATCTGTACAAGCTCATAATCCTCCACTGCATCAGATTCCAGGTTGTGCTTCAGCATAGCTTTCTGGATGACAGCAGGAGTTTTGTCTTGGCTAGTTATCTGGAAAGATAGAGTTGCAACGAGAGATTCTGCTTATTCATTCTATATCGTGACTTAATAATAAGCCAAAGTCTGCCTTTCTGAAAAATACAATGGGATAGTAATGAAGTAACAGGTACTGCTAAACACCAAAACATGGTACTTGTGACATTTGGACATTTGGTGGTGGTGGTTTTTTTTAGTTCAAGACACCAGGTACTGTACTAGAGGAGACAGCAGTACATCACAGTGTTTGCTCTCCTGCGCAAACACTTTGAGATGAGACGTTGCTCTCACTGGCCATAAAAGCCCTATCTGTGGTTTGCAGACATCAATTAATCTGCAGTTTCCTGTGCTAAATACTCTCTGACATCCTGCAAAGATTTTTGGCCCTGTAAGTGGGTTTTACTGTCTGCTGTGGAAGTGCTGTGCATCCAGAGCAGACCCAGGGCTCCCTCCAGAGCCTTAAGCAGTCAAAAGAAAGATTTGTCTTGCCAGTCACTGAATTTCTGAGGCCCTTGGGGAACAGCTCTTTGCAATCTGGGGAGGTCAGACCATGAAAATCATAAGGTAGATAAACACGCTAAGAAATATCCCCCTTGTATGTTTGTTCCCCCCAGGCCCTGAGGGATCCCAAGTGTTTGCTCAGCAGCTGAGTCTCCATCAGGTATCTGCAGAGATTGCACCTGGACAAGTCATGTTGCCCACAGTCCAGCACAGGCCCTGCACTCCCTCGGCCAGACTCCATCCATGGAACCAGCATCAAGGGAAATACCTGAACCTTGATTGCTGCTGCTCTGGCAACCTTTGCCACAGAGAGAAGCTTCCTACTTACAGCTCCCCATTTCCAGAAACCAGCTTCTGGGCAAAGCTCCATGCAAAATTTGACCTGTGGCATCTCATGTCAAAACTCACACATGAATTCAGAGCTAGAGAAAAAGCAGCTACTGCTAACAGAAGGGCAGGAGCAGGAAAGCCTGCCCTTTACATTGAACTTCTTGCTAAATGACAAGTTTTAATTTTGAAACCAGAAACTTCCACAGAGATGTTATTTCCAAACTGCTAATTCATACCATGCTCCATATGTTTTGAACTGTAGCACCTGTCATTCTCCCTGTCAAGCCAGGTTGATTAGTTGGCTCAGTGAACAGGTGCTTTCAATACTAAAAGCACCATTTCTTTAAATTGCCCTGGATGAAATCATCAACCAACGCTAACAGCATTTTGCTGTTCCACAGCACTCACCAGGATGCTCTTGTACATGTTGCCATTGTTGTCTTCTATGCTTATCCGGATGATGCACATATCTGTGTTCTGCTGGTTGTAAACAGGAGGCAGTACTCTTGAGGTAACAGGTGTCACGGAGACAGAGCACGTGTCTGATGAGGAGTACTGTGTAGAAGGGGTTGAGACTACAGATGACACTGCCGAGGAAGACGTATCCAAGGAAATGGTGAAGAAAGAGGAGGGTTCAGAGAGCTACACGACAGGAGGAGAGAAAAACGCTGTTAGAAACTGGACACTTTCTGTGCCTCTGTGTGTCATTCTGGAGGACGAGCTTAAGCAAACAGAAAACACATACAAAACCTCCATGATCTGCACTCTGTCCATCAGGCTGGCAGTGGTATTCCTTGCCTCCAGAAAAGGAGCTTCACTTGATCAGTTTTCATTAAAATGGTGAAACTTATTTCTCACTTGGCATGCTTGACCCTGCCCTGCTTGCTTTTTCCCCTCTCAGTAAGAGCAGGCCAGGAGGTGGCAGCAGATACAACGAACTGGATTCTTCCAGTTGCGAGCAACCAGCTGGTGACTGACACTGGCCAGGAAAGAGCAAGGAGGCGGCAATCACAGGCACCACTGCTCCAGTTCCAGGTTGGAGCCTTTACACGAGTCAAAATACACATACAGCTCCCCGTCTGCAACTTCTCCCTGAACATGCTTTCCTTAACAGAAACTGCCCCTTTCCAATTTGCTTATCAAAACCAGCATAACAACAGAAAAACTGCTCCAGGTAAACAGTTTAAACAACTTTTTGAGGCCAGTGACTGGAACCTTGTGCTTCATTTGGTTTAAGAACATTTAGTACAATTTAATTTTAATATCCATAAGCTAAACCCCAGTATGACACTTCAGCAAAACATCCCTGAAAAGGGCTTTAATACAGTCAATACAATTTAGTTCAAAAGGGAAGAATCTGTAGGAAAGACACAGGCTCAAAGGCAAAAATGCCACCAGCCTGCCCCATCTGTCTCAAAAAGCACCATGAGGGACTGAAAGGAAAGTTAACCTCATGCTCCTTCAGGGCCTCACCTAAACCAAAAATGCTACCAGACACCAGGAGGAAATCTGGTTTCATGAAAGGAGAGCTTCAGTCTGCCTTGTATCTCAGCAACTTAAAAGGAATTGTGCAAAAATTCACAATTCACTTAGAAGGAATTGTGGAATTTCTGCAGTGTTTCTACATTTATTTCTAGAGTCTCTCCATCCCACCGAAAGCAATCCTCTAGTCAAGACCAACAGACTGGGACACACGTCAGCTGTCTGTCACAGGCTGGCAACAAGGCCCAGACCATACCTTTTTATGGGACTCATCAGGAGTGCCTACAGGACTGGTGCAGATGTCTTCAGATTCGGAGTGATTAAACTCACATGATGAAACACTGGCCGAGTCTGTGCTTTCACCAGAACTCCCACTTGGAGTGGATTTGGGTTGCTCTTTGATGGGTGTGCTGTGGGTGATCACCTCAGAGCCTAGAAACAATCTAGTATAGGAAAGAAAGCGTAACAGCCAGTAAGTAAAACAGAACAGAGCTGAGCAGAGCAAAGCTCTCACGTGCTTCAAAATCTTACGCTTTGTTTTGTTTTCCTATCTTGAGTGGCCTATTGTTTTCATTTCCCCTGTGTTGTTTATATGGTTTGTCAAGAGAGTTTGTTGCACACTAACACAAAACCTTGACACAGCACACCCACCAGCTGCAAGGCAAAAATCAGAACTAACGCCCCAGTACGAGACTCCTCTTCAGTCAGTTAAATTTTCAGACTCACTTGCCAGGAAATGACTGATCATGAACTTAACATGTTGGCAATCCAAGGGAAGAGAGGCAAGCCAGAGGCATGGCAGCTGGCTCCACCTTTTGTGTGCTCCTGCACACTGCTGTCACAGCCACTACCCTCTCACACAAGGCAGCTCAAGACCTACTCAGTCACTAGAAGTGAAACAGCACATGAAATGTAATACACGGCCACACACCCCACAAAGGCAAATTCATTCCCGCTGCAAATTCTTTCACCCACTAGGCGTGCCACAGATAGCAATTTCTCTCTGAGTCTAACCAGACATGTACACAATGAGGAGATCACAAGAAAGCGTAAATTATAGGCTCTCCCTCTCTGAGGCTCATTTTTAAATGCAGGTCAAGTAAATTGAAAGGAGTGTCAAAGGAAACAAACTTATATAAGGTAGAGAAGCAAGGTGAATTGATGCTATGTCAGTGTGCAGTTAATGATTTAAAACCATTTAGAGAGGTGTCACACACTGTTTCCAGGATGAATTATGCCAGTCTTTTTTAGAGTATTAATTTGCAAAATACATTCAGAGTGCAGTCGAAATAATTCTTTAGACAAAGCCTGCATAGCACAAACAAACTCAGTTTGGTAAATTACAATACTACAGCACTGAGATGCAGTCAGGAATGAGAGAACAAAGCCTGTGCTCCACAGCAACAATGCTCAGGTGCATGCCAAGGGAGACACAAATGAGAGGCCACAGAGTTCAGGTGCTGTCATCTTCAAAGCTCACATTTTATGGTGTATCCCCACCAACTCAGGTGGACAAACTGAAACACTTTGCAAACAGCTGCACAGATATTTTGCATGATCTTTTTAATGAAAATATCTATTCTTTCAGATCCTAACCTGCAGTAGCACTGACATGAGGTGAATAGCTGATGGCTATTCCAAGGAAACTAAGTGCAAGAATCAGGCAGGAAAGGAGAGTTAAGATCTATTACCGCTATTAAGTTTCTCATTTCCCCCCCTCACCTTGATCATGCCACTGGTATGTGGGAATCCCTTCGTATCTCCTAGTGCATCAGGTTCAAAATACTCACATTTAAGATATTTTCACTTTGGTCCTTGGTCTCTACTTCAACTCCCTGCAGCTTTCCTTGAATTCCAGCTAGTATATTGTTTCCTGTGTGTGCTTAGCTGCATGCCCCTCTTCTCCAACGACCTCCTGTTTGAATCTTTGTGGCATGGACGTCCCCATTACTTTTTTCCTTTCTCTAACTCGAAGGCAGTTAGGCAGATTGTTTCCATTATCAAATACCTGTTTACTAATCTTAACTTTCATACTAAAATCCTGCAATGAATTTTTGCATGTGTATAGCAAATTGGGCTAATAATAGGCCAGACTTTATCCTCATTTACTCTGTTTTGCTACTGCAGTCAGGGAAGTTATTACACGACAGATATTGAATTTATAATCCTGTGCGAAAATTGTTCCTTTTTCTGACACCTTAGGAAGGCTTGTTTGTTTCTAATCTCTTCATCATTAATAATTCTTAAGACTTCTTATAACAATAGAAAGGGACAGCTTCAGACAGAAGTATGCATTTCTGGCTGATGGCGTCTCCTTAAAGTAATGCAGTGGTCTGGATCCCCAGACAGATTTTTCAGCTGGTGAAATGAGTACTGCTTGTTTGATTTATTCGGGTTAATATTAAACACACCAGTGCCCATTGCCCCATCATACTCACAGGCTGATCCTCTTCACCATACTTTTCCGAGATTTTGGTGACGTGGTGCTAGTGTCAGCAGCTGCTTCCACCTCACGTGAAAGGATGTAACTAAAGAACAGAGACCACTGGGTTAATTTTTACAAACAATACTATTAGTTACGCATATCAAAGTAGCAATATTTGAGAAATTTGAGAAAATGTTAGTTATTCTAATTTTGCAGAAGTTTGCAACTACACAAAGAGGAACATAGCTCTGTCCATATTTCGCCATGGTGAAGGAATATTTTGCTTCTTTAGAATAGCTTTAAAAACTAGTGCTTTTTTGGATGACACAATTCTATTCTAAAAAAATATCAAGAAACTACTTAATATGTGAATTTTTGATAAGCTGTTATTTTTTTTTTTACTACAACACAGTATCGGTGCTTACACTCTTAAGTGCAGGAGAATGGTACCTAAATAGCTGGTGGTATACTAAAACGCTGTAAATAAATTATCTTGGGTTGGTCTAGCAGTGTGTGCAGCAGCACAGAACTCTGCAGGGCTGCAAAACCTACCCCAAACACCCAGCAGATATTAATCTCCGAGTGCTCTGTGCTCTGCATTGCCTTGGCTACTTGCTGCCTGCATCCAGCAGCCAAATGCTCAGTGACTGCATCTTGACATCCCTTAAGGTCCTCTTCTGAGCATGTGTCTGGCCACACAGGCAACTCAGACAGAGCAGACTATCATATTTCAAAGCCAGAAGCCTGATTTCCAGTCTCAAAACTAAACCCTAAGTGTTCAACAGGTTTTCTACAGCTGTTTAGCAGAAGGCAGATGTATTTCCACTCTCCTTAAGCAGCAGTGTATCTAAGTTCCTGTAACAGGATAGCTGAAGGCTGACATAACCTGCACCTGCAGGTGGGTGTGGGGTAAGAAAAGCCTGCTCTGCCAGCTGGACTGAGAACCTACCTCTCCTCCTCAGTTAAATGCTGCTGCCTCCAGAACCACTGGATGAATTTTTCATCTGGTGTCATGCAGTAGCTGTTACATGCAGATTGCAAGAGCTTAATTTGGGCAATTACTTCAAATTCCTAAAAAAGAGTAATCAAATAGGAATTCTAATTAGAAAAAATGATAAAGCCAAACAGACTCATGCATGTACTGAACACATGCAACAACAGATCCAGGACAAACTTTATTTGACCTGAGGTTCAGCTTCAGATGAGTAACAATTATTTCAAGAACCAGTTTTTCAAACAATGAAGTTTGTTTGTTTTTTCTTCCCCAGCATCTGTAATGCGCATTGAAACGTGAGCATTTTAGGAGATACACACAAATTGGAAGGCAAACACAAGGAATCATACTTCACCATAGAGCTTTTCCCAAGTACTAACCAAAGTGTAATGCCAGCAGTGCAAACCCACCAAATGGCAGCCCTGCTGGTTGCTCCTCTAGGAACCAGGGTAGCAAAGGGTCACAAGTTCTTCACGTTTCCCTACCCTGCTTACCCCTTTGCTGTCTAGACCAGCTCTGAGAGAAGATTCATGCTTTGTACTTATGTGGTTCTCAAGCAGTGAACCAGGGTAATAATTAGGAGTGCCGGTGATGAAAGCAGAGTCTGATCCTCCCCGGTTTTGCACTTTGTGCACTCATGCTTGCACCAGAGGAATGTAAAATGCTACACTTAGTATATATGACTAGAATGCACTGCTCTTCTGTAATGCCACTTGCGTACACACTTTGTCAAAACAATTCTTAAAAACCCCTTTTGGTAGAGCACGCTATAGAGTCAGGATGCAGGACTGGAGCTGAGTACTCAACATGGTTCAGAGGGCGGCTTTGCCACAGGTTGATATGAAGCTGACCTGAGGACCATGGAGAAGCTTGTGTGTGTCATTGTTAGACTCTTGAGCTGTGCAGTTATACATGTAGGCAAGTCCAAGAAGTGGTTTATAGAACTGGGAGCAGTTAAGGGAAGGAAATGGCTGCATCACAGCCAAATCCAAGCCTGCATTCAGACCCCAGAATGGAGATTTGTCACAACTTCAGACAGACAGATGTAACACTAGTACCTTTACTACTACGCAGCATTACGTATCTCTGACCAACAAGGGTCAGCCTGAAAGGAAAAGCTGTTAGCATTTATTTCTCGGTGCCATGTACCTAGTTTGCTCTCCGCAGCCTTTTGCCCACAGTTTACTGCAGCAGAAGGAAGACATTTATAAACCATTTCTTCTGGAAAGCAAAGATCTCACAGAAGCAGGTCTAATTCACTCTCAACACATAGGACATACACGTCATGTATTCCCATGAACACCAAATGGAGGGAACGTACATGCCCAAGATGTAAATTCCATGGAAGTGGAGCCTGTAGGTCCTCTTCCCCTATTGCATGCATCTAAAAGGTAGGTTCATTTCCAACATTAGGCCTTACAATTTGTTGGAGGCTTACAGCCTATTCTATACAGGGATCTATTCTTTCCTGACAAACATGCGTAAAAATTAACAGCTGTTGTATGTGCTTGAGCAAAGACAACAGACCTTGCCAAGAGAACACGTTAGAAGAGGGCATAAGTAGACTGAAAAAATACAATACAATACAATACAATAAAAAATAAAATAAAAATCACATAACATTCAACTTACCTTTCGCCTCTTCTCAAAATTTATCAGGCCTCCCTGTTGGAAAGAAGAAGGAATCAGAGCAGAAGAGCACATGCTCAGTTGAATTTAATCACAAACAGGATGAAGTAGCAAGGCTAATGTAAAGCACAGACCTGTCCTGGGTAAGGACCTTCCAAAAATACCATTCTCCAGATCTGGTATAAACCACAGCACTCAGATATCTGAGTCTCCAAAGGTTATCTGTCCCTGTGGCCTAAATGGCAATCTACCCAGCAAGAAAAGCCCAATACAAGAATGCTCATTTTTATGAGCATTTATGAGCCATGTTGAGATCAGGTCTGAGGAATGGCAGCAGGATTTTGCACACAAGAAACAAACTCGGCTTTTGCCTGTGCTGTGAGTTTAACAGTGTTCCCAGTGAGTTTTGGAAATGCTGCATGCAAAGCATAGACAGAATAGAAACTGCCAGAAAGAAAAGGAGATACGTAGCAACTTTACACAGCCCTGCTTTAGTGCAGTTTAGCAAAACAAAAAGCCAAAGAAGCCAGCAGAAACCATTACCCACACAGAAGTAAGTATATTTGCCCATTCTTAAAAATACTAACACTAGGCCAGTGAAGGCTAAGCAGCCGCAGCATGGTTCCTCAAGTGTCTACAGTAACAGGGCCAATTTTCAAAGGTGTTTGAAAGCTTTTGAAAAGAACACTTTTGAAAATTCGCCCCATCCTCATTCTCTGTTGAGCAACCAGACTCTCTTGCAGTCCTTTCCCCCTTCCTATTCTAGATTGATTCCCCCTGCTCATTCAGCTAAAGAGAAATGAAAAAACAAGTCTATCATCACTTTAAGGCTCAGATGTGCTTGAGTCAATACTGAAGCGACTTCAGTGATGTGTCTGAAGAACTGAATTCACAATCCTGTGTATTTTACCCATCATTCACAGAAATTCTTACATGTAAAACATTGTTTCCAGAAATATAAAACAGAATAATGGAAAGCCTACTTTCTTCACATTCTCTAACCTAAGATGACAAGGCAAAATGCAACACTAAGCTTATTCCTTAAGATAACTGCACTCAAATTTATGCAAGAATCTTGTTGCTAATAAAACTGTATATTGCTTCCTTTTCTTTGAAAATAGATTCCTCCATTCCTAAGAACTGCCCAAGAACCCAGAAGAAGATACGTGAACAAACGCAATCAGTACCAGGAAGGCAGGGAGGATATTTAGGATTCAACAAATTGCCCCAATTTACCTCAATATAGTCCTGATGGGCTGTGTCAAGCATGATGAGGTCAGTGAGGAAGGTACCAAGATAAGGCACTGTGCCTTGCATTACTCCCTGCAAATGATAAGAGCAATGTTGGATTAATTGACCGAAAAAAGGTAATAATTAGAATGCTAAAATGCTCCTATGTAAGAAAATGAAATAAAATCCTATGTAAGAAAATGAAATAAAAATAGTCTGCTTAACCAGTGGTCATAGTAATTACGTTTTCTTTCATTACATCTTTCTCAGTATCTAATCTAGAGTTTACAACAAATGCTAATGAGATTAAGATGCTCACACAGGTATTGCCAAGTGGGTTTACATTACAATATTGCTACTGGACACTGGCTTCTAACAATGGGTCACCAGGAAACCCTGCTATGGCAGAACCACTGGGCACCAGGGACAGGGGCCCTTGGTTACCTGCTAGAAGAGAAAGAGTTGGGGAATAGTCCTGGCCTGTGTAAGCTGTTTCTCTCTGCTTCATTCCAATGGATTTTTACAAGGTATAACAACATCATTAAGTAACAGTCAAGTCAAACCAAGTCACAGTTTTTTTCCTCTAAGAAGTAACCATCTTCCCCAACCATTCACTGCATTTTAAAAGTAATTATTCAGATTTTAAGCTTTTTAGGTTGCTAGCAGTTGTAGAATTCAGGCTATTTCTACCATCCAAAAGGATCTCTATTTTTTCCAGTCAAACAGACAGACAAAAAAATCATATTCAGCACTTTTGCCTCCCTATCCCAGATTTATCTCCCCCTATCCTTTTAAATCTTTGCCAACTTCGAGACAAAAGCTATTTTCACCAGCAGACTGGAAACTGGACATATTTTACAAAGCACTCTCTGTCAAAGTCTGCACAATTTTCAAGCTAGTATGTCAGAAGCTTCACAAGTTGTTTAAAAGCAAATGAGATTCCTGCTCTGGTCAGAGCTAATTTTCTTCATGACAAATTCCAGTATTTACATTATGTATTTTACTATGTGAAAATTGTGTGGCTCTCCGTGTATTTCTCTCCAAAAGTTAGCAAAAGCAGGTAGCAGAATTCTCTCTCATGACACACATTTACATCCATCGATCACTTATTACTCTTTCATATGACAGGTTTAGTTCTGGAAAACTTGAAACTAAGGCCGAACCCTAGGTTCAGTATGCATCCCAAACAGCTTGGTGGGAAGTGAAGCAAACTCCAGTGGAGAATGGAGCAACAAGCCTATACACCCAGTTGTCCCTAGCAGTGGACAAGGAAAAATTGGAGCCAGGAAATATAACATGGCTCCTTTGTACATTCACCAAATGCTAAAATCTCTGAGCATTCCCAGCATCAGATCACTGAATGCACTAGCTAATCTCATGCTTTATGTATCCTTTTCTTCCAGCATTTCAATATGCAGGCAGGTGATACTGGAGTAACAGGACAGCTGAATTGCACTGACACCCACAGCTGTTACAGCTTGGCAGGTCAGCATAGGCCACAGAGCTTGAGTTGGGTGCAGCATTAATCCCACTTCGTAACTGTTGATATATACATATATATGCATGTGTGGCATTGTGTGTGTGTATATATGTATGCACATTATATATACACACAGTGTTACCTGCTTACTACCATCCATAGCATAAGGGAAAGACAGCTTTGGGCACATATTTACAGGGACAAACATTGTGGCTGCATATTTAGTCTAAACCTTTTGGTTCATATGCTTTGTATCAATCAATAGCGTTGACATGGTTGTCTTGCTTGACAGAGGGCACATTCAAGAGCATTACCTACTGCACACTCACTTCCTTAAATACCTTTCTAGCTTTTGCTTCTTATGTAATTGACCAAACAGGTCTAATCATGTTACCAATTCCAAAAGGGTAGGAAAGGGACCTGAGACATACCATATCTTTTTGAAGCTGCAGTCGTCTCTGTGTCCTTTTCTGATTTTCTTTCACACTGCTGTCCAGATTCGCAAATTTGGATGTTCCTTCCTGTTAGGGAATTAGAAGACAAATAATAGAGGATCTAAGCGGGAAGCTGGCAACTATGTTTGTGTAAAATAATTGCAAATACATTTAAACAGACAAAAGTACTTGCCGTGCAGGTACATGCGTATATAGGTACACATGCTAATTTTCTAGGGCTAGGACACTGATTGGGAATTTTGGACAAAATATCACAAGGTGACCATAAGGGAATTTTTCTGCAAAACAGTTCTCAGGCTGAAGCTAAGCGCTGTTGAAAACCTCCTAGGAGTTTAAATCAGAGAGGCTTAGAAATACTTCAGGCGTCCAGATGCTTCTCTGAACTCTATCCTGCCACTCTCGACCCCAGGATTTCTGTTTAATTTCCTAATCAAAACTGCTACAAGTAAACATCTCTGTCTTACATAATGTTTTGTTGCTTTTCATATGCCACAACATAGAAATCCAGCAACTACCCTCTGTGGCTGAGTAATCCAAAACCACACAGGAAATGGAAGTAATAGGTTTTCATCTCCACAATTCGAGCTTTCCCATGAATGGATGAGCTCTTTCACAACAGATCTGTAGCCTTTATTTCCCTGGATCTGTATGGGATACTTGGTTTTAGTGTTATTTTTTCCAGTGGTTGCATAGACAGGGCAAGAATCATCAAAATCTTTTTAAGAGGTACAAAACACTAGCCTACACTTGTAAAGATCTTCTCATTAAAATATTTACTTCTCTCAGTAACAATCAATGAACAGATCACTGAAACTGTATTTCATTTCTTGGCTTAAGAGAGGAACAAATGAAAAAGGAGTGTTATCTTAATGTCTTCAAGATACTGACGGGTAAACTCGAGGTTCCATAACACCAGCCAGCAGGCAGGCAGAAAAACTAAAATGGTAGCCCACAGCAGTGCCGTTCTTTGGGAAGAACAGAAGACAGTGGTCCCTCTGTATGCCAGCCAACCTGTTTCTTATGGTATTTTGTCTGCTCTACACAAATTTGCAGGATGGATAGGCATAGTCAAACATATCATCCCTAGAGAGACTCTTTATAGTGAAAGAAAACAAAGACTTTAAGGATTTAGCAGACATTAATCCTCAAATCATTACAAAATGGTCCAAGACAAAGAGGAGGAAAGAGGTTCTAGGTATTCCATGGATTTTTTTCCTTTCAGTGCTTTCAAAATGTTTTGCAAATCTACTTACAGCAGCTGGAGAGCGTGATTTGCTGGGAGCCAGGAGGTCTGGCCTCATATTGAATTGTTGTTTTATCTTTTTAATATTTAGTTAAATAAGCTGTTCTGAACACACATTTTCCTCTCTATGCTTATTGTGTCACCTGCTTTAAAATTTAGCTACAGATGTTGACAAATGATGATAAACAAAACAATCTGACAGGTTTTAATGTGTTCACATCATTCCTGAACTAAACAGTGTTTCAGATACCAAGGCAAGTGAGCAAGTTACAAATGCCAGATTAACTGGATGGAACTACCAAAAAGTAAACTGGTTTGCCAGTTTACAGAAAATTTTATGTAAACAAAAAACTACCACAAATATTACTTAGTTTCTACAGAATATAACCTTTCCCTGCTATTCTTCCTCACTCCTTTCAATCTACTGAGCTTGTTAAGAGTTCAACCAGGAGAGCACACAAGTCAAACTGTTTCAGACAGAGCCTGCTTTGTTGTCCATCTGGCCACACAAAGAGCAGGAAGCCCGTTCCTTCCAAATTCCCAGCCCTGTTTTCTAGTTCCAAGAAAGGTATGGGATAGTTGGATAAACATCTTATTTTAATTTCTCAGCTGAAGCTGAGCGGCATTGTTCCAGTGAAGTCAAAGGCACTACAGTGGTACAACCCAGTTGAGAATCCTGTTTGGAATTTCTCTGCACACACTGGTGCAAACCTGAGCCTTTCTCGATGTGCTCAGAAAGCGTACAAGCTAGCTGCTCATCTCTCTGTACAGAACAGTATCAAGTCAAAGGTCTGATCTGTATGCATCTCAGTAAAATTACACCATCCTGCACCACTTCACTAAGCTGTGGCTCCAGTGCTATCAGAGTTATGACACAGCGCACACAGCTATTCACCATGCCCAAGGAAACTACAGCAGCATGACATTCAACTTGAGACACACAAAATTTGTGCTGCTGCAGCCTGAGCTGTACCTGTGGCATCTGAGCTCAATGGGCTAATGCTAGCACAGGTTCTTTCAGGAACAAGAAAATCACCTCTCAGCTCTGTAAAACCTGTGCTTCTCTGCTCGGCTATCTTCCCTGAAGTACTGCGTACGGTTGAGTTCAGGGAGAGACAAGCTTTGGCTGCTGGTTAGAAAAAGGAATAATTTCAGCTTTGATTGAGATCACAAGCCTAGCAACTCAAGCTAATTCTCACCTTCATTAGTAGCTCCCTACTTGTCAAATAATTGTCATGGTCAGAGAAGATATCGGACAGCTCTTCAAACATCAGCATTACATCCCTGGACAGGAAAAGATTAAATAGTTCAGGTTATTAGTAAGCACTCTAAATCAGATCAGGTTGCTATTTTTTCTCATGAATTGTTAATAGTTGATCATATAAAAGATAATAACACTAAAATGCATCTAATGAGATGCTGCACATCTACTAGGAATCTTCCCAGCAACTTCTGGTGCTCCCAGTAAAGTCAGGCTTTATTTGACAGCATCAGAAAGAAATGCCATTAGGTACACTGACCCTGAGCAGGGCTTTCAAACCCACTGCAGTGTACGAGATTTGTGTAAAAACAAGTGGATGAATGATGCAAAGGGACAGAACAACAGCTCTGAGAGCTATCCTAAGTACTTCACTTTTGCCCCATTTCATGCACTCCGGAAAACTAGAAGTGTACAAGTCCCTTTCCACTGCCCAACACTATAAACACAAGATGGCAATATTTTGATCAGAAACAGGAACATGGGGCAGCAAAAGGAAAGACACACCTCTCCTAGGGGAAATGCAGAAGTATACTGTGTGGCAGAGTGACATTTTTCTCTGTTTATCAAATGCAAAGCAAAGAAATGTTTCCTTCCCAAACTGAATGAGCAGAACACCATGTCTGTCTGGCATGCAGTAAACGTGCCAGTTGCACAAATACATATTCCCCTGTAAAAAATATTGTCTTCGATACTGATTTGGATTTTGTAGTTTGGAGATATAGCTTAAGTAAATCTCAGGACCACGAGACGATTAATAAGCATCTGTAGCAACCTAGACCTCCTTCAGTTTCACAGGAGAGAAGACAACAGGCAAGTATCACAACGCCCTTTTGTTACCCTTGTGCACAAACTGAGTGAGTAGCTAGTCCCATGGTTTTTCAAAATAGGTTGTGGAAGATCCAGTATACTACAAAGGCTAGAAGAGACCCAGTATTCCTGAGGGCAGGTTGTCCCTTTGATAGGAAGCAGGAGCTCACAGCAGTTGAAACCAAAAAAAGGGGTCTGAGCCTCACAGGAATGAGACATTCTTCTAAGAGAACAGATGTCCATGAAGGAGCAGAATAGGACAACTGAGAACAAAATGAAAAGAAAGAGCACTGAGCTTTTTGGCTTTGGATCAGACTAGCCACAGGTTTGGAGGGGAAAGCTTACTTTGGAACACATGCCCAGGTCTTCTTTAGCCGATAGATGGAGTTGGACTGCAGCGCTGAGATGATGGCCCTCAAGGAGGAAAAATTCTTCAGGATCCTACATTCCTGTGAAAGGAGCGGTTAGAAATACAGGAGCATTAAATGTCAGCTTTACAAATAGGTTAGTGCTCTTCTGTTTGACCGGTGTCCTGCCTGCTGCACATCTCTCACTGCTAAGCAGGCAGCTGTACAAATAATGAGCATCAAAAATATCACTCCCCCTCTCCAGTCACCAAACACTTTATGGGCTTTGGCACTTATATCTTGTTTTCCTCACTTTCATGTATTTATGGTATTGTTGCAGTGTTACAGCTTCTAGTTCTGGTAAAAATAAAAGTGGAACTGAGTCAATGAAGCTAGGCTAAAGAGCACAAATGTTACACTTCTTTAAAGCTCTTTATAGTTACTAATCCCTTTTACCCTTTAGGGTTTTTTACAGACTTTGCCTCTTTGTATGTGGTATTTAAAATGTAAACCCTCAATCAAATGCAAAGTGTTAATTAAAAATAAAGACATGCAAAGGAATAGTCTGTTATTCAATTATTCAAGAAAAGTAAAGATTCCTGGTAAAGCAGATGAAATCAAGGAGGGGTGGGGGGAAAGTTTGGTCTGTGACTCTCCAAGGAACTCGGGTAAATCCGTACAGGCACCACAGACCTCAAAACTCTTGCAAATACAAGCTCTCACAAACAGGTGTCTGTGCATGCAAATCAAGCAGACAAAACACATGCCAATTGATGTTGCATGTAGATGAGAATATATTCAAACTACAATTCTGCTTCTGCAAATTTTTATGGGGGTTTTTATTACACTAATAATGCTGATTATGTAAAAGATCCTTACAGTGAAAACAGACAAACTTTATTTCCTTTGTAGGACTGAACAAATGTAAAATAACCTTAGCATAAACAAAAGTCAAACTTTAATGTATCAGCAACTCTGCTCATGAGTTGCATTAAGATTGACCAAACAACTAAGGCAAGTACATCTACTCACATTTATTTACCTAAAAAAATAAATAAATAAAATAATCTCTGCAATTTAGGAGGCCACGTTTAATGAAGTGTGGCTTAAGATGACTGACTGGGCATACAGCACTTGAAGCAGCTTGGCAGTTAAACTAGATAAAGACCAAGTTCAAGATCACGTGTTAGGGTCATGCAAGACCTGAAAGCTGCTTTTGCTTGGTTTGGGGCCGAAGAAGCCACATAACAGCTGTCCTTAAGAGGCTGACATGTTTGAGAAGGAGATCCTTCTTTCTTCACGTTCAACTTGAAATTCAGGCTGGGTAGAACATAGATTTAGAGGCCCAAGTTCTTAGCATATTTTTTTCTCAAATACAAGAGGAGTTTGGACAGGAAGATCCAGCTTGGAACACGTTGCATAATTTAAAGCACATTAGGAATTTGGTATTGGATTTTGTGTTCTCAATGATTTAACTGACTGCAGACTAAACTTTAGCAAGCTTTCATTTGTATATAAAAAGAATTTTTAAGACTGCTTTGAATAAGTTTATTTCATGCTGTATCCTTCACAAAGGGACAACCAGAAAGAATCCTGTGCAGAAGCAACTTTGATTAAAAATAAAAAGTAAAAATGAAATTATTAATATCGTATTAGGTTTAATTATTTTTTTTTTAAAGATAATATTGTGTGAGTGAAATTGGCTCCTTCTGCTCAGGAAGCTTAGATATAGATGGAGCAGTGAGGGCTGGCAGTCAGAAAAAAAGTATTCAGTTTATCTTGTAAACCAAGACTCTGGATCCAAAAGTCACAAACAGATAAGAAACATGGAATTCCATATTGCTATGTTACAGAGTTAGCTGTAACTAACTGCACTTTAATGAGTGGATTATTTTCTAATTCAGGCCTCTAACTATTCAAAACACTCATTTGCATGCACAAAGCAAGCAACTTTCTTCAGAAGTGGGCAGCTACATATATATGCAACTAGTTTTTCTATGTGTGCAATTATTTTGTAGTGCACGCACATGCATTTTTCATGTGCTTAGCTAAGACTGAAGTATTTAATTATGCGTATGAATTAAGTAAGGGAGAAGCACTGAATCAACAGATGTGGAGAACAAAGTTCTGCATCCACAGAACAGGTATGATGAGCGTGATGGCTGTACTGGCTTCCCTGGGCCTTCCTACTGACCCACAACGAGCAGGAAACTGCTTCATACTTGCTCACTCAAACTGCAGACCAGTCTGCTCTATAGGGCCCCTTTAGCTGGTAAGCTCTGCAACTTAAAGATCTGCACACAGAAAATAGGCATCAAGGTTCCTAATCCATTCCCATGGGCTATAAGGCAGCCCTCAGATGACAACAAAAACGAGTTGATGTAAGTGCCGAAAGAGAGGTGAAAGACTACTTCCCCATACCAGTTTCCTGAACCATGCAGTTGCTGGAGCTTAGGTGCCAGGACTAACAATACTGCCTCTGGA
Source organism: Pedionomus torquatus (assembly GCA_013398155.1). Classification (NCBI taxonomy): domain Eukaryota; kingdom Metazoa; phylum Chordata; class Aves; order Charadriiformes; family Pedionomidae; genus Pedionomus; species Pedionomus torquatus. Next base: position 45,707 of record VZRU01005171.1, on the reverse strand, counting down.
AGCATAGAAGTGCATTGTCAAGGTTGGAAAGCCTCTGTTTGGCTTGAGCTTTTTATGACTGCTTATTTTGTGTAGCTCAGAACGAACCCACGTGATTCTTCAAACAAAAGTCAACACACATCCATATGAAAGTGCTTTAAAGTTCTATGAAAGTGCTTTTCAAATTCTCTTCAAAAGAGAGATCTAGTTTACTGCCAGCTGCCCAGCACTCTGAAGGAGAGTTAAAAAGATTACAGTAAAATATTAAAGATAAAATCTAAGAAATTAGCAAACTAGAGTTATGTAAAGAAGGCATGCAAAACCCTTTCACACAAAGATTAAGAAACACCTAGTCTGCTACACAACAAAGGAATTGAAGCAAAGAGTAAAAATGTGTTAAAGAAACATGTGAGATGATACAACAGAAAGGTAAGATGATGAGGGGATCAGTACCATGTTGTAATTCTACTGATACTTTCTTGTCACTGCTTGCACCAATCACTCCCTCCTAGCCCACTGTTTTGCATGCCTAATACAAACTGCGAGTAACTCAGTAGGCTCAAAACTCATTTGACTTTTCTGCCTCAATTTTTCAAAACAAAAGAGTAGAAACAACAGTTTCATTTTTTCCAAGTTGAAGAGGTTACTGCTTCCTAGAAGTAAATTAGCTTTGTCTGTGCTTGCTTAAAACTTAGTATTTACTTTCCTTTCATATATGCATACAAATATATATAAATGTATGAAAACGCGAACGGTTGTGCTGTCTTCCACTGTATCTGATTTCAGCTCTCACTGTGTTCATAGATGCAGGAGAGGGAGCATGATGCTCATTGACTGAACATGAATGGCCAAAGGCAGGTAAGCACGAAGCTTGTTTTGACTATGCCTCCTGCCTGCACCACCGCCAAACCTACTCCATTCTTGTTAAACTTTCCTCTGAAAACAAGCCTAGCCTTTGTGTGATATCAACCATTGCTTCACTTATTTCACTGATGAGCGGTATTTTCTTCCTAGAAAAGTGAACTGCTTGAGTGTATACTTCTCTTACCATAAATATCACATTATCAAGCATATGGCACTCCCCATCTGCAAGGCACAGTATCTGCCTCGCCCACTAATTAGCACTCCCAACCCCATGAGGAGACAAGCATCAACCCTGATTCCATGGTGGGGAAAGAACAAAGGAGAGGAAGGGCAATATTTCATCTGCTATTGCAAAGAAAGCCAGTCCTGAATAGAAAGAATTCAAGCTAAGATGTTCACTGGCCTGGGACCAACACATACAACCCCCTTCTCCACTCCCAACTACCCACACACAAAATATTAAATAGTGTAGAATAAATGCTTTACATGTGCAGTATGAATCCACTTCTCAATGATCTTGGCTCTTTGCTGTGTTTTGAGTTCTTTGTTCATCAGGATAGTGCTGACAACACATTTGGTAACTGCATTGAACTGAGAGATGGTGGCTCTGATGGTAGGTACCAGGTGCTCATTTTCTTTCTTATCCCTTCGAGACCAGATGCATCCCAAACAGTGGTAGGGCACAACTTTCTTGAAAAGTTTCTAGAGTAAAACAGAGGTGTGTAAAAGAGCAGAATTCTTCTACATCTCTATTATCCACAAGAAGAAATGCATATTTTCAGTACAAATTCGATCTAATTCTAATATGGTATTACACTGTAAATGCTTGTTTTCTCTTAGTTTAAAATATACACTTTGGATAATATTTATAGGTTTGATGCCTGAAAACAACCCTCAGCTGGGATAATAAGAGACACCTTTATAACAGCTGCGGAACCTAAGGGAAAATTTTATATATAGTGATATTTTGAAGGATATTGATACAGACAAACTGTTAGGAGTACTTACATCTCTTTAGGCAGGCAGGAACGTATTCAAAATATGCTGCTTCTCAGATGTCAAATACTAAACTTTACCAAAAAAACTACACAGTATACAATAACACTTAAAAAAACCAAACCTTCAGAATGACTGAAGGAAAAAACCCAATGAATAAAACAAGTTTGCATAACCAAGTAGAGCTGTGTTCTCTCCCCCAAGAGCACACCTATTCTGGAATACCATACTTATATTGACATACTTAAAAAAGGGGGAAAAAAAAGTAAAAAAAAAGTAATTCAGAAGCCCAGCATTATTTCCCTTAGCATTTCAAGAGTACATATACTCTACGTACTGCATCCATGTATGTCAACTGTTCTGCCACAAGGTCTTCTTGGAAAGAAGAGAATTCTTCTGGACTGATCTCCAGTTCCTCTTCATCAGATAGGTTACAGAGGGAAGTGCTATGGAACCCATCTGTTCAGGGTGGAAAACACAACTTAATAAATATATACAGCTAACAGCGAATCAAAGCAGATGTGTGTTTATTTTAAAACACCACTGTATATATTTTAGCAGAATTCTAAAAGGCCCTGATCGATATAATAGCCCCACTGTGCTGCATATTTTGACAAGAAAGATGTTGACAGAAGATTAAATAACCATTCTTCTGAATGAAAAAATACTACCACACACACCCCCCAGCAGAAATTCCTTGTTAACAGTACAGAGTTTTGTTAATCTACTTTTCAATACTTATGCATTTTACAATATGGAAAAAACCCTCACAAACCAAAACACAAAGGGATGAGACTGCAATTATATCCCCAAACTATTGCATTAGGAATGTTTCTTATAGCCAGATTTCATCTCCCATGTGCGGAAATAACAGGATGTATCAGACTTGCTTGGCACCATTTGTGCCTTCACAGGGCTGCACAGACTATATTGATCCAGCAGCATCCCTCACCTTTCCTTTCTGGGAATTTTTCCCAGAAAAGGGAATACAGCAAGGACCTACAGCATTCAGTTGAATGCTTCTTCTAAATTTGCACTGGGCAGCAGAGTGGAGGGTTAGACAGGAGAGCTGTCCTCACCATGGGACCCAGTCCAGAGCCGAAGAGAAGGGATTTCACAGATGTTCCCATGTCACCTTTTGGCTCCCACAGGTTGGGAACAAAGCCACATTAAAAGACAAAGAAATATGCCCTTGTTTCCCATGGTACAGGAGGAAGTCAAACAGAAAATCCCTGAAAATAAATCCTCTTCCTAATCCCTTTTACTGTAAGGCAACAGTAACTCCAAAAGAAGAATAACAACTAGAGTACTGAATTTACTACTACTGAGATTTCATTAACAAAAACAAGCAGTGCATTTCAGAGAACGTTATGCAATGGTTCATATCCAACTAAAGCAGAACAGACATTAAAGCAACAGGAGCAGATAAAGTGATACTTCATCATTGTTTTTGAAATACTTCATTTTTCCTTTCTTCATTAATTAACAAAACCTAATTTTCAATGTAAACTGCTCGTTTTGATGTAACACATTATAACTGCAGACTGTATCCAGATTTCCATCTGTACATTCCAATTGCACAATTTATTGACAGAGCTAAATGTGATAAATGGAGATCTCTGTTCAGGCCTTATTTTTCCATGGCTGTTTTGTAACAATCCCCATAATTAAATGGACATCTACTGAACTGTTACAAGAGTCACACTTTTGTCTCTTTCTTTTCAGCTACCTAACTCCTCATTTTCCTTTCAACTCTTGAAATTCAACTGAAAATCCTCATCACTGAGTTACAACCCTACTCAAAACCTTACAGCACCCTTACAACCATGTCCTAGAGTGCAACACAAGGTTTTCCTTTTATTTTTTCATGCCTCTTTTTTCTCTCTCACTTTTATAAGTGTATAAAGAGTCTTATCCCTACCCCCCAGGAAGCTGGAAATCCTCTTGTATTCTAGTATATCCATCTTCAAATCACTCTGATCCATTTAGCCCTCTCAAAGCCCAACTGCTGTCTTGGCTTCACCAAGAGGAAACATGAGTCCTTTCTGAATTTGTATTCTCTGACTCACCTTGCTTTGTATTGCTCAAGCCACAAGCACTGAGGTTAAGAAACAGCTTCTATCTATGTATCTGGTATTGCAATCTAATCTACTGGCATGGCTGATAGCAGCACTGAATGGAGGTCTGGTTACACAAATCAAACTGTAGTATCAGGACCCAAATTTGTAAACTGAAAACACTATACACATGCTTTAGAACAATAACTATCAGCAAGTCTTGATTGCAGACAACATTTTAAGAGTTTTGAAAGCAATCTCTGAAACAAACAAAGGTGGAGTTCAGATAAAGTGAGCATCAACTCTAAAACTCTTCTCTGCAGACCCTGCTTTCTCCTCCTCTTATTTTCTTCTAATTAATAGCCTCTATTCTGCCACAGTTTTGAAAACATTATTCAAACTGACCCATCTATAACTCAGAAAAGGAAGTTTTCAACTACTACTTAAGGAAACAAATACAGAAACAGGGCTGCTGGGAACCTCTGCTCACTTTGAACAACAGATGAACCCAAATATAGCTCTCGTGAGCTTTCTTTGTTTGACCCGTGGGAACCAAACCCAGGAAAGGACATCAACAGGCAGATATTAGCAATCCTGTTCACTTACCTGTGTTCAGTAAGGAAAGTGTCTGGGCTCTGTACCTACTCCTTTTCATGTATATGTTAACGAGAATTAATTTGGCATTTCACACTATTACACATTCGATTGGTATTTCTGGAACATCCAGCAGACATGAATTTTATGGGATGAAATGTTGTTGTTTTTTTTCCACCTGTCATTTCCTTTGCCCTTTATTACATTAATTATTCCCTCTCACCCCTCTACCAAAGCTGGAAGTTGATTCTAGTTCTCATTCACATAGTACGTGAGCTCCTATGACTTTTCAGTTTATGCCACAGGAAGCTTTTTGACCAGGATAAGGGTATGTGTCAGGCTTGACGCTGCACACAGCATATTTGTGTTACTACAGTTCACTATTGTTTCAGTAGATTGTGACCCCCAATAACGTAAGTTTTTCCTTTGTCCTTGGATACCAGCAACCGGCTGCTCAAATAGGAAAAAACAGCCACAGACGCTTCCTTTGACATGATGGTAACTAGGAAGAAAAGCTTTGCGACAACAAAGCTTGCGACTCAAGCTGTATTTTTTTGCAGTTCTGTATTTTGCTTTTTGTTGGTTTGGGCTTTTCTTGGAGGGGTAGAGGTGAAGTGAGAAGACCAACTAAAGAGCAGCTATGTGGATTAATTCAATGATACGGGAAGCGTGCTGACAATTAACCACTTAATTGCCTCAGCAATCTCAAAGCTTTGGCTAAATATTAGAGAAGTGCTGGAGTTCCCAATCCACCTGAGAAAGAACAGGAATAGGCATCCACATTGTACAATATTTCACCCTGCACAGAACCTGCAGCCTCATACAAAAATTATTTAAAAAAAAAAAAAAAATATCAAAAAACCCACACACCAACAACAAAACTCAAACCAAACCAACCAAACAAACAAACAAAAAAAACAAAACACAAATAAAGTCACTTGTGCATCTCATAATTTTGTTGGTTAGCATGAGAGTTGATGATACGTAATGCATATAAATCCCTGCGGTACCACAGAGTCCAGGAGAACAGAACAACAGAAAGGAAAAGTAACTTACTGTCATTTTCCACTTCTTGGTTCTGGAACTGCTCCAAAAGGTTCTGAGCCCTCTTCTCTGGGTCAGAGCCAGGCATATTTGCCTTCAGGTAATCCAGCAACTTCAGCAAACACGGGTAGTCAGGCGTCTCTCTGAAATCCTCAGAACACTGATCAAGCCAGGCCCGTAAGATCGATGCTATTGCACTAAGAGCAAATACACAGAGAACACACTGGTTGTACACAGCATGTACTGATTGACGAAATCATATGTATCTCTATCTAATATCAGGTTCAAGACCATCTAAGGAATCTGAAAGTGCGTAAGTCCATGGGACCTGATGAAATCCATCCATGGGTCCTGAGGGAGCTGGTGGACAAAGCTGCTAAGCTGCACTCCATCATATTTGAGAAGTTGTGGCAATCTGGTGAAGATCCCACTGACTGGAAAAGGGGAAGCACAACCCCAATATTCAAAAAGGAAAAAAAGGAAGAGGCATGGAACTACAGGCCAGTTAATCTCACCTCTGTGCCTGGCAAGATCACGGAGCAGATCCTCCTGGAATCTCTGCTAAGGCACATGGAAAGTAAGCAGGTGATTGGTGACAGCCAACATGGCTTCACCAAGGGCAAGTCATGCCTGACAAATATGGTGGCCTTTTATGACATTGCCACAGCCTTGGTAGACGAGAGCAAGGCAACAGACATCATCTATGTGGACTTATGCAAAGCATTCAACGCTGTCCTGCATGATATCCTGGTCTCAAAATTGGAAAGGCATGGATCTAATGGATGGACCACTCAGTGGATCAGGAGCTGGCTTGATGACTGCACTCAAAGGGTTGTGGTCAACAGCTCAATATCTAAGTGGTGGACTGAGACGAGTGGTTTTCCTCAGGGCTTGATACCAGGACCAATGTTGACTAAAATCTTTGTCAGAGACATGAACAGTGGGAAAGAATGCACCCTCAGCCAGTCTGCTGATGACACCAAGCTGTGTGGTCAATGCACTGGAGGGAAGGGATGCCATCCAGAAGGCCTGTACAAGCTGGAAAAGTGGGCTCGTGCAAATCACATGAAGTTCAACCAAGGGTCCTGCACCTGGGACATGGAAATCCCAAGCACAAACATAGGTTGGGCGGAGAACGGTTGGAGAGTAGCCCTGAGCAGAAGGACTTGGGAGTGACGGTGGACAAGAAGCTCAACATGAGCCAGCAGTGCACACTGGTAGCCCAGAAAGCCAACCACATCCTGGGCTGCCTCAAAACAAGTGTGACAAGTAGGTCACGGGAGGTGAGTCTACCCCTCTACCCTGCTCTCATGAGACCCCACTCAGAGTACTGTGCCCAGCTCTGGAGTCCTCAGCAGAGGAAGCAGAAGAACAGGTCCAGTGGAGTGCCACAAAGATGGTCAGAGGGATGGAGCACCTCTCCTATGAAGACAGAGTTGGGGTTGTTCAGACTGAAGAAGTCAGGTCTCTGGGAAGACCCTGCTGCAACCTTTCAGTATCTGAAGGGAGCCTACAGGAGAGCTGGAGAGGAACTCTTCATCAGGAAGTGTAGTGATAGGACAAGGGGGAACAGTTTTAAATTGAAAGCCGGGAAATTTAGGTACTGGAAAGAAATTATTTACTGTGAGGGTGGTGAGGCACTGGAATAGGTTGCCCAGAGAAGTTGTGGATGCCCCATCCCTGGAAGTGTTTAAGGCCAGGCTGGATGGGGCTTTGAGCAACCTGGTCCAGTGGGAGGTGTCCCTGCCCATGGCAGGGGGGTTGGAACTCGATCTTCAAGGTCCCTTCCAACTCTAACGATTCTGAAGGCAACAGGAAGATGTTTCGAACAAGGAATCTAATTTATTCTTTTTATGCATGGAATCTTAGTAACATGTCAGTCAGATTTTGCCAGGAACTTCAGTAAATTTGCTCCTGATTCACACTCCTTCCAGTGGATCCAGTTATAGGCCCAAAATACAAACTAATAAAGAATAAAGTCCATTTAAACTACATTTAGGCTCTCCTATTAAATCAAGGAAATCAAATAATGATAAATAAGTCAATTAAAAGAGTAGAATAGGACTAGGTTGTAGGTTGCTTCCAACTGAATTAGTCATCACCTAGTCCTACTAACTGACCAATTCAAGGCTGAGCAGAAGTTAAAGCATGTTGCTAAGGGCACTCTCCAAATGCCTCTTAAAAACTGACAGATGGGGCATGGACCACGCCCCCAGGAAGCCTGTTCCACTGTTTGACGACTTTCTCAGTAAAAAAATACTCCTTGATGTCCAGCCTAACCCTTCCCTAGCACACCTTTGAACCATCACCACACATCCTGTCCCTGTATCCCAGGGAAAAGAGCTCAGCACCTCACTCTCCACATCCCCTCCTCAGGAAGCTGCAGGGAGATTTCTCTGAGGTCACCCCTCAGTCTCCTTTTCTCCAAACTAGACAATCCCAGATGTCCTCAGCCGTTCCCCACAGGACATAACTTCCAGTCCATTCACCAGCCTTTTTGCCCTCTTCTGGACACATTCAAGAACCTTCACATCTTTCTTAACAATGGGTCTCAGAACTGCACACAGTATTCAAGGTGAGGACACAGCACTGCTAAATACAGCCAGATAATCCCCTCTTGGTCATGCTGTGTTTGATGCACCCCTGGATGTGGTGTGTCCTCTTGGAGGGCCACTCAGCAGGGCACACTGCTGGCTCCCATTGAGCCTTTTGCCAACCAGCACACCCAGATCCCTTTCTGCAGGGCAGATCTCCAGTCGCTGCTTTCCCAATTTATCCTTGTGCATTACTCCATCTAAGGTGCAGAATCCAGCATTTCAACTTCTTAAATTTCATCCCGTTAATCATAGCTCCAATCTGTTTAGATCCTTCTGCAAGGCCTCCTGTCCCTCACAAGATTGAAGAGCATCTCCCAGTCTGGTACCATCAGCAAACTTGCTAATTATGCAAGTCCTGCATAATGCATTGTTGATAAACGTATTGAACAGAACTAGACCTAGAATTGAGCTCTGAGAAACACTGCTGATGACTGGTCACCAGCAAGATGTAGCCCCATTCATGACAACCCTTTGAGCTCTGCAGTTAAGCCACTTCTTCACAGTGGAACTGCCTGCTCCTGTGCTTCTAAAAGATGGTTCTTAAAGACTGACCAGCACTCACAACTCCTAAGCCTTCAAAAGCAGATTCCCATGGTACTCTGCTAAATAGCTTCCCAAATATCTTAGTTTGCTCTCCAGAAGTTCAGGGTTGCAACTCTGCTGTCCTGTTTTCTCATTACACTGAAAATTTTAAACTCAACAATTTCACAATCACTGTGGCTAAGACAGCCACCTACCATCACATCCCCTCATGAGTCCTTCCTCTGTTCACAATCAGCAAGTCTAGGAGAGCATCTTCCCTAGTTAGCTCACTGAGTAAACCTGTGACAAGAAGTCACCTCATACAGACTTTAAGGATTTCCAAGACCTGTTTGTCATAGCACTATGATACTTCCATTTGATGTTAGGGAAGTTGAAATCTCCCATAAAGATAAGGGCTACAGATGACCCAGCCAGGATGTAAAGAGTTCTGCAGGCATTTCTCCTAATTGCCTACAGAACAACTCTTTACATCCTGGCTGAGTCATAGGTAGTAGACTCCCACTACATCTCCTTTGTTTTCCATACCGCTAATTCTTACCCAGAGGCTCTCAAACACATCATCACTAACTGCAAGGGTTGTGCAATCAAACCTCTACCTTACTTAAAAGTGCAACACCTCCACCTCACTTGCCCTCCCAACCCCTCCTGAACAGACTGAATCCCGCCATCACAGCACTCCAATCATGTGTCTCATGCCACCAAGTCTCACTAACCTGTTGTAATCAATAGCAATAGCCCTCTCCCCAGTAGGCAAATTCAGCACCTCAGATTAAAAAAATTATTTGGTTTTATGACTAGCATTCATTATCATCTTGTTTCCCTGTATTGCAGTTTGTCAAGCAAGACTTGCAAATTACCTCAGAGTTACGCTTTGTTTAATCAGTTTAACTATCTTTGCTTAGCTCTACCATGACCATGTTTGAATAACTATCAGACATTATGCACCCAATTAAAAGCAGAACATTTCATAATTCCCTCTTGTGTCAAGTGGGGAAAGCTGTGGCTCTGCGAGGCTGTAATGTTTGCTCTCTTACGGCTCCTTTGCATGTTGCGAGAAAATAGCAGGGAGAAAACAAGTCATTCGTGGCTCCTTCAGAGTAGCAGCTTCTCAGGGGAAGTACTAAATCAAGCGCTTCATTTGGTGCCCTTTCTCTCATTAATCACTGCTGCCAAGTCTGGGGACAAAACTGAAGCTGCATATTCTTCCATACCACATTACTCATTATCTGCTGTCTTAGTAGCTAGATTGCCCATTCCTGGAACCTTGAGTTCTGTGAAAAAGAGGTCTAAGCCTGAACCTAACCCCCATGAGCATGCACAGTTAGTGAGATTGCCTCATCCATGAAGATAAAACCCTAATCATGACACGTGCAGCACGGGCGGCATTATGCACCCAGTATCAAGCTTGAAGCAGCAAGATAGCTGAACCCAGAAGAGATTGGTCTTGCTACTCTCAGGAAGAAATGCATAACAAAAATATACCAGCAGAATCTTGATTTTACCCTTAGTCTGAAGACAAAGAGAGGCTGTCAAATCATACCATGCAAAAAGGTATCTCGGTCATGCTGGTGGTGCAGGAAAAGAATGCTTAAGGAGCATTCTTAACACAGGAGTGTTGGATCTCATTCAGGGAAAGTTATCCCAGACCTTCTTAAACACATACAGCTAAAAAGACACCAGCTACAGAGAAGTGCCCATGGCCAATCCTTCTACAGACTGAGGGGGATAAAGGAAACCAGAGCTGACGAATAAACGTGTTTTCCACCCTGCCTGAAACAGAGGGAAGTGATCTATTGATCTACTTTTCCTGGTTAATGTAGGTTTTAATCCACACCAACCTATTAGATTGGTACTTAGATACTGAACAAATGGATGCTTATAGGAATTTCTTTAAATCCTGTTTTAGCAGGGATTTTTTCATCACTTCAACTTGATTTTTGAAGACAATAAGACAATTTATGCTATGGTTTTCCAGAAATAACTTACAATATTGTGGACAAATTTCAACTAAGTGTGGAAAAACTGGAAGCTTGGGAAAATAATCAAATTTCTTTAAGTTTTAAGAAAATTCAAGCTTGGGTAAAAAAAAAAAACAACAACCCAAACTTATTTTTTCTGCTGCAGGAAAGACTGTGAGATCTTTTGTTCTTCATTAACAATGTGCTGGTAAATCAGCATGCGTATTTTGGTGCACCAATTAGTATTGTCCACAGCATATATTACAGGCTGGGAAGACACAGACTGCATATCAGAAAAGTTTTTAAAGATAATTTTGCTCTACTAAGGAGACTGAGAAATTAGAGAAAAGGACTTTTGTGCATGGTCACATAACATGACACACTGGCCATGGCCACTGTCTCATGATCACCTACTGTGGTGTTCACAGTAGGACATAATGTAAGAGGGGGAAAAGCCCCTTGTTCCAGAATAAAAGGTACAACACTGCAACACCGAAACCATCCCTGTATTTCAACTCTCTTCCAGCCAGTAGTCATAAATGCTGTGGCAGGCAAAAGAAGTGACTTGAAGGTATTGCTATCATGGAAAGCAGGGGAAGATGTTTAGGAGAGAAGAAACACAGTTTTGTAGGGAACAGATCTCATGAGTTCCACTGTGGATGTACTGGCTGCAGGTTTATTGTGTTAATAGCTGCAAAATGGAAAATGAAATGAAAATGGAAAGGGACAAGCCCACCAAGAGGACCTCTCAATTTATAAAATCATGAGAAGAGTTTAAGATTTCAGATTTCACATGTAGACAACAAGGAACCCAAAAGCCAACCCAGAAATCTCTCCTATCAAAGTCATGTACAAATATGGGCACATTTGTTTTGCAAGTAGAGAAACCACAGCAGTACTGGGTTAGCTCAGCTGCTCAGTGGCATTCAAAATAAACCAATTGTTAAGGAGTAAAGATAGCTTCTCCCACTCTCTTTGTCCCATTTAATCATATTGGGTTTTTTCTTCAAGACCAATTAATTTTTAATTGCATGCAGATGTCATTTTACAAGTCCTACCCACTTTAGTCTTGTTTCTTCTGTTTCCTTCTCTGATATTGTACCAACTTCAAAGTTTCAATTAGAAAGAGCATTTGGAAAACTGTCAGTAATACTATTTGGTTAGGCTTGCTGACAGGATAAACTCTGAAATTACAATTTCAGAGCCACAAAAAGTATTTACAACCAAAAACTAACATACAAGCACATTCTGGATTTCAGGTTTCATTGCCAACATGAAAGAGAGATTGCAAGGCTCAGAAAGCTCTCTTTTACATTTGAAAACTCTTTTGGACTGAATTTCCACACCTCTGCTCAGGTAGGCCTCCACCGTACATGCAATAAGTAAGACCTTCACAGTTTAGGCCAGCGGTGGCCAAACTTTTACTCTGGAGTTTCAGGGCCGCTCTTCTCACTCAGGACAGGTGTCACATGAAAGCCAGTGGTCCATTCCCACCACCACCACAATGAAGCACAGTGTCAGCCCAGCTCCACATCCCAAGACCGAGAAAGAACATAATGGACAGATGCTCACACTGACGCTCCCAAAGCCTCACTCCTTTATCCTGTCTTCTCACATCTTTGTCTTCTGCAGGCCCACACATACCCAGAACGCTTCATCACAGCAGCAGTTTTAGTTGCAAACACTACTGTCCTACGTCTACTCTATTTTCATTTTTGTTTCCACCCCAGGCAGGGGAGCACAGTACCTTGTTCCATGCCCTAATATTGTATTTTCTCATGCTCTGTACTCCTCTTTCCAGACCCGCATCACACACTCACCATCTTCCCTACTTGCTCCACCACCAAAATCTAGATTAGGTATTCTTTTCTTACGAGCATTTACTAGATCAGCAATGATTTGGAAGAAGCAGCCTCTCTGCAGAGTAAGTTCTTACACTAATACTGTTCACACACTCTTTATACTAAGCTCAGTTTCCAGAGGCTTGGTTGATGGCCACTTTCATAAGCTGAAGAATAAACAGATCTTTAGACAGACCTAGTCTCCCAGAGCAGGGTGAAGAGTTCACAGCCATTACAGACACTGGTTTTTGCCAGCAAAAATTTCATTTCAGTCAAGAGGGGAAAGAAAAAAAGAGAAAAAAAGGTACACTGTGCCCTAGTGACCTCCTATCGTCTGACTGTTTAATTGGTGTGTCAGGGAGGAAAGCTTTCTGAAAACAGGCTGGAGAATTGCCCATATCTTGCAGTAGCTTTACATTTGCTGCCCTTGAGAAGAAACTCCCTGTACTCAGTAGACCCACAGACAGATAGGAATGGGAGCCTTCCAAGATCTCTGACAGGAAAGAAACACCATAGACTATATTTTTCATGGGTTGATTCGAGCTATAATTTTTTCCTTTCCTGCCTACAAGAAAAAAAGTTTTTAATGTTTAACTCCTGTCCTGCCAACCACAAACTCTGGGCTCTGTTCAGCAACGCTTTCAAGTTTCACACTCATCAGAAATTCTTCTAACTTCCATATAAGCTTTGTTTGAATTCCATCTCTGAAGGTTTCAGTCTCCAAAATCTATCTGTGGTTAGGCAGAAGCAGCATATCTGATTCTGTCATTTACAAACTGGGAACACAGAACTACTCATCCACTCACATTTGCCCACAAGCTACCACAAAATGTGGTGAGGCTGCAGCAGCTCCAAGTCTAACATCTCTGCTAAGATGAGCTACACAGTGCATAGATGAGGTGGAAAATGAGGCCCTTTATATCACATAGCTACAAGTTATTAAATAGGTTACATGAGAATTCTGCAGATTTTTCTCAGCTGGGAGAAGAGCTGTAACACTGGTCCTGAATAGGTCTACATACAAATGAAAGAGATCATTTCTTGTCAAAAAAAAAACCACCCCACACTGGCATTTTTTTTCTTACCACAATTATTTCTAAAGTATGAGTAGAAGGGAATTTCAACAATTAAGAAGAATAAGGAGAACGTCAGTTGCAAAAAGAGATTAAACAACTGATTTCTTAAGATATTAGACAGGAACACACACAAAACTATCTGTAATTTGCCAAATGCATACTTAAGACCATCAATGGAATAAAATCTTTAAGGGTAGGCTATTCCCTCTCCTCCACTGCTTGTGCAATAGCTTTCACGCTTGCTCATGTAGACTAAATTCAGCCAGCTGTATTTTCTCAGTTGTGCTTGTTAAGTAACAACATGGGCAGTTAAATCTCAGCTTTGAATCAGGGCTAAAATGTACATAAACTGCAAGCAAAGGCTGATGTAAGGGTAGCTTCCTCACACCCAGTCCATTTATAAATAATGTGTTGATGACTTCCAGTAAACGATCTGCTCTTCTTTTAATTTGGAGAGAACTGGTTGAATAGCACAGGGGGGAGCCTTTTGCTGGGGTACATGTAAAGTCACTAAGGGAACAGCTCTGCTAGCTGTTCTCTGTTTTAATAGAGATGCCAATCAATATTTCTCTTCGCCCTTCTAATTATTCATTTTTGCTTGGTTCTAGTTGCTTTCGTAACTCTCCCACCCTTCCATTGGTTATACTGCCCTATGTTTGACTCTGCTTCTCATGTAACCACATTGGTTTCTGCTGTTATTTTAGTTTAATTGGCTTTACTGGAATGAATGCTGATTGTTGCTCTCCCTAATGCATCTTAACTGCTTCCCACCATGGATTTCCCAGGCATCAGAAACTTCCAGCCAATTTTGTTCCATTTGTCTCACATTCCTTTGGTGCCTGTTCTCCTGGAGTACAATGTTTCAGGACCAGTTTTATTTCTGTAGTACTCTTAACTGTACATACTGTTTTCTAGACAGACTGTTAACTTTAGTAGGAAACAGAAGACAAGTTTTCTGGCAGGAAGGTCTAAATGCACAAGAAGTCATAGGATGATGTTTATCACTGTGAGAAACCCCAAATGCCGCAGTATTACATTATAACTACATAGGGTATTTGCTATTTTAACGCAGAAGACAACAGATAAACATGCGAGACATGTAATGTGGTAACTGAATATTTCCTTACTTTTCTTTATGTGAGCTGTTTTACCCAATTGCTCTGGAAACAAACAAGGAAACTTCAGCTTAGCTTTGAGTAGCTCTGTCTGCAGTTTTCAACTGCACCACGTTCCAAGTTATAATAACAAATAATGCTTTTAGAATAAAGCACATGCAACTAGGAGCAAGACAACAAAACCAGCCCCAAGTATTTGGATTTATTTTTGTGGCCTATCATTCATCTGAGGAAGAGGATTGCCAGTTTACTCCAAATCAGCACACCAAAGCCAGTAGCAGATAGAAACCTCAACCTTAAACTCCAAAAGGAGGCTTGAAAATACTTTTAATGTAATTCAAGTTCATTTAAGATTTAGAAACCTCAGGACTAAGCAAGACACTGGTTGGGACTGCAGAAGGGGAAAGTTTGAGGACTTAAAGCTATTTTGCTTTTTGTACTGTATAAATTGTTTCTACTTCTTGTTCAGCTGGTCCAACTCCAGTAAGAACACTGGAATACAACGTAGGCAGGAAAAAGAAAACATAGTTAAAATCCCCACTGAAACATCATAATGCAATCAGGAGACCAATCTTCCAGTTCTGCTTTCCCTTTGCTATCCTTGAGAAATATAACCTAGACTTAGCTTAGAAAAACTCTTAAACTTTCTTTGGTTTCATCAGAAGGAGACAAGTAAATGATCAGAACACAGCTCTGCTTACGGCACAGCACTTCCTTTTCATCACCTTTGCCCCCTGGTTGTGGAGTCTGACAAGATACAAACATCACAGTTACTTCTGTGTACAGGGGGAGACAGCACACTTCCTCCTCTCCCCAATATATTTACAAACACACCTAAAAGGTATCTTTAAAGAAAACACACCAATATTAGACCTCTGTAAAGCAAACAAAAAGTCCAAGTCAATGGACTAATACAGCAACATTGTCTGCCTCTTGAAAAACTTCTCCTGCAGGTAATCTTGGGTTCATACTACTACATTTTTAAGTGAAGTCTTCAAGTAACTAGATTCAGTTAACGTTAAACTAGTCTTCCCTGAGCACAAACATCGCAGGCAAGGCTGAACACCAGGCTTGGACATTTTTCCTGTGTGCACTGAACAGGAACGAGTCATTTCTGGGAACTTCACTGACAGATATCTTTAAAACTCATGGCCACAAGCTCAGCACCTTTTATCCATGACGAGATGTGCTGCATCAGCTCTCCAGGTCTCACTTGCAGCAAGTCATCTCAGTGACAGCCTCAGCGCTGTCTCAGACCCTCACATTATTCAGAAGCATCTCAGTACCCAGTGAAGCTATTGACATACAAAAGTTATAAGCAGTTATTACATTTTATACTTCAAAGCCTTTATACTTCTTTTTCTGCCCTCAACCAGCTCCAGCCAGGTCTTTAATATCTATCTTCAGAGAGAGAAGTATTCTGCTCCTTTAATACACCACCTCTTTAAGTTCATAGAGTCTGTGGTTTGGGTATAGTTGTCTGCCAGCACTGGATTGCCCAGAGACCAGAATTAAAACCACCTTTCAGTAGGGGGAGAGAAATAAGGAACAAGTTATTTTGCAGATCATTCTACACAGAAAGCTCAGCCTTTTAACAGCAAGTTAAAAGTTAACTGAGGATCTGTCCTGCTCTGAACAGAGGTCACAGTGATCAGGTAACATCACCAAAAGCATTGTTTTGAACTATCTTGTAGGCAACACACACAACCACTTCAGGAGGACTGATGGCCCCAAACCGCATTAGTTGCTTGGCTTGATGATCCCTTACTTAGAATACGTAAAGGTGCTTGAGACCTCTTGGAAGTGACCATCTCATTTAAATTCCCCGTGACTGCTGGCTGCTAAGGTCTCTATAGTCTTCACATCAGACATGAGCAAGAGAAAGTACTGTATTTCTTTTTCCATATTTTCTTTCTTCATTTGCCTTTTGGCAGTTGACATGTTCCAAACCACCCACTTAAACTATACAACCTCACTAAAAAACTTAAGTGAACTGTCTAAAATTTATGTAATGTGTATTATCATAGGGATCTCTCTAAATTCTTCATTAAAATTATCAGCATGATGAATAGCATATGTGCTTAACATATGTATGCTTTTATTCTGAATTGTCACATCCTGGTGTGTTACATCTACTTTTTACATTTTGAAAGTCAACAGAAATCTTAAGCTAAAAAACACGTAGTGAACAGAACTCTGAAGACAACAACAACCTAACTAAGATGAAGGGGCAACTCTGTCACAGCTCGACACAAAAACATACAGAACTGAGGAAAAGCACCAGGCAATGTTGTTTATATGATACAAGGAAGAGCAGAAAGAATTCCTTATAAGAGGATATAGAGGGTCAAGTAAGTTACTCCTTACAACTCTCTTATCAGACAATTAAGGGAGGTATGGCATCATGTTTCTGGAAACACAGGCTGAAGTCCATCTAACTCAGACATTTGACTGGAATATCGGATCTTTTCTGGACTTTATTACTCTGTTACTTGTGATCATGAACTTTCTGACTGACTGAAAGTAGTGAGAACTGTGGAAAACAAGCTACTGAACAGAAAAGCTAAGATGAGTCCTGATACCAAAAAAAAAAAAAAAAATAAAGCAAAGCTTAAGCTTTGAGTCATGCACATCACTTAAATTTTTGACAGTATTTGGAGCTCCATATCATCTCTGTATTTTCTGATGTTACAAAATTACTGTACCTTTGTTACCAGTTTTAAAGAAAAGGGAAATAATAATAAAAAGCCCAAAAGATATATTTATATTAGATGTATTTAAGT
Source organism: Pedionomus torquatus (assembly GCA_013398155.1). Taxonomy (NCBI): domain Eukaryota; kingdom Metazoa; phylum Chordata; class Aves; order Charadriiformes; family Pedionomidae; genus Pedionomus; species Pedionomus torquatus. The sequence goes on along the minus strand of VZRU01005171.1, from coordinate 28,260 downwards.
TAGATCCCTGTTAAAAAAATAATGATTTTTCTGATCACTCCAGTGACCCAAAAATGGTAGGAACGATGTTTAAGTGACCAAGAGAAAATCCTCTTGGTAGAAGGGATCCTTAGAAGGCATATTTCTGAACATAGCTGAAGTGATCTTGGGTCAGTAACAGCTATATGTCATTGCAACAAGTGTGAGAAGTAACTGTTGGCTCAGACCCAGAATTTGGAAATACAAGGATAGGTTTATAGCTCCCACAAGCCTCTCAAACAAGGCTGTCTTAAGTACACTCAAGCCCTAGTGTAGGTTCTGAGTTACATGAACACCGGGTGGTATGCTAGAATAATTATTTAAAAAAAAAAATA
>VZRU01005171.1:0-27855 GCA_013398155.1 Pedionomus torquatus | reverse complement strand
ATGCGAGAATAATTATTTAAAAAAAAAAATAAAAATATATATATATATTTGTGTACATCAGACATCTTCCTTCTCGAATCATGTCACAAGTCTATACTACAAGTACTAAAAGCACAGAGAATTTCAACATAGTAACCTGTTGGTTTATCGTACACCACATTCAACGTAATATTCGTCATATTCATAGTAAATATTTTGCAAAAAATCCTCTCTTCTTTAAAGCTCCATGAGACATGTAAAGAGCAATAAATTCTTTTCTTGCAGTTGTTTTTAACTTCTGTAGCTTTTGTGTGTGTGTGTGTCAAGCCAGGGGAAATGCTTAAATTACACCCCCATTTCTAATGGCCCAAATGGATTTCTAAAGCATCTGAACTGTCACAGCAAAAGTCTGAAAAACGCAGAATCTCTTTGGCAACAGACGATAGGCTTCCCCATGAGGCATTTTTCCTCCGAGAAAAATAGTGTTAGTGGCACATGGCTCTATTCCTTCTTCCTTTTATTTCTTCAATTCATATAAAACCGAGAGCACAATTATATCATGTTTCTGTTCTATAAGAAAAGAGGGCAAATGCTATTACATTGGAATTATCCCAGACAAGAGAAAACCTGAACTACCAGAATTATGTGTTTCACAACAGGAGTACAAAGCCAACCTCTTTTCCAGATACCATTAATTTTATCTAAGAGACAAGTAGCCAGAACAACTGAGAGCAATGGAAAATTTTAAGGCAGGAAAGTGAATTAACATTTATAAAGGATCTGTTAAAACACCTGTACCTGACAAATTACTTTGTTGACAACTTCATTGTTGAGCTTTCTATAAATAACTAGTTGGGTAACAGGTATCAAATTTAGACATAAATGGAATTTCACAAGGGCCAAGGGATCAAAATCAGCTGCACAGACTATATTAATGAAAATTATGTGAGATAAATTCATCAGAAGTTGTGCTACCAAAGAAATAGGACCACATACTCCATCCATCTGTCAGTCCCTGGCTGTGCAGAGGCATTACACGACAATTACATTCCAAGAAGGAAGAGAGCATGGATTCAGCAGGAAGCAACTAGGCAGGGCGCATATGGTAAAGTATGTGTACGTTACTAGGAAAACAATTCAATTTTAAAAGAATAATTAAAACAAATAAGTTCCTACTTATTTAACTTGCTCACCTCCAAGTGTAACAAAAAAAAAAAAAATTGATGTATTTTGCCCAAAGGCTGAGCGACACTGACATCAAGATCACTTTCAACCCTTTTCTCTCCATCTTGTAATCAAGCTCCTTTTGGTCCATGAAAATGCAGTTGGGGGATTAATCTAACATGATTTATACTGGTGAAATTACCTTTCTTGTCAGTATAAATACTTCCTCTGTTTTGCAAGAAGGGTACTGCTTTAACTTGTATTTTATGGCTGGACTGACTGAGATAGGGGGAGGTCAAATGGTTTGCCCAAAGTTGGAAGAGATCCTAAAACTCATTTTGGATGGAAGTGTGGGAACCTGCTGGCTGCCTATTATTGCTTCTATCCACTACATAATACTGCCTTCTTGGTGCTTGTGATCAAGTTTTAACTAGCAGTTGCTCTTTGATAAGTTCTCATGGCAAAGTGGGAAAAAAGCATTGATAGCTCTCTGTTACGTCAGCCAGGAAAAAATTGGAGAATTTAGCTCCCATGTGGAGTCCCGTGGGGCAAGAGGAACAGCCTAAGTTATCAGAGCCTTTAGCTTTCTGCCCTTGCTAAGTGCTAAAAAAAATAAAATTAACATGCAATAACATTTTGCTTCTAATAAGGCCTTCGAGAATCCTGTATCATTTACAGACAGTAATTACGCTCTATGTTTTTTCTGCAGTCAAGCAAGCATAATTGATTCTGTTTTCGGAGACAGCTATTGAAACAGCCAAGGAGCTTTTACCAATTTATCTCTGGTGGTTAAACAAAACAGTTTCTGCATGGATGACAGAAGGCAAAGCAACCCTACTGTCTAACCACTCCATTCAGTCAGTGGAGGACAGGAAGGTGTTCAGTATGTTAACGCCACATTTCTGGACTGGGGATATTTGAACCATTTCAAGCCAGACTTGAAACCCCTCCATCCCTACACACAGGCCATCAAAAAAGCACAGAGGGAAGCGGTGGGAAAGGCAGGTCCAATATTGTAGAATAGAATACGATTTGAATCATCAATCTGTCTGGATCTCAGGAATGAAAATACTGCAGTATATTTCTCAGTCTTGATTGGACTCTGTATCCCATGTCAGAAGAATTCAACATTTTTTTTTCCATCTCAAAACAAAAGGAAACTAAAGGCTTCTTCAATTACACCTTGAGAAATCAGTGCACTGAGAAAAAAATAATTCAGGTTTTCTTATCTAGTGGAAGCTGACATAAATTCATAGAAAGAAAAACTTCAGTAATGCTGACAAGAATCAAGCATCACCACATGCTGTAATCGAATATAATGACACAGCTACTCTTTACTGCCACAATGCATGTAAACCACACATCATACAGATGTCAAAGTAGAAACGCAGGTCACCTAAGGCACATTTTACACCCAGTGTCAAAAGATAAAGTGCAGATTCATGTGATGCTAGGAGGATAACCAAGCCACATTCTTTCCCTCCCCACCCCCCACTTAAAGTATATTTCAAAACAGCTTTGCTATTTTTCTTGCAAATTAGGATAACTTCAGAATTTAAATTTCATTCTAAAAGCAACACTGTGAATCATAGGAGCACTAATGGAAAAGATACATGCATACACACATTGCCTGAAAGAACCTCAGCTTTAGTCTGCAGACACTGTTGTAACACACTATAAAAATCAGTCATAAGCAGTACTCATTTACTGCTATAGATAAAGCAAGGGAAACAAACACTTCTTGTTTGTTCAATGAACAAAAAATTGGCCTAAACGTGCACATCTCATGTTTCATTCTGAGATTATTTGCCTGACAGAAAGACCTCTGGGTTATATTACTGGGTGTGTTATGAGACAGTTGATATTTGGCTTTTACACCAGCTTGCTTAAGCAAGCAAACAGTGCCACAAATTTTCAAAGGAAACAACCGCTATGCTGCCAACATCCCCCCCAAATTTTAAGTCCTGACTGGGGCTGGCTGTAACAGTGCAAAGCCACACTTACCTCCTGAGTACTACTTTGGATTCAGAGGAATTCTGGCTTCCCTCTTCACAGTTTGAGGTCTCCAGGTTTCCATACCTGAAAGATGAGATAGGTGTTTAGAGAAACCTCTACTGAATACAAGTGAAATGACAAATACCATAATTCACATACAATTATCATAAATAACTAAAAAGCGTGTTTCTAGCTCAAACTACAAGTATGGAATCTAACAGTTGGGCAAAATTAAGGAGCTTGAAGATTATTTCATTTAGAAAAGAACCCAAAACCTAGAGACGGGCAGTATCTTCCAACCTAATCTAACAAATTTGTACAAAGCAGTTCGCATACAGGAGGAATCAATCAAAACCCGTTTCTTTGCTCACAGCTCCAAGACTCTTTCTGCCCATTTTCACTCCATCCTTTCTCAGTGTGCAAGGAGGTATTTACACAACCACTTTTTCCAAGACAGCTTCTGTTCCCTAGTATTTGTCATTCCTTCTAACCCCAAGTGTGATTTCAGACAAAGTTTTCTAGGTGGCAAGTACCCACTTGTGCCAGAACTACTGACAGAGTTGTCATGAGTGGGAATGGCCCATGGCACTGTGAAAAATCCACTGGGAAAAAAGGAAACCACGGGCACAGCTCCAACAGCACAAAGGAAAATCTCTTACCTACACAGGCAGTGCATGTGCCTTGAAGGCAGGATTATGGACTTCATTTTCAATGGGAGTGCTTATTGTTTCACATATACAGCTCCATAAAGAACTTCATGGTTCTTTACAGGCAGCTTTAATGAAGGCAGACAGTTACTCACAGTCCAGAATAAGGCACATTACATATTCAGTTCTCAACTAATTGTGTCAGACACCTGCAATTAATCTGAATGGTAAGGAGAACAAGTGCATCTTTAAATGTTTGTGCTACATCAAACATCAGGTAAAGAAAATATAGTGGGTTGTCGCAGGAGGTTCACGTCAGAATGGTAATAACGTCATCCAATATACTTCAAAGGATAAAAACAATAGGTGGTTTTTTGCTCTTCTGAAGTATCAGTCTAAGGCTTCATATGTAAGAATTCCAGATCCATATGGAAAGTCAAGTAGTGTAACTGAATTCAAGCTCACTCTCACCAGCAGTTCTGCTAGATTGTAAATAACATGTTTTAGCACCATGATCCACTACTCTTACATCAGAATATCAATATATTCTGCCCGACCATGGCTCACAATCTCAGAATTCTACAACATTTTAAAATAAGAACTGAAGTTCCAACGATCTTATGACAAGGACTTAACATTGGGCAAATTCACTGTGGATGGGGAAACTGAGGCAGGGAGAGAAGCTTTGCATACATTCCAGAGCACTGGAAAGTAAACCCGAACTAATCAAGGCAAACAATCCCTCTGATGGAAGCATAGCCACAGTCATAAATAGGTCAGCTTGGGTTTATTCAGCCTTGAGATTATTGCACGAAGACCACTTGTGTTATCTAAACCAGCACATTTAAAACCAGTTCTTGCATCTCCAACTACAATGTAGGTAGACATAACAAAAAATTATTTGTTCCAGTTGTTACCACATATCTGTGACAAAGCTGAGAACAGTATCATGACTGCTTGACCCCAGTAGCTTAGCCTGACCAATCCACTGTCTCTCATTCAATATAAGCTCCCACATCAGTGGTGAAGACTTCAGAAATCTCAACATTTTATCTGCCCAGGAAAAAAAAAAAAAAGGAAAAAAAAGGCATAACACATGCATAAAAACTTGCAAATTTATGTCTAAAGGGCCCAAACTCTTCTTGGTTATCCTGAAACAGTCCTGTTGGTCCCCTAAGATATTGGGTTACAATGACTTCTTAAAAAGAAAGGGTCCTTAAGAGATACACACAGGATAATCTATTTTGCCAGTACAATTTCACAGAGCTAATCCAAACATCTAAAGGAAAAACATGCTTAGCTAAACTGACAATGGTGTAAGAACCCACTTCTAAATACACTGAATAACACCTCAATCCCTTGGTGGTCACAGTGAATCACAACAGGAGCATTCACAGACAAACTACTGCAAGAATGGCTGCGTGGGAAGTTCTGGGATTTGATGGTGCATCAATGGCCTCCATGCTTTCTCCTCTATTTTCCCAAGCAATTTCAAACCCTGTCAGTGTGATTTTTTTAATTTATTTTTTTAATTGGGATCAGCACTACTGAAGTCATAAAATTGATCGATACCTTATTTCCAACCCTCAGCTGTACCCAAAATTCTCCACTTAATCCTGCCCGGCCTCACTCAGCTCTCAGTCGTACCCTAAACACTCATTAGTGTTTTCAATTCAAAGTTAATGCAATAAACTATTTGAGATACTTCCCACCACTTAACTGCAAGGATGGAATACATCAGAGAAGCCTTAAGAACAGTATTTCCAACAAATTGCTAACCTGACGTGTAAAGTTTAACCTATTTTTTATTACATTTAACTCTATTGGTTTCAACATTTCTCTTACAGACTTGTAGATCGTCTTGCATTTCCAAATATTATAACCTTAGGAAATATCTCACCAAGAAGATCTAAGAACAGGGAGATATTTAGATAACTATGCTGATGCCCTCTCAGTGGACAGTGCCCAGGATAGAATAAGACATGCTGCTGATGTAAATTTTCACTACACACTACGATGGCTGCTCCTGTCCTGTTGCTAAAGGGAGAGAATTTAACTCTCCACTGCCATCTGCTAGGTAAGATGACTAAAATGTATCTCAGCCAGTAGACAAAAGACATTTTTCCCCCTGCTGGGAGAAATACGCAAAGAAAGCTTCAGGTTTTTTAATAACAATTAACTTTTTATATTCATTTTTCAAAACTTGCCATTAATTCTGAAAGAAAAATTTACTGAGATGACTCAGTGTCATTGTCCTAGTATTGTATGAAATATAAAATACATCTTTGCAGAACATTGGCATATGCATTTAAATCCCCCTTGAGAGATACATGCTGATTTTTATGATGTTAATCCACAGCACAGTAATAAAGAAGAGGCAATTTTCTGTACAAAACCGGAGAAGTACATAATGCTTTGTTATATTGCCAGATGTAAACCTCTGTCTCTCTCTCAGTGCAAGAGCTCTGCATGAACAACAGGTCATTAAATATGGGTTAGGAAGAGTTAATAATACATCTGATGTAAAGAACAGCATTTCTGCAGGCTTCCACTGCTCTGTTCTCACCAGCTCATGGACAAAGAGCCATTCACTACCCAGTCTTGTATGAACGCTTTGCATACAAAAAGAGACATGAGAAACAAAAGGATCCTGTAGCCCACAGAACTTTTCAGCCTTGCTTGGCATTACGAAAATTATAGACTCCACTCAAAGAGACTGACTAAGCAAATGAGACCAGAATGTAATGGGTAGTACTGAATATTTAAATACTGAGAAAGAGAGCAGAAAATGCACCCCTGCATCTCTGTTAAGAAGGAAAGGGAAGGAGAAGGAAAATGCTCTTTGAATTACTTGGAAATACTAAGGAAAATAAGATCTCTGCAAAAGGCCCAAAGCCCTAAATCAGGCTTATAAGCATCAAGAGAAGTGACTGGAAGCACAGATACTCTGTAAGAATTGTGAGGCGATTTGAACTATACCCACATAGAACCATAAACACGAAGTTGCTTCTTCAGTTGAGTAGAAAAACCACCTGGTATACAGGAAAACAACAGAGGAAAGAATAGATAGATGCTACAGCACCAACAGTGAGCTAAATGCTATATAAAGCTACTATCCTAAAAGCGTAGTATGCTACAAAGGACCCGTTCTTTCAATATCTCCTCTCTGCCTTTATTTTCCTCTCCATTTACCCTCTATTGAGCCATCCTCCAGCAGAAGAAACAAACTGAAAATGTGAAACTAACTTGCTGTTTGCTGTCATAACCCAGCTCTGGCTCTGCCATCAACCAGAATCCATTCTTTTTTTCTGTAACCCTTTCGAAATAGGGTCCAGTCACTACTTCATATATGACTGTGTCAAGCACCGCACGGCCCCACTTTCAAGCGCTGTTGCAAGGAACACAACTACCAGGCCAAAACAAAATACGTAATAAAGGAACTTGGCCCGGTTCTGCCTTCATCTGGACAGCTAAACATCTTTGGTTTCCAGCACATCCATGAGCATTTGATTCCACAGCACAACCAGTGACAGTGGAGACACTGAAGTATCTCTGCAGAGGCATCATGCTGTATCCCCACACCCAGGGCCAGGAGAAGCTGGCTTCCTTTTCCTCTCCCCAGGAACTTCCATGGAGGGTTTTCACATCAAAATGCCAACAAGATTTTTTCTTTTAAATCTCCCTACCCACTTCTACCAAACAAAGAGAAAATACCAGAATGTATAGCGTTAAAGTCTTGGCAGGTTTTCAAAGCTGTCTGCTGCATTTTGATGCCAAACTTCCATGAATACTAAAAGGATGCGGATGTCCAATTACTCCTAAATAGCTTTGAAAATACAAGTCATCCCCCTTACTTTTCAACATACCAGTTTATGCCCAAGATTTTGTTTAGTTTGACTTCTACTCTATGTTGAAAGAAAACCTTTAAAGGCTGAACACAGCCAAAAGAATGAATAGGGTTCCAGTCTAAAATTTAATAAAAAGCAAAAGCTTAATCTGAAGTCCTGAAAGAAAAAAAAAAAAAAAAAAAACCACAAACCAAAACACAAACAACACCAAAACGAACAATTATTCACAATCTCCAGAAGTTATAGAAGGGTGCAATTTAAAGGCTATTACAATAAAGAGCATAGCACTAAAAATGCAGTAAGTATCTTCTGACTAAAGCATGGGGAACTACAGTCTTAAAATCCTCCGAATTGCACATTAACATTTTATACCTTTTCATATGCATTGTTTGATACTCAGTGTACTGGGAGTATTGTAGGGCAGAAACCACCTTTAGAAGTGTTCCTCTCTGCCCTGATGGTTTGTACATTTTTGTGACGATGACAATACCAACACAGGCTGTGGGAGTCAAAAATACCACAAGGACTAGCACCATCCAACTGTGTGATTCCTGCCTTGACATAACCAAAGCTATGTGTGCTTGGTTTTGGGAGCACTTCCTCCCACCTTCCAACATCACTGGAAGAGGAGTAAAGGCAGCGTAAGCAGCATGCGTATCCTTTAGTCCATCCTACCACACTGGCAGAGAGAAAACTAGGAACTCCTCCACAGCTATGCAGGAAATGAAAATTAGAGTGCACAGCCCAGAAAGGCCTCCTAGGAGCTACTGAGGCTGCAGAGCCTCACACACTCACAGGGCAGATCTCAGCTTATTTTAATAAAGGAAGGCCCAAGCTGGGAAAATGGTTTTGCCCAGAAGATTTCACAAAACCTCACTGCAGCATGAATTATTCAAACCTTTTAAAAGTTCAGGGGGGTTCTGCCCTAATACTTCAGTGTGGCTATAGCATTTAGTTTTTTATTTGTCTGTCACTCAGGGCAGAGCATGTCACCTTTTTTGAACAGAAGAAATGTCTCGTGTCCCAGATTCAGTTAATGCTTGCACTGCTTGGATAGAATATTCTGCAGACCACATCAAATGACAACAGATATGCCACACTCTTAGGGTACAATACATCTAGATTTCCAAGGCCACTTTTCCAAGACTCTCAGGACTCCATTCATCTAATCTGAATTTGTGTATTTCTAATGCATACATCAGGCAATTCTGCAGCACTCACAGCGAGGGGTGTATCCACAGCAAATCCAACAAAGACTGAATGCACTAGACTTGAGGGCAACCCAGCTTCCACACATATTTTGGAGGAAGCTTATCAATGGGTACTTTCTTAGGAAAAAAAGTGCCCTGCAACTGGGAGATAAAATGCTGTTCCCTCCTGCTCTATCTCAAGTAGCAGCTCACCGGTAAAAAGATGGAAGGGACTTTTTCGATCTGACTACATCACTGTTCTCCCTTGGATCAAACAACAAGAGCTCCACATTGGCACTCATGGTTGTTCCCTTACTCCACAATCCTGCTTTATCACCAAGAATAAGAAATAGGGCTCAAGTTCTTAATGGGAAACTAAAATTAACAAACGATGTCAAAATGTTACTTGCTTTTTTAAGAGAGTGCCCCTTACATTACTACTTTGCTTCACTGGAAAATACAAGTACTTATAAAATACAGATTATGCACCAACACTCACTTTAGTCTCAGTACTGTTATTAACAAGAATCACTAACAAAAAAGTTGCAAAAATGCAGAGTCTTTGCCATTTATTCTATGAATAGAAAGAAAAACTATGCTGGCGAAATTCAATTACTATCCATTTCTCTTTAATATTTCCTTCTAATGTCTGTTCTTCTTCATAAGTCCATACACCACAGCTGCATGTAAATCACTCTAAATTTTATAGCTTAAATTTCATCTATTTTTTGTCCTAAGCCATAGAATTCTAGATTATCTATGATATTCAAAAAGCCAAGAGAAACATCCATGAATTCTTAGACACTACACTCCTAAGTTTTTTGAGAGGGGAAGGAAGTGGTGACCTCCTAGGATTTCCTGTGGATTCTATCATTTATTATAAAAGGCTGGGGATAATGTTGACAAGGTCAGGCAGCCTACGTGCCCTTCCTCTGAAGGAGACGTTATAACTTGCTCTGAGAGGTACACAAGCCAGTGATGTCAGAATTAGGCTCAGAAAAGCAAGTTCTATTCTATGGAGTTTTCCCCTGTGCCTTCTTGTGGTACTCTGCCATGCTCACATTTTTAAAGCAGCATCAGAGGCAGGGAGCAGGGCCAACTTCCTTAGTGTCATATGTACTCCTGATCTGCTACTGCTCAAAACAACCTATCCAAACTTACCTGAGACCCTGCTATAAATATTATTTAGGCTATTTGTTTGAAGCAACACTGCATTATCTGAACTTCTACTCTCCTTTCCTACTGTAAAAGCCTGCAAGAGGATGATCCTCCTTAATGCAGAGCTTCTACCAAGGCCAGCATGTTACCAAAAACCAATGGGACAGGAACTCGATCTCTTCAAGACCACAAGGACACAACAGTGCACAAGTCTGGACCAAGATCCTTCCCCTCAATCAGCAGCCAACAATGCAGTGAAGAACTAGTAAATCATCTTTAGAAGAGGACACCAGTTTTCCTGCTCACTCCTGCTTGAATGTTCAAATGAAATCCATTATAAACTGGCTAGGTACACGTTTCAAAGCTGAATTAGTCCTGTCTGCTCAATTTGTTTTCCAACCAAGGCTAGTTTTCTCTCCTCTGATACACTCCTGAGGAAATGTACGAAAGACTCGTAAGTCAGAGTTGCAGTCTGTTTTGTGTTGCAATCCAACCATAATACCACAGATGTAACTCCCAGATACAAAAGTATTTAGAATTTGGTTGCAGAGTTAACTGATTGCGCCATCCAAACAATTCACATAAATAAATGCTACAATGCACCAGCTATACAATTTACAGAAATCTTTCCTGAATGGAGTTGGCATTTCCATAGGAGCCCAAAGAGTTTAGGCATCTCACAAACAACAATTCTTGGAGGATGAGTAATTACTTTCTTCAGGCTGCTTTTAAAATCCGATCATGAATAACTACATTAAAGAAAACAATATAGAAGCAGATCCTAAAACCCATGACGACGAACTTCTTCCCCCTCTCAAATTCCTGATCTATTGAGTATCTGATTTTATAATTTCAATGTTTCACTAATTCCATACATTTCTATTTCTAGGTTGCTATGATTATTTTCACTAAAGGAAAATATGCAAAGAAATCAGAACTGTTTATCTAGAGGACTCTACAAGCTTCAGCGCAAAAGCAAGATTCCCAGAAGACTTCTTCATCATCCTTATAGCAGTGCAGCCTAACAGAGTTTGAACATTTTAATGGCTAGTGATGAAACACCACAAAACAATCAAAACCAGAACAAGGCTAGCTGACTGTAAAACGGACTGCTGTTTCAATGGATTACCTCTTTGCCCCTAGCTCCCAGTTTAAAATGCTTTAATTCTCAACTGCAGAGAGATTTAATTATTTCAGTAGTCACTGAAGAGCCGAATTTGCAATTCTGGAGAGCAATGTCCCCTGTTAAGTGGCAAAGGCAGAGAAGAATAAGCAGGGACACTGCATGTGAACATGCCTTTCCATGCTTCGGTTCATCTAGACCTCCAGCAGCACCCACAGCTTGGCTTCTTGGACAGAACCACCCGCAGCACCTGTTGAATCCAGCCAGGTAAGGTGACCAAGAGGGAAAAAATCCAGACACTTTCAGCACACAGAAAGACTAAATAGCCCAACAACTACAAGACCCCTTCCCTAATCCTGCCCAGGCGCTTTGCACCAACCAAAGCCAGCTCACCACCAAGGACCCAAGGCGGCCTCCCAGTGCCAAGAACTTTTCTCCAAAGCCATCACTTTAGTGATCACCCAGCTTAATAGGTTTGGCAGTAGATTCTAAACTTGCTTGTAAGATACATGGAATCTTTTATATTTACACAAAATAAATAAGTACAATATATTAATTGCTCTTTGAGTAACAGACTTCTGCCTCCTGAGGACAGCAACAACCAATCAAATATGGATGCACAAAACCTAGATCGAATTCAAAAACCATCACTGTAACTTAAACCCTTGGTCTCTCTTTGCCTTAGTACACCCCTCCTAACTACCTGCATCATAATCTATTGCTCTCACTGGTTTTCTTTGTCCTCTCTTGACAGTAGGGGGTCTCATGGTGAGGGCTGTTGCAAACAATTCTAGGCATGTTTGCACAGTGATTTGTAAAATAAGGTCGCAGTTTCAAGTGAGATATTTATTTGTATTATAGAAGTACCTCAAGTACAGGAGAAATAAGAATGGTAACTACTAAAAAACAAAACTATGTTGAACTGCATGGGGAACACAAAAAGATGTTTTCTATGCATGTTAATGTGATATATGTACGTACTTCAGACAAAAGCCTTTAATTGAAAAGCGAGCTGTGTATCATCAGGTTTACTGCCACCTTTGACTGACTTATTTACCTTATTTGACCTGATCACAAGTTCTCATTGATTACAGAAAGTGATCGTCCCAGATACAAATTAGTTAATACCTAAGAATCTCAAAAGAGCAGCCTGTCAACCCATCAACATAGAGCAACACAACCTGCGCTGTTAGGGAAACAATATTTAAAACAGATATTTTGGCCAAAGCTTCCTTGCAAAGGCTACTATTTTATTTATTCCAACTTTTTTTTTTTAAATGTGTCTTTTTAAAAAGTAAAATATATGAAACATTGTTGGCTGAAAGTGACAATGTATATTGGTTTCTCCTATAAATTTGCAGCTGTGCTTAGGAAGCAAGACAGTCTCATCACACACTGTCACTTTGCAAGCCAGCTCCTAAAGTTACTAGAATCCACACAAACTTGGTGTCCTTTCACATTTTAGTCTTCAAAGACACACAGGTCCAAAACAGAGAATACAAACCTGAAGGCACAGAAAGAATTACCCACTCAAACGAAGGAAACCCTCAACATTTTTATATTTTTGTATATATGCACTGTCAACTTTTTATCACTCCTCATGTTCCATGTCAGAATTGGTATGAACCAAGATGTAAAGCTCACAGTAGTAAATCTAACTATACAGTCTGCTCCCTGGGATGGCTGCTCTTTCCTCACCTGCTTCTTACCTGGCTGCAAAGTTACTGCATTTGAGCAACCACAGCTATTACAATCACAGCAGACCTGGCAGTTAGGCATTTTGATATCGCTATTGAGCGACAGAACATTCCTACAACACAAGTAGTAGTACAATCCTACTTTAGATACAAAAGGAAAGCACAGATAACATATCCATGCTTGTTCCTTATCTACCTAGTGGGAGAGTCAAAACGTAAGCGTTCTTATGCTCCTCCTCTGTTCTAATTACTATGTGCCAGAATAACTCTGTACATCCCTTGAAGTGTTCGAGGCCTGGCTGGCTGGGTCTTTGAACAATCTTGTCTAGTGGAAGATGTCCCTGCCCATGGCAGGGGGGTTAGAACTCAATGATCTTTAAGATCCTTTCCAACTCTAACTATTCTATGCTTCTATCACTTGATTTTGAAAATGCAATATATATGACTCTCAAGATCACCTCTGACCCAGTCATAACTTAGTTAGAATTTAGAGAAAAATAATGTTGCATGTTCTAAGCATTTATACTGATAAAGCAGACATGATTTAAGTCTTACCATAAAAGCTAGTCTTATAACATTAAGCGGTCCTTGTGCTGTCTGCAAAAATTTATGACTTCATGTTCATGTGAAGTACTATAAGGGGATAGTGAATACTTTCTTATGTTTGTACAATCCCTGTTTCAAATCAGCAGCCCCCGAAAAGGAGAGTTTGGTATGGAACCACAGAGTCCAGCAAAAAGTAGGAATGTATTCTAGTTATGACTTTGCTGCCCATGCATTCTGGGGTTGTTTTTGGAGAAAAATGGTATTAGATTTCTTGTGCCTTAGCACAAGTTTGGCTCCTTAGCAGTCAGACATGGCACACTTTCCCTAGCTGGTGACTATGCTTTAACGAGAGTTGAGATGTAGGCATCATGCATTTACACATTTTACCTTTACAGTGAAATTCTGAATTTTGCAGTGTTCTTGACATCTGTCCATTAGGCTATTAAGTCTACGTCCACTAAAAGTAACAAAAGAAAATCCTGATAACATCTCCCTACCATGTGAATGTTGGCTCAGTTTTTATTATATATGGGTTCTTACCGGTCAAGGAGAAGCTCCAGTACTTCCTTAGTAGAAGCAAAGGCCCTGTATGTTGAGAGGAAGATACTGATGTAGGTAAAGTCATTATCCCCAAAAGCTGTCAGAAGGTTCTCCACAAGTTTCTCCAATGTTCCAGCTTTTATTGTCCTGATCTTGCATGTTTCATACTGGCTGACTGTATGTTCTGGAGGTAACTGGTCCCCCTCAGCCTACAAAGTATAAACAAAAACAAAGCACAAAAATCAGACTTCTAAAAGCCAGACCCCTGACACAGCTTTCACAGTAAAACCGATTAATAAACTATTTTGTCAAAATTAGTTCTCTAAACACTAAGTGCTGTATCAAATAACAGAGGTTTTCAGTAAGTTTAAGATATTTCTCTGATATGCTCCACAAAATACTTTATAGTCTAACTGCTATCAAGTTATCTTACTTGATACTTACCGTATATTATTATCTAAAAGAAAATCATCATCCCACAAAGAATATTACTAGAGGGAACAATGGTGGTAATTCAGTGTCCCACTTAACTTCTGAAACTGAAAACCTGAAAACTGACCAGAACTTTGGCATCAGTCCTTGTGATTCCTTTGACAAAAATACCAACTTTGAGCTGCCACATAGAACCTCAGGTCATAAACACATCTGAATGTGCAACATTTCATGATACTTTTGCAAGGAGCACGTCAAAGTCATCTTGCAAACATGTAATAATAATTTGCTGTTACAGTTTCTGTTTGGCACAGGATTTTTCACCAAAATTAGGGTTTGGTGTAGAGGGGGTGTGTGCATGTTATTAAACTGCATTTGTTTTTAATGCTTACAGCCTGAGTTAAGTCTGAATTAACTAGAACTATTCCCTTAAATTCTGCTGCTATTTACAGGATAATTCAGAAAATTATTTTTTGTGACCAATTCATAAATACTTATTTTTAAATCTATGTGATAAAAATTAAGACTCCTAAAATGGAATTATAAATAAAACACATTAAGAATATCAATCTAAAAAAATTTCTCTCTACCTTTTGACATAGCTGTCAGTGGGAAGGAACACTCAGCCCACTGAACTCTAGAGAGGCAGCAAGGGGAAGCGTATAGTTCCCCTTCCATTGCTGCTGTTCAACGGGGAACCAAACTGATGCGTATCCCCAGCTTGAGGGAAACGTGCTGTGACACACCTGCTCTTTCACCCTGATCACAATTACATGACATGCATAATCTCTATAATCACATATCATCAGCACTAATAAAACACCAGTAACAAACTCATTTTCCTTGAGAGAAAGAAATAGCTTGAGCTCGTTTGAGTGTCTGCAACTCCAAGTGCAAAGAAAAATACTGTCAAAAATCCCCAGACATCACTATGATTTATTTATATAAACTATTGGAAGGTCATCTGAATAAATGGAATGCCTTTTTGAAGTACACTTTTATTCACATTTACTGAGTTTAGAAGGCATTTTGTTTAAGGCAAACCTTGTATCTAGCAAGGATTAATGAGATCATGCTAAGGAAAATCAGGCCAACATGAAATGTTTCAAGACTATGAAAAAAAAAATCTTTACTCTTTTTAGGTTAGATTATATATATCAGTAGGCAATACTACAGGATATAAACTTGTACTGGGCACAAACATACAACAAGCTAGCTTAGTCTTGCATCATCAATTCTGCAATCTTAGGATAAAAACTAAGGAGTTCAACCCATTTTCATTGCAGCATTATTTCACTGCAGATTTCCTCCTCATATGCACACACAGCAAGCTTGCAACTGGGACTGCTTTGGTGGATCTCTTCTGAATCACAACCTTCCTCTCCTGGGAAATGGCTTCTGCTGTATCACAATACCAGGTAATAACAGTATGTAATTAGGTCATATTTCCCAGCCTTACACTAATATTTTATAGTTTAACAGATCTTCTGAGTTTTGAATATCGAGTCACTCAATGCACTACAATCCATATTTTGTATTTTGCCATGGTTCCTTGACAACAAGTTTCAAGTTCGTCCTGAGGAAACATGACCAGATACACAACTGTTTGGACAGAAGTTTTGCTCCAGAAAGTGCCTACTAAGGTATCAGTTAGTATACAGCTAACAATATTCCAGGGTTAACCCAACACTTCGGCAGTAGACTGAGGACCTTAAGACAGTGTGTTAATGACTTACAGTCACCCGCAACTTTGGGAACACCAAAAACCACACAAAACACCACAGACTACACAGGAAAAACAAAAATCAGAATAGTAGCAGGACCCTACAATGTTCTGGACTTTCTAACAAGAACTGGGCACAGGCAGAGGCTTTTTTTGCAGAAAAGTGCCTCTGTATCTGTAGGAAGCCCTGGAAGAGCATCTTCGCCCTGCCAACAAACCGTGAAAAGTACAGACACAGTAGGTAAGCAGAGACCCTAGGAAACTTGGTAGCCACATCTCAACTGCAGAATGGCACCATTTCATACTGAGTTTAAGCCATTGAAAGAAACAATTCCCAGAGGGTCTTTTCTGACCACTTGCTACAGCAAACTGGACTGGGAGAGTGGTCCAAGCAAAACACAGCTCTTTATTTCATTGGTGGAGTCAAACACAGGGTTCAACACAGACAAGTTCACCCCGTGGCTACAGAAACTGTTTGCACCCGGATCTGTGTAAGACAGTTTCTGGAAGCACTGCAGGTTTACATCTGGTCAAACAGAATATGAAACTACAGTCTGGGTAATTTGGTCTTGTGTCATTAGCCCAGTAATACCTTTTATAAATAGACACGGTATGCACAGTACAAAACCCAATGCAATTTCCTTACACCCGAGTAACTTGCAAAATTTTGTCCACGGATCTTATGGCTGTTTTAAATACCTGGCTTGAAGGTATATATAATTCTATATATGATACCACCATTACAGAAACACTAAAAGAATGTAGCAGCAACAACATATCTCTTCCATTCAAATTTTCCCTAACCAAAACTTGCTTAGAAGAAATATTAATTTTTCTTGCTGACTTATACTACTACTAAAATATAGTTTTAAAAATAACTAGCTACACTTTCAAACAGGGAAGAGAGTTTGTATTATTGTATTTATTAATTTTCTATCCAGCAGATTGCCCCACTCTGTACTGACTGTATAGACTTACAGTCATATTCTACTCAGTGTGTAGAAACCTCTCATTCACTGATGTGACTGAACCAAACAAGGGCAGAATACACTTCCAAGATTGATACAAGCACAAAATTTTCCATTAATTGCAACACTGCAACTTCCCCGAAACATCATGTTGGGAGAATGTTTAAAAAAGAAAAAAAAAAAAAAAAGGCCAGCCAAAAAAACCAACACCCCAAAGCAAAGCAAAATCAACACCAAATCCTGAAAAATCTAAAACTGGGTTTGTCAGCAAAACATTAAACTGCTAGAAATCGTTTTAAGAGACTTTTAGGGATTGCTTGTATTTGTATTATTGTAGCAATTCTGCCTCTAAGTTTAAAAGGAAAAAGGACTTGGCAGACGAGCTCAATAACAGACTTTCAGAATAAGACATTGTGGGCTGAGTTAGCATGCTAACAGGAAACTGCTCAGTCTGGATTTAATCAAGAGGCCATCTCTTCACTGACATAACCAGGCTACCCAAAGGCAAAAGAGTTTTCATGTTTGCTTTTGTGTTGTCTGCTCAGAGGAATCCTGTATCTAATGGTATTAAAAGATGTTACTAAAGCTCTTGGCAAATTTTGACAGTGGCACATGGTGGTTACTGTTGTGGTAGCAATTAAAGCCGCCAAAAGTTTTACATTGTTTTGTGCATCAAAATAACAACAATGGCTATCCATGTCTTTCAACAACGTGTGTAACATAGATGCAAGAACCCAGTATCTCAGGGCTTCAGTAAGATTTTCTTGGTCCTCTATAAGACTGAAACTAAACAGATATGCCACTTCATAGTCTAATTTTTTTAATGGTTTTTAACAGTCTCGCTTTGATTTTCCAGGTAACAGATTATAGACTTAATAATCTGCAGGTGTGACTAATGAGCAAATAGCTTCCTACAAGACAGCCCGGCAAATGTAGAAAGCTAATGTAGAAAGACTGAACCGAGGTATATTCTTGCAAGTCCTTATTATTTGAGGTTGCATGGGTACTGATCTAGTTTAACATCTTTACTAATCCTCTGCAATGCTGTACCTTCAGAGGGGCCCACTCTCTTTTAAGGGGATCATCTTACAGCTATACAGCACAAAACAGTACCCACATATGCAATTTTTGCTGAAACAGGAGAGCTCCATGAACACTAAAACACATTCAAGCCAAAAAGTTCCTTCAAGCACAAACTGACTCCAAAACCAGCTGCAGATGCCCAGTACTGAGGGAGCTATGATTCAATTGCAAGCTGGTTACAATTAAGGTCCTGACCTTGTCCCATACAGGCTGGCTTCTGAATCCACATATAATCTCCGTGACTCACTAAGGCGTTGTGAAAGTGCAAGATAGCCACACACACAATTGCAGGATGAGGAAAAGATACGAGTATCAGCATAACATCCAAACATCTTCTCTCTTAAACAGCCACCAAAGCTTGAGTAAGAAGGTCCTAAGTTACAAGCAGCTTGTTACCAGAACAGCACGTTACTAGGTTTGTAAAAGCAACACTCCTTTGCAGATCTGGTGAGACATCACGTGCAACCTTCAACATCACAATCTCCACTTCCCATTAGTCCTTCTCTGCAAGAACTGGCCAAGATACGCTGATCGCTTGCCATTTTGTCTATGATGAAAGGAAAGTAAAGCAAAACCTGCACATGCCCCAAAGCTGCCAGGTATTTCACTCAGTTTGACAGCCAAAATACAGATCTTGATCCACATTCTCGTGGGCCAAAGGTACAAAAGCTACCTGTTAACCTTTAACAGAATTATTAATTATAAAATCCACTGTTTCCTAAATTAATGACACATCTTAGCAAGAGGGAGACTCAAGTTAAAAAATAGTTCAAATTCTGAACAGTACAAAAATAGGCTGCTACCCAGAGATATATGGAATTGTAGTCATTAGTTCAGAAACATCACTGGAAACAACCACTTTTACCCAAAAAAATCACTGGTCTGTAGTTTTTTTTTCCAGCGCAAATATTAACTGTTGAGATTCTGAAAGGGAGAATAGTGGAATGGAATCCACACAATTGTTTTTTTCCTTAGTCAGCCAGAAAAAAGAATACTGAAAGAAAACAACTGGGATGAACAATAAGTAAATGATATATCAAATATTCTTCAGGCTTAATCATTTATAACATTACCACTTTAGTAAAGATTTGCTTCTTTTAGAAATTCTGCAAAATAGTTATAAAGAGCACCTAACTAACTAGTGTCTCAAACTCCATTTTTACTGATTTTGACATATGCTTTTGACTTTCCTTTAAACTTACAGCTTTTCCAGATGGGGATTTTTCCACTCTAGCTATTTTTATTAACTTGCTGGACAGACATCCTACACTGGAATAAAACTGTCTAAAGTGCAGTAACTTAGAACTTCAATAAGAATAAGGTACTCTAATCAAGAGTGGATGTTTCATTTCACTGTTTATAAACATATGAATCAGCTTTAACATTCTGATAGTAGGAATGAGATTGGTTTTGCCTTTTTTTTTTTTTTTTAAACTGATTCCTTACATGCAGGCTCTCCAGCAAAATCCTTTAATATCTACACTCATCCTTAGCAGGGGGAAAAAATATAATCAAACCATGGAATAACAAAGCTTTAAAAGCTCAAAAAATACAGGCATCCATAACACCAGCCTGCAAGATAAAAAACCCAAGGTATCTGTCATTTAACATGGAGTCACACCGCACTTAAAGAAAGCGGCAAGACAGATGAAACAGAAAAGCTGTCTGAAAAACAACCAGATTCCATGGCAAAAACCACACAGAACTTAACAACATATCTTCAAGCTGCTATGTAAGAGTCCTACTCACTTTAGTCAAGTAATTTTCATAAAGAACAATTGCAAAGATATTAAAAACTTATTCAATATTGTGCTTATAATTGAGCCTGCTCCTGTTAAAAGGAAAAAAACAAGATGGTCCTGTACGTGTACTGACAGATAAAATCCACAGCAGCTGACAATCACGCTGAACTGACTCAAACTTGCACACATTGTGTCGACTCCCCCTGTCCACACCACATGACCATTAAAAAAAAAAAACAAACCAACAAAACAATCCTGTAAAAAGTGGTACTTTTGCACTAGCAATACTGCATAGCAGTGCGCACCAGAAAAGCTTAGTCTGGTTACGGCTCTATCAAATGAAATCACAAGTATTTCAAGTCTCTTTAGGGTAGGGCCCCAGGTGTACACATCCACCCTCTTGCCATCAGTTCTGCAATGCCAGCAGTATTTAAGAGCCCTGCATTCCACTACTTTCCTCTCTGTCCTTGTCCTCCACTCTGCACAACTCTCAGCCTGGAAAATAGGTTGCCTGAGACAAGAGTCCAAATTTGAAGGAGAATTTCCCCTCTAGGAAAATGTGGCTTGAAATGCAGGATTTGGGTGGCCAGGTAGGCTGGAGACTCCAAGCAGTGTACATGCCTGCCTTTGCAAGGATGGCTGCTTCTGTTGCACAATGCATTTAGAAATAAAATAAATAAATAATAAAATTAATATGCAGCTCTCAACGGAGCTCCCTCCACTTCGCTAACCCTGTTTCCTCATTTTGGATGCTGCTGAAAATCTGGTGTTGACTGCACCAAACTTGGAAGCCAAAATAACTTTATTAGCTCTTTCCTATGATCTGACAGCTAGGGGTATTCCTGGATTTCCAAAGCTCCACCCTTTTCCTTTCCTTTCTTACCACATAAATAAACTTTCTTGGCAGCAACCCAGAGTTTCCAGGACCAGTTAATTCCATGATCATTATACAAAAGGCATTCTCATTTTCTCATATTCTTAGAGCTCACAGCCTGGCTGGTATCTGTCTGAAGAGCTGGCAAACAAGAACAAAAGCTGTGGTTCAGATTTCGAGGTAAAAAAACTTCAGAGAGGAAGGGGGAAAAAGCCTCTTGCACAAATGCTGTTGCTCAGTTAGAACCTTTTCACTCGGGCACCTTGCAGCTACTTAAAACCACTTTGGGGAAAATAAGAAACATCATGCATACCATGGTGCTGAGCTGTGCATTCTCACACCTTCTGAAGTTATGCTAATTTAGACTCATTTGGGTATCAGTGAACTATGTGGGACTAGTTCTAAATGAATCAACGCAAAAGAAACCTAATTTATACATCACCTCTCGCTGTGTGCAGCTAAAGGAGTTTGAGTAAGTGCATTAAGAAATTGAATCTTCAAAAGAAGCCTACATAAAAATGGCATTGTCCAACTCTTACAAATGGTGGAACTTATTCAGCCACGGGAACATATAAATTCGTCCTCCAAATTTGGCCCACTTCTTAGAAACATCTGTGTACCAAAGGAATGTAGCCACATTATTCAGTGAGAGTCAAGTCATTGGAGAGGTTCACTGTGCAGCATACAAGCTTATTAAAGAGAACAAAAATTGCCCCAAACCTTCATCTCTAGCTATTCTTATATGATTTACGTATCTACCTTCTCACTGCTTCCTACCTACAAAACATTTCTTCTCATCCTGTCTCTCACCTCTCTTAATAGGACTCCTAACAAAATCAAGACAAGTTCTCCCATCCTATTATTTTATCTGATGTACACTCTTCATTGAGTTAACTGAATCTGAAACATCAGTCTACTAAAACCATTTTCATTTTTGTTTGACACGTTTCACAGTTCTGCAGTTCACCACAGTCTTGTTCTCTTGCAACCATGCCAGGGACACAATATTTTCATAATACATCGGTATGTATAAATATTCTTTGTGGTGGTTTTGATTGGACATTGAAGCTTAGTTCCTAATTTAAAATAGAAAAGCAGGAAAAAGAAACCAGTAGGTCACGTAAGACTCTTAATCATGTGCATCTTATATTGTTGAGGAATAGTTGTCATCAACTGACATTTACTAGAAATATTCTTCTAGCCCAGCAAACAAATGCATCCCATATTATATATATTTCCAAAGATCTTTTGCGTTAGAGGAGAATTACTTCTGTAAAACTCGGCATCCTCCTCTCTTCAGTGCATAGGAACACCAAAATGCCCAATCACCAAACTGAGCAGTAAATACTCAAGTTAATAGACAGCTAAGTGAGTAAGGCACCGGAACGAAGGCAAGGAAGTAAGTTTTATTGCCCATTTAGGCAGTAAAATCAGCCCATTTTGTAAAATATTTTGACATCTATAGATGAAGGAAATGTTACACATCATCTCCATGACAGAAGAGCTCTACATAGAGCATTTGGACTTGCATAAAACAGTAGTGATTAACTGTCAAAACTAATAAAAGCTTTTACAGGTATGGCTTATAGAGAGTCCCTGAGAGAGGGAAACAGGCAGCTGGGACAGTTCCCTTGTGCCCCAGAAACAGTAAACAGTAATTACTGCTTCTGCTAACAACCCTTGCCTTAACTTCTCTTCCTCCCTCCCCACACTCTCACTGCTTCCAGTCTGTCCCAGAAATCTGTAGATGCCAAAGCCTGCTTATAGTTCCTGGGCTGAGTTACTTACTCGGNGGGGGGGAAAGAGTGGTAAAAATGAATGATACAAAACATGGTAGACATCTCAAATATTTCATATGACTTTGAAACAGTTTTCAGTAATCTGACCACAGATGAGCAGAGAAAATAGCTGTTTTTGAAACCAGTAGTTTTAGCTAAACTTAGTGGTGGCCAAATGCATATTTGGCTGTTAATCTGTTTTGCCTAATGTTTTATAGTTATGGAGTATATTAGCTTCTGGAGTGGTGAACAATAGAAACGTCCTGCTTGGTTACGCTGTGTTTTCAGATAACCACAAGCCATGCTTACATTTTGTATGTAAATACAAGATTTGCTGTACTGTGAGCTTCAATTGCTACGTACTCCTCAAATGTATACCTATCATTGTAATCTGTAGTCAGGATTACTGAAAGCCATTTTAATTTCAAAAATTTTAGCTGCACAAAGCAAAACATCTGTTAACTGCAGATAGCAGGAAGTTTGGCTCTTCAGATGATAGTCCTGCAAGAAGAGTCCCTCCTGGGAGGTCCTCAAAGGTAGCGCAAGAGAGTATTAGCACTCTTGAAATTCAAGCCATGAGTCAAAGTCACGAAGACCTCTGTGTGTCAGTTTTTCCAGCTATGGAAGGGCAGATTAATAGTGACCTCCTCTATGAAGTACTTCTGACTGTAGATGACAAGTAGCAAGAGCATTTCTACGTTGAGTCCATAGAGCAGATGTAGAAGACCACCGAACAAACCCAGTTTTGTTGTAACAAGCAGGCAGCAAACGCTAAAAATAGCAACTGAAAGCCTGACAAATCCACGCATTTAGCTCAAAAGACCAGATCTCAGCTCAGTTCTCAGTACTTGGAGCTTGAAAATAAACCATCTTTTATTGAAATGAGAACTTCTCTCCAGTTACTCCTCATCCATGTCACTGTCTTTGGAGGAATCACCTGCTGGTGTCATGCAATACCAGTCAGTCTGGATTTTAATACATGTTTGAGACACCAGAGAGTTCAACAGAAGAGACCCGCACAAGGCCTTAGCTTTTGCACTGTTACTGAACAATTGCAGAATACTGTCACGAGCCAATAACTAAGGGCACAGCAAGCAAGGAGCAGTACAAACCCAGGCATGAACAAACACCTTGGAAAAAAATAATAATACTATCGGAAATCATTGTGAAATTTTTGCTAAATGACACAACATGCTGATACATATTGTAAGCAACTAGGTTGAACACTCACAATGGAATTCATGTAGGATGTAAATCTCCTACAGAAGAGCTAACTAAACTCTGAAAATGTGGCACAAACCGTTAAGGTCATGTCAGCTTCCCGATTAAAGAATTCTATACAAGGCAGGCACTATAGGCTAGCAGAAGTTACCTGGTTCAGTGACACACGACAACACTGCGGCCTCTACACAGAATACTTTGTCCTGTTTTAAACTAAGCTATATTTCAAAAGCCTACAACATTAGACCTTTGTCCTCATGTCATCCAGATCAATATCCTCCCAGATACAAAAAAAACCACAGCTGATAAAAATCATCACCCCAGCCCATAAATAATTCATAGTCTGCCTTGAGATCACAAGCCTTGTCCTTCAAGTCTGTGTGCAACCCTGTCCCAAGCCTCATCTCCTGGTCTCATTCACCTCAATGCTTATGCTGCAATTACTGCATACTTGCAATTTTAAGATTGCATCCCTTCCCATCTCCCTAATTTCCTATTTTATCATTATATGACCCTTGATTATTTTGACACAATGCTAGACATCACAGGATTATTTCCAGTACAACTGAATTTTGATGCCACTTAATACTGCTATGATATCAGCTCAATGACATCACCACCACACAGAAGTTTAAAATTCTCCATTATCCTCATATTTATAAGCTGCCTGGATGTAAAGATCATAGAATGGAAGGGACCTTGAAGATCATCGAGTTCCAATCCCCCTGCCATGGGCAGGGACACCTCCCACTAGACCAGGTTGCTCCAAGATGACAATAAGTCTACGTCTACCCTAAGAAATATTATAGAGGAAAGCTATTAAACAAATTTTGTTTGTGAAACATTGGTCATTGAAAGCATTTGCCATGCTTCTTTTATGAAAAATGCTAAACCAAAATATGCTGTCATTTTTTAATAAGTGCCAAGTATAGCAAAGAGAAGAGATGACTAATATTACCACTAACACAGTCAGACAGATTTAATGTGGCAAGTGTCACACCACTGTATGAAAATTATAGGTGAACACGAAAAAAAATTATTTTGACCGTTTAGAAATGTAAAGACCATTTTTTTCACCAGTACTTGCATTGTTGATAGTCAAACACTGTGATAGTGTGATACTTCTACAGGAAAAGTATCACACTATTTTTTTTTCCCCTTCCAGGAATGTAATTTACTTTTATAGTGGAGCTCATCATCACTTTCTGCTCACTCAGTAGAAACATCCTCTATGAGACAGTAGGCAACACTACAGAAATCAAAATGTATTTAAGGATGCCACAAGTAATAATTCTGTTGCATTACAGTAGCATGAATTTACATTACATAACCCAAAATGATTTTATTCATCCTGGCTGTATTGTTGGCTTTCCTTTCACACCATAAAGCTTGCTCAAACAGTACACAGAAATTAAAATTATACTGACTCGGGAAATCAGTATAAACTGCTACTACACTCAATATAAACAACAAGGCAAGAGTGATAGGATTTGGTAGTATGAATAGCT
Source organism: Pedionomus torquatus (assembly GCA_013398155.1). NCBI lineage: Eukaryota > Metazoa > Chordata > Aves > Charadriiformes > Pedionomidae > Pedionomus > Pedionomus torquatus. Next base: position 2,639 of record VZRU01005171.1, on the reverse strand, counting down.
GGAAAATAAAACTGTAGGTCTGGGGAAATTAAATGCATTCTGACAGAGGAGAAAATATTTAGCAGAAGACTGATTCTCAAACTCAGATTGAAACAAGGTATTTTTGTGGAAGAAAAAAATATCAAGGCAATGTTGTTATACATTTTGTAATACTGTGAGCATTCTCTATTGCCAAGCTTTTTTAATCTTTTATAAAAGAAATAGGTTAGCAGTAAGTAAACCATTTTTATGATCACAGCATGAATCCATACGTAAAGTACATTATAAACTTCATTTCAATGGCTGTGCTTTTTACTACCCTTTGTTTTGAAACTAAGAGACCTCTCCAGGGTGGGGCCTGAGTAGAAAAAGCAGTAATAATAAGCTAATGTTTCCTAAAAGTTACCAGCTTGAACCTTTATGCAGTGAAAGAGTCCAAGAATATTAGTTCAATCATCAATTCAAGCCAAACTACATTTTTACTATATTATTTAGACATGCTGGGATCAGATTAAGGAATCTCCTAGGATCCTTCTTGTTCCCATACATACAGAGAAAGGGAGTATCTAGGTATGAATACATGCGTGTCTTTACACACCATACCTGCGATAGCAACATCCTTGTGCCAATTCTATAGGCATCTCCTTTATGACAAATTCTCCATTTTGTATGACAAACTGCCTAAATGTATGACAACTAAACATACTGCACACCTACACAAATTACTCCCTTATGGTAACTACAGCACCCCACCAATAACCTATCCCTTCAACACAGCAGAAATCAGCACGGTTTGCGTGAGCTGCTGCTGAACCCACTGGAAACATTTGTATTTCAGTTTAAGAATGCTGTGTTGCAGTTGAACTTAAATCCTTAGGCAATGGACACACATCAAAACACGCACATAATTATGTGGAAGTATTGAGTCAGAATGAAAAATAAGTATAGCGTGCAAGTAAAGGGGAAAGGAAGAGAAAAAAAAAAATCAGGCTGCAAGATAAACCAGAAANGGGGGGGGTGGGGGGGGTGGGGGGTGTACCCATCAGGAATTAATAACATACCTCTGTTCTTCTCTGTCCCATTCTAACTCTGTGGCTACCTGATGTTTTCCAAGCAAGACAACTGGTTTTGCATGAAGAAAAACGCAAGCCTCATGCTCTAAGGAAGTGTGCAAGAGTTCATTCACATTTTGTCTGCAACAAGGAGCCAGCAGACTGCAAGCACAGCCAGCATCAATCTGAAGCACTCAATGAGAGGAATGCAAAAGCGTAAGATCTGACTTATGAAATGCAAGTGAAATACAATATTGTAACTTACAAAATACTTTCAACAGCAGCACAATGGCTGCCATGTCAAAATGTAAGACACCATCACTGCCCTAAAGGGTTTTTACTCTAAAAATACAAAACACACCACAGGTAGAGCCAGAGATGACTACAAACCAAACAAACAGGCAAAAGGATGTGCAGGCATATGTTCATAAGGATTTTCTTGTTGTACTTGTATGTAATATTTAAACTGGCTTCCAAATGCACCTCAGGAACATTTACTTAGCTAATCACTTTTGCGGTGAAAACAACAGTTAGTTTTAAAGGCTGTACTGACTTGTCCTTTGCACCCAACAACTAAGTTTTGAAACGTTACCAACCTCATCAAACAAGTTTCATTTAGGTAAATACTATGAACAACTTAAGGGCATTCTGCACTTGATTTGAGTCAAAACAGAAATCAAATACGATTTATTGAATGCAATCTTTTATGCAGGTTTATGTGGGGCATAAACTATATATAGGAGGAAATAAAACCCTAGATAGCTTTTTAACATGTGATGCTCTATTTCTGCTTTAGGTTATACAGGTATTCAGAAGTTTAGATCTTTGATTTTTAATGGTCAGAAGAAGCCATAGTTATCAGTAAGTCTAAGCTACTACATGAGGTATATCACAAGTCTCCAGTTTGAAACCCAACAGCTGTGATAACCTGAACACACCTCAAACCATTCAGTCACTCCACAGTGTTCAATCACTCTGAGATCTTTCAATCAAAAATGCTACTTTATAATAAAAATATGTTGTTTTACTTGCACAAAGGGCCCATGGACTCCCTATAAGGGAAGAAACAGCTATTGACTGGGAGAAAGGCTGAGCCTTCATAAGGAGAAAGACAAGTGTACAAAGCGGCTGAGGGGGTGGGAGTGAAAAAGAAAATAATCCTTTAAACAGCTTTCAGAACAAAAAGGTGGGAAGAACACAAAAGGAAAATAGATGAAAGAATAGAATATAGTAACAGGATCACTCCGCAAAAGCATTTTAAGGGCCTACACCTTATTAGTGCCTTCATGGCCCTGTGGCAGCATTGCCAGGTAGAATCCACAGGCCGTGAGCTGGAGACCCACACAGCACTCGAAACCACTGCAGCCCATTCCAAAACAGCAACCCACTGCAGAGGAGAAGGCACTCCTTGGTGCACTCCTGGGGCCCTGCTGGAAAGTTTTAAGAAGATGGACATAAACACTAGTATCTCATCCAACATCCTTTCTCTGCACAGAAGGAATTAGAAGAGCCAAGCCTCTGCATCTATAAGTGGCAGAATATACTGCTGTCTAACATTTCAACAGCAGTAGGGAAGCGATGGTGTCTCTGTACTGGTGAGGCCTCACC
>VZRU01005170.1:8358-19672 GCA_013398155.1 Pedionomus torquatus | reverse complement strand
GGTTAAATCCCCTAAGCTCAAACCAGGGACGTATGTGCACAGCCCAGCACAGAGGTACGCCTGCTGCCGCACCCCCTACCTCCACCAGGGCTATCTTAAGCACACAGAAGTTGCTGGGTGTGTATCTTACAAGTCACACTGTCACATCACAGGGCACTGATCCCTTTCCACACATCCTGGTTTTAACAAGCTGGCACCCGCTCTGAGGGCTACAGGTAATCCTACGTCCAGGTGTATTTTTCCTCTGCGTCAAAACAAGCTGGTACAAGCTGATATTCTCCTGCTCTACGGCAAAAAACCTTGCCTAGGATCAGTGGCCCTTGTGTATTTTCACTGACGCAACGCTTCCTTGCTGATCCTCAGAAGTTGCCAGCAGAAGACAGTGCTTGCCTTAGAAGCCTGCAATGTAGTTTGATCACAGAGTCATAGAATTGTCCAGGTTGGAAGGAACCCTTAAGATCATCCAGTCCAACCATCAACCCAACTCTGATAAAACCCATCACTACCCCATGTCTCTACACACTGGGGCAACCCGGCTTTGAAATCCCTCCAGGGATGGGGCCTCAACCCCTGCCCTGGGCAGCCCATTCCAAGGCTTCACAACCCTTTTCCTGTCCAAATAGTTCCTGATCTCCAATCTGAACCTCCCCTGGGGCAACTGGAGGCCATTTATCTTACTAGCTTAAGGAAATAAAGAAAATCATTAAGGGTGGGAAAGAAGGGAGAGTGAAAAATTAGTACCGTGCAACTGCTGAGGCACAGATCCGTCTGCTGCTGTCTTTTATGATAAGAGCTGGCTGCTCCCCCCACCATACAGAGGGCTGCCAGGACTCCAAGCATGGCCTGGTGGCATCGCTTCATGCTGTGGGTCCTTTCAGACCAGCAGTACAAACCCCAGTTTTCGTTTACTGTGGCAGTTTGTTATCGCAGCACCTCATAGCCAAGGTGGGGAACTGCATTGCAACCTGAGCAATTTCTCTCTTCTAAGGTGAAGTTAAGCAGATCGGAGAGGCAGCGATCATCATGCGGTATCGCAGCCCTCACGTGGCAGTGAGAACATGTGTTCAGGGCAGGACAGAGAAGAGAGAGATGAAAGCAACAAGTGGAGCAGACAAGGAAAAGCAACACTGAATGCAACTGAAAAAAACCATCAAATATCGTAAGAACTTGTTTGCTTAATCTATTGGTAAAAAAAAAAAGTACTCTGAGAAAGGGACATCTCAGAAGATCACTTTCTTTTTTTAAAACAAGATAGTATTCTTACTTTAACTTACTTTTTAATTATCGGCATTGGGTCCAGTATTAAACACTTTAAAAGCAACTTGGGAGTATGCTCCTGTGTATTTCAAATAGTAAGATACAATAAAGATATTCAGACAATTTATAATGGGGTGAAATAGCCCAAAATTCAGGCCAAATGGGAAGAAGAGCTCCAGGAGTCATACCTTCCAAGTAGCCTATCCTTTAATACACTGATAGAAGACATTTGAAATGGAGACAAAACTCAGGGTAATGCATTGTTCAGTGTCACTGCTTCAGCATAACAGAACTAAGTGCGTTACTTCTGTCTCTCAAGAGTTATCTTCCTCCCAGAAACAGTAATCAACTCCCCTCGTAAATTTGACAAAATGTACACAAAGCACTTTATTCGACCTTAATATAGACCTCAATCTCAGCCTATAATGTATGTGCACGTCCAACAAGAATAAGCACTTGGTTAATAAAGATCAGAGAAGTCATTTGTTGCGGGCAATGCAACAAACCCAAACGTTTCGGTCATTATGCTCATTAGAGGGGCCTCGTGAACAGCACCCACGCCACGGGCACTTCTCATTTCATACAACCTTGTAGCCAACTACACATCTCCATGTCTTTCAGAACGCTGCATATCAACATGTATGTGACAAGACCGTCCCTGAAATTATGCAGGAAATAAACCTCATGGCCCAGAAGGTACAGCTGCCTACACTGCCAGAAAACTCGAGACAGGTTACCCCATATCCCAGGGCAACCTTCAGAAAGAAACCACTATTTTTTTACTTATATCAGCAATATTTCAATTTTTTTATCAAGCAGCTGCACTTTCTTTTTTTTTTTTTAAATGCAAGAACTAGTCCATTTCTCCAGCATCCACTGACAAAGATAAATTACTTCTGCTTTACTGGTAACCGTACATAACGTCTTCATCCAACAAGTCAAGCACTGCGAAACAATTCAGTGCCAGCTCAGCCAGGAGAGGTGTCCATTCTGCGTATCACAGGCAACATGCTTCCAACAGCACAAACTGGAGACAGAAAATGCAGTAACTGTTGTTATTAAATGTACTGGCTTAAAAGCAAGTAAACAGGATGCTGACATTTGGAGGGCTCACAAGAAGACCATTACAAATTACAGCAACTAAGTCAGAGGAAGAATATGCCCCAGATACAGCCCGTGGAAGTTCAGATAGTCTGACAGACACCATGAAGTCATAATTTCCAGCTACTCGGGTCTTTTTAATGCTGAGGCAAATTTGCCATCCCTTAGTTTTTAATCCAAAGTACACTCTGTTTGTTTTAGTAAGTCTGATCCAAAGAGATTAATCTGTTTTTTAATGCAGGCAGGGGCTGCTCGGGAGAATGGGAAAGTCCTTTTCCTCGTTTAAAGCAGCGTGACATTCGGGGTTGGTTTGTGGGGTTTTTTTGTTTGTTTTCTTAAGACGAGCTCATCACATAAAGGACAGAGGGAGGGCAAAACAAATGTTCAGATTTCAACGGGAAACTAGTTCTGGCAGTACAGACTCATCTTCAATTGTCCCGATGAAAAAATACCACTTTGACAGAGTGGTTCGCTAAAGAGAACCTTCTAAAGTACATAGAAGAATTGATTTAAAAGAACATATATTTAAAATTTGCATTTGTTTTAAAGCCATTTGAGTAGGAAACTCTAAATGCCAGAGTAGGCACATCAGCCTGAAGCAACCCTAAAGGCACGGTAGCACTATGATTTGCAGAGAGCCTCGGGATGCAGAGCCAGCTGCCAACATCAGGCAGAGAAAGCAGTTTCCAACATGGATTTTGGGGGGTTCTTGAGTGGTGCAGAGCAGTTCATAAATCATGCCCTCAAACTGGCAAATGTGAGATTTACAGATGATAGTGCAACCTTAATTCTGCCTGCTAATGTGTACGCATTATATTTCAGAGTTTAATTACCCAAGCGCACACAGCCTTTCCCTCTGGACTCCTACATCACCCACTTACACCAGGCAATTACAAGGGCCAAAAAATTGAGGTTGAAACAGCAGCTGCGAATTTAGCAATTAAGAACTTGGATAGCCCTTGCTTCTTTCTCAAAATAGTACTCTCCTGTTTGAACTTTCGAGTGTCTGCAATATGTGTTTCCGCAAACATGACTGGAACTGAGCCAGCCCTGCTTATATTCCAAATACCCGATACGGGAGTAATTCCAAAAGTTAAATATTTGTGAATGCTGTTATGCTAAATGCTATTATGCTGCACTGCTTAACTTACTATCCGATATACAGGAGTACTACACACGAGGTTGTCATTGCTATTCTTATTGAAGATACCTACAGAAAGACCAAAAAAAGCTTAAAAGAAATCAAGATGCATTCCCACAACCTGATCACATACACGGGTTTTCAAATAAGAATGTGACAAAAGTATCCTTCTTCCAGGAGTCAAGGAGAAAAAAAAATAGAGAGATATATATTTTACAGCAAGAAATTCGCCATCTTGCCCTCTAAAAAACGAAGGCTGTGGAAATACACTTCAAAAAAGCCTCCTGAAGAGATATTTATTTGGTGACGTTTATCAAACCAGTCATTCTCCAACAATGCCAAAAAACCAGCAGGCCTTATTTTATCCACTTCCCCACGTTTTATGTAGTCAAATTTTGGCTCACCCTAGCAAGATTCACAGCCCCGGGCATGGAATCATCTTTTCAAGAGGCAAAGTAAGCCCTGGGCAACTAAAGATTGACAGCAAAGCGAGTTTAAACTATTTACGTTACCCACACATCCCCCTGTACAACTGCTGCAAGCCACCCAGCGGAGCACGGAGCAGGGCACTGGGCATCAGGGCCTTCTTGGTCAAAATTGCAGAATTAGAGACGACGTTTCAGCACAAATCTCTTGCCTTTCAGCCCTCTCCTCGGTTTACAACGTGCTAGCACCATCAGATGTTAACAGCTTTAACTGCTGAAGAGCTGAAGTCTTTGATGAACTGGAGAGCTCTTTGAAATCAAAGATAATTCTTTTTACAAGATGTGCAACTAAGCCTGATCCCTCAGGCACCACAATCCCATTCGTTTTATTCATTTTTTTTATTCTGAAAAACTCCAACAAGCTCTTACAGAAGACCCTCAGGAAAGTGTAAGTGATTCTACTTCATTAACAGCTCAAAGACCTGTTAAACAGCCTCCTAAAGTAGGTTATGAGACCCTTTGGTGAATATAGTCCAAAAGTACGTGGCAAGTTGCACATCAAGGTCTCTACTTCAGAATCTGAATCGGAATCTACATTCCTTTGGTCCAGTTACACCAATTTGCACCTATGAGAGCCTGGAGCAGAGTTCACATTAGGTACTCTCCACTAGAGGCCAAAAGAAAGAGAACCTAGCCTAAAAAATGTGGGTTAAGACATGCTACCGTTGGTCATCTGATAGAGAAGTTTCCATTTTAACACAATGGATACTTCTTGCCCCATTCCTACTTACTTCTCCTTCTTAGTTTGACACCGATCACCCACGAGAGCTGAAGTGACACTGCCCCAACATTACCCACTTGCAAAACACTGAAGCTACCGGCGGACGGAGGAATCCAGCCAATTTCAAGGCAAAAAGTCCAATTGCTTTGCCAATTCACACCTCCCTTGAAGGAGGGAGGACAGTCCAACCGGTTCTGTCATCTGCCTGGACAGCTCTTGTGCCAGAAGACAGCTCGGTGGGGCTGCACCACCAACACTGCTTAGCACTGAAAGGAAGCCACAGACCTGGTCAGAAACCGCCACCTTGACACATCCAAACCCTCACCGCTCAACAGCAAGTTGAACAAAGACAGCAACTAAAGTATTTTCACACAAACTTTCTCCTCCAAGGTTATTTTACTTTTTTTTTATTATTATTATTTTTAAGTAACACCAGCTATGTAAGAGTTCAAGCTTAAAGTATCACTGGAATTACTGGATGTAAAATGGTAGACCGATAGGACAAAAGGGAAAATAAGCCAGTATTGCTGTCCCACTTTTGGAGATGGTTAATAGAGCATTCCCCTTCGTTTCTGGAAAGCTATCTGATCCCAGCTGAAGATTCAAGCTAGGGAGTAAGAGAGACCATGGGGCAGGAGGAACCCTGAAGCAGTTATACTTAGATAGGTAACATTTAATTTTACATTTCAAAGTGGAGGCAAGTCCTGACAGACCTAAGTCAGGTTTGGTTTTTCCCCCAATACTGCAAGAGGCAGCCCTCACTGGGAATTTACTGCAGCATCACCCCAAAGGCATAGTTTCACGGTAGTTTCAGTCAACCCAAGCCAGGGCTACCACAGTCCTACACGTTTTCAGCCCATCCCTTGCAGCAAGGTCAGCATCCAGCTGGTCCTACAGCCCGCTGAGCACCTTCAGCCGGCTCACTGCAAGAGGGACCAGCCAAGGTCCTCTGTTCAAACTGCTGTTTCAGCGCATCTACCATCAATACCTCCAAAATGCTTTAATTTTACCTTCCTTTAAAAAACCTACTTGTGTTCCCCTTGATTTTGACTATTTTATTCATTATTCGCATTTTACCAGCAACTATGTATTTTACCATCTCCTAATATTATTCCAGAAGACCCCTTATTCAAGAAGACTCAACCCCCACCTGCAGCCACATGTCAAAAACACGTCATTTCACGGGCTGGCCTGCAAGCATTGCATCAGATCTACACCAAAAAGCTCCTCTGCCAGCGACAGGCTCTACTTTGTGATGACAACACTTGCCAAGAAGGAAGCAGTTAGTAATAATATTTTTATTATTTTTACAGGTTTTTTTTTTGTAACAGACAGGGAAGAATGGTACCTACTAACAGGAATTTTAGTTGATGGCTTAACAATTCAGGGAAAGTATGCAACAGCTCCTTCCACAAGGACTAGAAGTAACAGCCCAAAAACTACTCTGATGTTTTCTAGGCAAGAAGGGTGATCGGTAGTCAGAGAAGATACACTAACATCAGAACAGTTGTTTTGCAATAGCTAGGAGTATTTTTTGGTTTGCTTTGAGCAATGAACTCGTTGGAGTCCCAGTTACACGTAATCCATGCAAAACCTGCGAGCGGCTCCCCAGGTCACCATTGCCAAGGCAGGAAAGAAGCAGTGCTAACCTGGGCTAGAACACAGTGGGGAAGGTGGGAGGGGAATGATAAAAAACCTGTAGTAACACCACTAAGAACCCTTAGGAAGCTTTTGATCATTGTCTGTTGCAGGAAGGCAGGGAAAACAATTAACATCTGGGTAAGTGGCTTCTGTTACACTCAGGCACGGTGAGCCAAGCCATTTGATTTGCTTTGTCTTCAGTAAGATTTATGTTTGTAAATATATATGTGTGTGCATATATAAAGAACACACACACTCAGAAAAATAAATACTGAAAGACTGAAAAACAATTGCCACCGAATTGTTCCTTATTACTGGAATTTAGCAAGCATGTTATACACACAGTGGGATATTCAACATCGTATTTTATTTTTTTAATTTACTTATGGTTAATCCATTATCCGACTAACCAAGAACACACCAAAACATTATCTTCCACCATATGCACTGGTGACTCACATCTCTTTCCACACATAAACAGTCCTGCCTTTATGCAATATTCTCATATGACAAACCTTATAACCTTTTATTTTTTCTTTCAGCCTGGAGCTGGAATTCGTATTTTCAGAGACTGAATTTCTTTTTCCATTTTTTCCTCCTTTTCTTCCAAGGGGGAAACCTACATTTTCCTCCATCTCATACTGGCAGCCCACCAACCGTACCTTATTTTTCAATAAACTTACAAGGCACAGAGTGCGGTATTTTCTGTGTAACACCAATGTACCTTTAGTAAGCTTATCCACAGCCTGAAACATTCACAACTGAATTAATGTCTAAAGAAGATTTGATCGAGTCTGAATAAGCCAGCACTCGCATTACCTCCTAGCACAGCAAGAGCACTGTACTGCAACTCAATCCAATTCAACATACCATAGATTTGCACAGTAAAACTGTGCATTTTCGCTTTACTTTCGGCCACATCTGCTCATGGGAAGGAATGTTCCTCAAAATCAGGTTGAAAAGACAGTTTTTGGGCTTTTTTACTGCTTCCTTACGTAATGCGGACTGTAGACTACTCAGTCTGTTACCAAGTCCACCCAGTAGTTCCCTGATAGCATCAAATTGCAATAATGGCCTTTTACTGTCTCCTTTTATGAGGTTTTCCTAGATTTATTCAAGCAGGCTGCAGTTTATTCTGTAGCACGCAACACAGAAGGAGCACAGGGAACAGATTCTCACCAGACCCTTCTAGGTTAACCACCTGCTGCACGGTGTGTCCCTTTCAAACTTGTTTTTTGCTGGAGAGTGCAAGAATCACAAAAATCTGCCATACTTTCTGAGTCTCACTGTCCTGGTACAGTAGCCTTTCAGTCATTTAATAGCCATCTGAAGCACAAAACTCTGAGTGTTTATAGGACAGCAGCAGGAACTCAGCAGATTCTTAGGCCTACGTTTCTCTTAGACGACTCTTAACATGAAAAAGACCGGAATACAAGCTGCCAGTATTTCACAATTTGGTCAAAAAGATGTTTTTTCCTCATTAGCTGAGCAGTACTGTGTGTCCTTCCTTTTATTACAACCCTTCTGTCCAGGCTTAATGGTTTAAAGCATAGAGTGTGAGGCAATTACACACACTGGTTTGGGAACTTAAATTTGCTTATTTCCCCAGCAAAACAGAATCCCTCCCAGGGAGCTTCTCAGCAGGAGGAACGGTGCCAAGGGCAGAAATGGACTGTATTGGAACGTGCTCACTATGTCTGAGAACAGGCAATTTGTATGCTTCAGTACTGCTACCTCTTCTGGAGACACAGCAGATCTGGATGTACCAGANTTCTGGAGACGCGGCAGATCTGGATGTACCAGAACAAGACACAGCCAAAGGTAACTTGTCCGGATACTGAGCTACAGACATAAATGCAGTAGTGATGAAAGGTCTGGGCAAGGTGTTGCGTCCCCAAAATAAGATGTTAAGGGAACGCTACATCCTGTTTCTCCAAGCTTTGCCCATACAGGACTGAAAATGAGAATCTTAGCTGGCAACTTGATCAGGGCATAAGGATATTTTCATAGACTCATAGAACGGTTACAGTTGGAAGGGACCTTCTAGATCATCCAGTTCCAACCCCTGGGCAGGGACACCTCCCACCACACCAGGTTGCTCCAAGCCCCATCCAGCCTGGCCTTGAACCCCTCCAGGGATGGGGCAGCCACAGCTTCTCTGGGCAACCTGGGCCAGGGTCTCACCACCCTCACAGCAAAGAAGTTCTTCCTAATATCTCATCTAAATCTCCCCTCTTCCAATTTAAAACTGTTGTCCCTTGTCCTATCACTCCACTCCCTGACAAAGAGTCCCTCTCCTGCTCTCGTGTAGCTCCCTTCAGATCCTGGAAGGACAACTTATGTTAGCAGACAACAGCAGCACGATGACCACCATCAACTCCTTTTTTTCAGTGAAGAATAACCATCTAAAACAAGAGTATAAAATCAGCTAAGTGAGTTTACAAAATAGGGTAATTCATCCTGAAGCAAGACAGGCTTTTCTTGCCCAGTTCCCTTCCTTTCCTGTCACTAGCAGAGAAGAGTTTACAGAACACAGGCTGCTTTATCATGATTTGTGCTATATAGGCTGAAAGGGGGCTGAGCTTTATGACTCAGTTCTTGCAACGCTACGCAAAAGCTTCCAGGCCAAAACACGTCTTTCAGCCTACCGGCTTGATTTCATGCCGTGGAGGAGGAGGGAAGCCATCACAAGTCTTCTGCACCGCCTGAAGTTGCTAGAATGCTAATTAAAATTAGACAATGCAAAAAAGAAGCAAGCATCGAGCAGCAACGAAAAGCCATGGCACAGAGGTTATTGAGAATGAAATAAATAAAACAGTAAGGAGAAAATTATTGGTAATGGTCCAAAGGGGCACATGTCCTGCATGGTTTTTCTCAGTAACCACAGATGCACATGGCTTCAAGAGCATCAGTGTAATTGGGTCTTCACTAACCCCTTACCCTCTGGTCACAAACTCAGAGACTATTACAAGAGCGACAGCAGAAGTTTCACAAACGGCATTAATCCTGCCTTACATCGGGCTGAAAAATGAGTTCATAAATTCTTTAGGGGAAACAAAGCAGAAAGACGGGTCATTGCCCTACCAAAAGCCACGTTATAGCAAAACCATAACATATACCAAAAGTTCAGAACAAGAATTGTGCGGGCAGCCATGAAACTGTTACTCCCTAGCTTTCAAACGCCTGACTCTCACCTAACTAATGTAAATCTCTTTTACATGCTGAAGCTATTTGTGTCTCTTACATCCTGGCTTTGTTTTCAGGACATGTAACAAGAGCGAAAAACAATTTCTATTATCTACAGTGGTAAGAGCTTCCTTGCATTCATATTATTATGTCAGCAGGGTCTGAACCCTGAACTTTCAGCCTATTGCTACAGCAGTCAGCAGAGACATCGTTAACTGGTGATGGGTGGGAGATCTGTTATCCAGAAAGGCCAGATGACTAGTCCCGTTATCTGTTCCCAAGCACTGGGGTAGAGATAGGTGGCCAGAGCCGAGCTGCGAATGGGAGAACCTCCATTGCCTCACCCTCCAGGACAAGGGTATCTGAGAATTAGGGTGCAACTTGCGTTGCAACAGCCTTGTGAGGGTAAATTAACTGAAGCCGTGACTTGGCAGCACCATCAGAACCAGCTATGACAGTTCTGACACGCAGCCACCAGCAAACAGGAAAAGAGAAAAAAACCGCCAAAGGTAAGCGCTGGCCGTTGTCCACGCTGCAAGAGCTTTCTCAGGACCATTTTCAGCAGACAGGACAAGGGAGGAAGGTGCACTACTCATACCACAAGTATCATACAGTCACTGTAGGAGAGCAGAAGGGAGTAATTCAAATAAAACTTCACAGGAACATTTATTGGTCTGTTAAGCGTAAAATCCCAGTTTATTAACCTACTGCATTAGCAACATGTAAACCTTCAGTATTCAGTATGCTCAGAGCAGGTACAGAAGATTACAACCCCAGTAAGTGAATGCCAGACATCAGAAGTGAAAGAGCTGCCATTTCAAAATAGACCAGTGACCTTCTCTCGGTCTGGTGAGCATCAGAAACACACCATCTCTTACTACCAAAACACACCAGCTTGTAGGAAACTGTGCTCGTGAAGGCAGACTCAATAACTGTAAATTCTCCTCTCCTCGGTTTCAAAAGCCCAAACTCTACCTTTTTATGCCCACAAAACCAGCTGCCCTGTTTAAAGCCTGACATTCCAGCTTCCTCTCCCTCTTCAGGGCACCAGCAGGACAGTAGTTTCTGAAATGCTACGTTCTTGACCTGCCAAATCATGAAAAACCCTGCACAGGAGGAGAGAGCTTACACTAGCACAGTGCTCTCAGGTACAGCCTGGCATGTTTGAGACGAGAGCTCAGCTAAGCAGGGAGGTTTTACCTCCTCCAGTGACAGCACTAACCTTTGCAAAGGGTGCTTTTCTCACAGCTCCCAACTCACCTGCCAGAAGAGATGACCGGAGGAAGGTTGATAGGCTTCTTCCCTTCTCTCTCCCAATGCTGCTGAATTAAATCAGACTGTTTGAGGATGCATAAAGCAGGCTGGAGCCAAATACTAAACCACACCGAGCAGTACCCTGGTTTCATGGATTTCTTAGCATGCACGGATAGGCAGCCTACCATTAACACAGATTGTCTTTTACCAATTTCCTCTCTTTAATGGAAGTGGGCCACTACTGCATACTACATATACCATACCACATTTTCAAACAAAGCTGTTCTCCTGTTCCCAGATCCCTGTATACTGCTCCCTCCTGAAACTCCTTTAAAAGCAGCCCTTCAGAGTGCCTCCGCCTACACGTTATCACGGAGTATTGCCATTAGATGGAAACAACTGATCATCAGTGTAGATAGTCCTTGAAAAACCACAACCCTTCTACTGATTTATTTTTTTATCGTTCTCTCACTGCGCATACCTATTGAAAACAAAGTATTTTGTAGCTGTTGGAGGTTATAAAAAAAA
>VZRU01005169.1:429080-451874 GCA_013398155.1 Pedionomus torquatus | reverse complement strand
ACCTATGATTTTAATGAACAGTGTGAAAGGATTTTTATAAAGGAGGCATATGCTATCATCCACTTTAGTATATGCAAGTTTCTCACTGAACCAGGTTCATACAACTGCTACCACTGCCTGTTTCGTCAGTTGGCTCACTGACATCAGAGGTAGCTTTGCATGAAAGACAAAACTCTGATGGAGTTGTTAGCGGAGCCAGCACTGATCAAAACAATGGGACTCTTATGTATCGAGGGACTGCAAATCTTGACTTGGACATAGTCTTTCAACTCATAGTTAACTGATGTGAAGTGATCCAGTGATGAAAGCTGATCACCAAGTAGATAAAACTTTTACAGTACTGTTGGAACTGAAAGGCTGGAGTTGCAGCACAGTGTGTGCAAGCTACCTGTGAGCTGGGAATGTGATGTGTGGGCAACTGGGCTGTTGAACTTGTAGTGGTCAGGTTTTGCAAGGAGCCTGCAGTGCTGCTAATAGAAAATCTTGTATGGATCTTAGTGCTGGAAGAGTACCTGCATTACAAAGTGCACTGTGGTAGAGGAAAAGGCTGCCTTGCAAGCGGGAGATTTTTTGTATTCACATTGAAGAGCTCTGAACAGTTGCTCTTGAACAATGTGAGGCAGCACATACTGCAGGAATAATTGCCTTTCAGACAGTCCCTTTGGCTGCTGCCTTCCTTTTTAATTCCTGCGTATGCATATCCTGCTGGAATAGGGAATAATTAGTGCAATTTTTCAGTGAGAGAGCCAGCTGCCCAGAGGTTATAAATTCTATCCTTTCTTTATTCGCTAGTGGGAATGAGGCAGGAGGTGGTGTTCCTGCTTGGGTGGGTCCAGGACACTTAGTATGTCTCATTCTGTGTATCTGGCCCTGCAGAAGGCAGCAATAAGAAATGTGGTCTCAGGCCCTCTACCTATGGCATTGCTGGCATGGCTCTTTTGGCTGTGTGGCACAGGAATGCAGTGGTAGCAGCTCCCAGCTTGCTGTGGGAATGGGGATTTGGATGCTGCCATCTCTGACCAGAAGAGATGTGTGCCATGTCATCAGCCAGCTTGACATGAAAAACGGAGCGAGGAGCATTGCCTGTCCAGGTTATTGCCCTCTGTTAGCTGGTCGGGTCTTGAAATCCAGGAGCAGAGACTATATAGGAAGGTGTCTTCATGGCCATATTGTCAGGAAAAAAAAAAAACAAAAACACCTTTCTTCCAGGAGATGGCACATTTCTACCAGGTTTGTGCCAGCACAGCTGTGTTGGCAAGAAAGACTCCAGCCCCCCTGGCTGAGAAGGAAATTCTGTTTTACCTTTCATTCATCCAGCGATGAAGCCAGGCTTTTCCTGGCAAACTCTGGAAAGATAAAGTAAGTATGACAGGAAGCATTCCTCTAACTGGTAACTAACTGTGGCTGCCAACTGGTACTCCCCTAGCATACCTGTAAATGTTGAATTCTGTTGTTATATCAATGGTTGGGGAGCTGGGGAGAGGAGAAGGGAGTATTGTTGAGTGTGAAACTTACCTGGCTCTGGAGGGAAAATGGGAAGGAAAGAGCACTGTCATCACTCAAGATGGGTGGGGAAACAATATATTTTGCAGTCCAGACATTTGCTTTTTATTACCTAAAACATAAAACATAAACACTGTTAAGTTGAACCAGAGCTTGCTTTGCTGTTGTTGAACTTCATTTTTGTTATGTGTGAAGAAGACACTAAATATTTTTGAATTCTAAAAGAGTCCTCACTGTTCTGGGGAAGATTGGATAGAGATAATTTACCAGTGTTAAGACTATCTGTCTTTAAGATGAAAATGTGTTTTTGTTGATCCCTGTTTTGCATGACCTAGTTAAATAGGTAAGTTTCTTAGACCTCTGCAGAGACTTAATAATAACCTTACATTGTAATTAGCAGATCTTCAAAGAAATACCACCCTTCAACAAATGTATTACCATTGATGATTTGCTCAGTGAACTGATAGCAAAGGTAAGCAAATAAGCTGCCGTGCCAGCTGCTGTCCTGTTTGCCTGATGTGCTGCCCAGCGGTTACTTAAGCATATTATAGGGAGGTAAATAAATTGGACCTTCATTTTTTCAGGCAACGTATCTGACAACTAGCTGTTTTCGTGTTGCCTCTCATGCATTTTCTTTCTTGACAGCAGCTCACCTGATGGAGCTGATATGCTGTCTTTAACACAAGTCTAGTTTATGTTGTTAAGCCAGGAAGTCAGTGATGCATCATCTATTGAAATTCTCTTAATATTCTCATTGCTGTATCCATTCTTTCTAATAGTGTTTTTTAGGTTGTTGTTGTTTTTTTTTTTTTTTTTACTGTAAGGGTGGGACATTCTTATGGGAGTTGTTAAGGAAGCAGTTCAATATAACGACATTTTAAAAACAAAGGTACATAATTTCTGTTGCTTAATTGCACAAGGATATATAACATTACTGAGTTTGTTCACGTACACAAATGTGGGGTTTGCATTGGCAGTTTTAGCAGGTTCTGAAAGCTTGGACTTTCTCCCTGGTGATGGTGTTTGAAGGTGAAAAGTACAACTGGATACTTATGAAAACTGGCAGAAAAATCTCTTTTGCAATAGCAGTGGTTATACTCTTACATCCTTACTCCCTCCCACTATGCACTATTGAAAATGGGTGACTGAAAGCGGAGTCAGTGTAAACCACAATAGTGTTAATGAAAAATGTGAAAAATAGCTTTAACGATTTTGCCAAGCAGCTTTAAACTGTGCTTAATGGTAGTATCAGGAAATCTCAGGTGATCCTCTGCAGAACCTGCAGAGGGAACAGCAACTGTCTTGCAGATTTAATGCAGTTCATTCAGGAGATTGCCTGAAAGAAGTGTTAGGACTTGATCTGTGCACAGAATTCATAAGAGAAACATTCCTGGCTTATTGTCTATTTGCATAAGGTATTTGCACACTTCTCACAAGGAGAAGAGCAACGCCTGAGCTTTCTTCTGCATGAAATTGAAACTTCAAAACCATGGTGTTACCAGATGAGTCTGGTGTGTTTGTATTTTCTCTCTGTCACTGGATCACAGCAGCATCACTTGCACAAACATCACAAGCTGATTAATTACTATGTGCTTTCTAAATGTGTCCACTTGGCTGCACTGTAGATTTATAAATGTTACCTTAAAAATCTTCCTCTCCTGGTTGATTTCCTCGATAAGTACTTCACCTGAGCTTGAAAATCTTTTAATTTCTTGGGATGTTTCCAAAGTTTTGGTGCCAGGTCTTTTGTGAGAACAAGACTTTGGAAAATCATCCTGAACATAGCATAAAGGTCTACAGTTTAACATCCTCTGCCAGATTTTTGTATCTCCTCTTACATAATATGTAAGTTGTAAATTTAGGTGTGTCGTGGTTTCAGCCAAATTTTCCAAAACCAGACTGATAGATGGCACTTCCTCCCCCCAAAAAGAAAGGAGAAGAAGAGATAAGGAGATTTACAAGTTTAGAATGAACTAAACTACTTTAATGAAGTATTAATACTAAAATTAAAGTAAGAAGAAGATAATGAAATAGATACAGTATATACAAAACTTTATCAAGCTCCCAAGATAATGGTCATGTCACCAGTAGGTATCAGGAAAAGTCCCAGACTTGGACTTGGTGATTGACAGGAGCTGGATTCCAGATCTGCAGTCAGGAATGCTCAGATTGGGATCAAAGGCAGACAACCAGGCAGGGTCCTCCTTGGACACTGGCCATC
This sequence comes from Pedionomus torquatus, assembly GCA_013398155.1. Classification (NCBI taxonomy): domain Eukaryota; kingdom Metazoa; phylum Chordata; class Aves; order Charadriiformes; family Pedionomidae; genus Pedionomus; species Pedionomus torquatus. The sequence continues at coordinate 448,150 of VZRU01005169.1, read as the reverse complement.
AAAAAAAGGGAGCTGACCCTTTGATCCCTCAGCTTTTGTACTGAATGTGATGCGGATGGGATGGAATACCCCAATTGGTCAGTTTTGGGTCACCTGTCCTGTCTGCTCCTCCCTACAGGTGTGACTCCTCTACACTTTTCCACTTCCAACCCTCCAATGGGGCAGATAATGAAATTACCTGCCCTTGGTTGTTATAGCAATAAGCATAAGCCAGGGCCTTTCTGCATACCACTCCTTGGGATAATCAGGCCTTATCACTGTGAGAGTGAACAGTTTCTGAACAATGTGCTGTTAATTTCAGAGTTTAGTTGGAAGAGACCCAGCTAGAAAAGTAAACTTACAAAACAGAAAATTGGTTCGTTTTACCTCAAACCAGGACAAGGTGTTTTCGTTAGGCTGTCTTTGTGTTGTGTTCAGCGTAGCTTTTGGCAAAAGCTTCTTTTTTTTTGGTGCTAAACCAGCTCTGTAGTTAGTGTATGTGAGCTGGATAAAGCCACATGAACTGGCATCCTGTCCCACTGGGGTTCACCCCTCTGGGGTGCCGCCTCTTTCTCTGGCTACATTTTGGGTAGGAGCCACAGAAGAGCCTCCCCTCAGCCAAAACAGTTGCAGAGGAGGGCTCTGCACCTTGCTCCTGGGTTCCTAGTGGGCCCAGCTGTTCCAGTGTCCACCCTCGCAGGCTTCTGGGCCTTATGGTGACAAGTGTGGCAAAGCCAGTGGGTCTTGCGCACTATGGGGACATTAAGGATGGATGAAAGGAGGTGAAGAAACCTACTTGCTTCGTGATGGTTGTGCAGACTTTTCCTCTCGCTTTCTGCAAAATCTACTGCGTTACGTGAGATGTGGCTGATCAGTGGCTTCATAATGCTGGAACCTCTTCTGAGGTATGGGAAAATTAAAAGAAGAGCATTGCACTGTTGCAGATCTTTAGTATGATCTCTACTAATGGGTTCCCAGGCAAAGATCTGGACCCCACCTGATTTAAAAATTGCTTGGATTTGATAGGTGCTAACAGTTTGTGTTTGATTCATATATCTAGCACTAAAGATTGTAAATTGGGAATTATATTTCAGTATAATCTCTTCTTAGGATAGCAGAGCATAGCTATCAATTTATGGATTACTTCATTCACATGTTATATATTATTATTATTATTATTACATATTGCTGCATCAAAGACAGTATTAGCTTTAAGGATCATGAATATAGGAACAGTGTTTAGTAATACATAGCATTAATAAACAGCATTACTTGGCAGCCTGATCACCCAGCTTATAATAAAGGCTTTGGTTTTCACATCAGTGAGATCTTTGTATTGCTGCCAGCATGTTTTCCACAACACTGCTTCATGGTTGTGTAAAACTTGTGAGAGCAGAAGACTTATAGAAATAACAGGCTACACCATTGTGCAACAAGATTATACGCTGTTTATCAAAGATGAAGTGCTAAGTACTGGCAGAGTCATCAAAGAGGTTGAGACTGTGGTGTGTGTGAGTGGATGGCTGCATGATTAACTTCTTCCTTGCATTCCTTGGTGTAATATTGTCTTAGCTGTTGAGCTCGAGTACTTTCACTAATACTTGCTGTGTTTAGCTACTGCCAATTTTGACTAAGCACCAGTCAGAACAAGGAGCAGAAAGTTTTTAAACTTGTTCTTCCTTAGCTATCTATCTGGGATATATCTGCCAAATTCCTTAAAAGAAGTTTTATTCTTCTCACCTGATGCTTCCAGATGACTAGTGTGCATAGGTTACCTGGATTTGTACCCACAAAATACGCTTGATCGTGATTGAGAGTGACAGTTTTTACAAATATTTTAATTCAAAAAAGTTCCTTTTATAAAATCAAATGTCTTATTCACTATTAGAGAGATGTATAGCACTTTTCTCCTTTTTATTTTGCATATCAATGATGTCTACTTCAAATACATCTTAGTAATTGCAATGGAATCAGAGACATTATAGCATGTGTCTGTGTAAGTAGGGAAAACAGTGGCTTGACTTCAAACCATCTATAAAATTTTTAGTGACTTCGGTGATAAAAACTTAGAGCAGTATTTTTTCCAAAATTCTTTCTTCTGTCTGGAAAATCAGGAGTCTGTTTTACAAGATAATCTGGAGCATTCAGGAAACTTACAGGTGAGGTCATTCAAACACCGTAATGCTACCCTGAGAACCACCAGAGTCTATGCCGACTTTATCTTCCATCCCACAGGTCTTATTATCAATGAGCATTAACACCTTTTACATTAAACACAGAATATTAACATCTTAATATTACAGAAAAAGCTATGCAGCAGAAAATATCAGCTTGCTATTTCCTGTACAGTTTAAAAATAGATAGTGGTAACATGTATATTTAGTTATATACTATACAAGCATTTCAGTTTCACTGTGCAAGAGACTTTTTTTGGCATTTGTTTCCTTGTTTAGCAACTAAGATTTTTTGTTGCTGTTGTTGCTGATAGCGTTCAAACTGACTGGCAGTACTCTGCGGTCAAGCTTTCTTCCAAGGCTGACTAAAGTGCTGGTAGTAGTGTCAGGCAACCACAGCTGCTCTTTCTGAAACACCACAATTTCACATTTCTTTTCAGAAGGCTCCTGCAAGTCTCAGATGAGGTCACTGCATGACTGCAAAAGAACCATGAGTGAGAAGCAATAAAGTTCTAGGATCCTAATTTTATACTTGAAGGAAATAAAGGTATTTGTAGGGAGGCTGGACAAGATGACCTTTAAAGGTCACTTCCAACCCAAAGTATTCTGTGATTCTATGATCTGCTACAAAAATGTGGCATGAGAATGGAGAAGAAACAAAGATGCAGCAGTAAACCCATAATAGCAGCAAGTGTACTAAGAGCTGTCCTCCAGGGTTAGGGGGTTTGCTGACTTTCAGACCTCTGCCTATTAGGTCATTAGTCCCTGCCTTCAACCTTTGATCTTTCTGCAGTTCTGGAAGCTGTCTTCATTTTTTTTCCAACACAAGGCCAAAGTTGTGTCATTACAATGAGGCCATTGTACTAAACATCCCACATATGGATGCAGCACAGAAGACTCAGAGAAGTGGCTTATGTTGCAAGAATGCAACAATCCACATTGTACAAAGCATATTCATCTCAAAGCAGCCCTTATTAAGTGAATAAGGCCTGATTGTTTTTGTTTAAACAGAGCTTTTTTTGCAGGGGAGGTAAGATGCACCTCAAGACAAGGGATGGATAATTTAAGTTCCCTGGTGACATGTTAGACAGAGAGGAGGGGGCTGTTTGTCAAGTCAGAGCTGTTGGAGAGCAAAGCTCTTAGGAGATAATCAGGGCAACAACATGAGATTACAAAAACTCAGGGCCAGCAAAGATGAACTGTGTTATAACTGTAACAAAACTTGGATACCTTTGCTGTAACTCCCATTAATATTACACCTGGAAAGTTCTGCAGAGCATAGACTTGACTAAATTGATTGATTGGTATCTAATGACTAAATTGATTACTGGTATCTCAGTGAAAAGTGTTCCCTCTGCATCCAGATGGGAGATGCTGAATGTATGTATTCCTTGAGGAAGATTCCCCTGTTTAATTTTTAGAAAACATTTGGTTTTCCCTTGGTATTTGAGTGAGTTCTTGTAGTAGTGTCGTTAGTGGGTTTTATGATTGCCATGCATGACTACCTTCCCGGTTGATTTTTATGGGCAAGATTCATGGCCAGATGAGGGTATCACTGACCATTCAGGAGCATCACTGTAGATTTGGGAGTACCATGTACAGATTGGAAACATCGTGGCTTTCATTTGAGGTTGTTCTGGTGCAGGGCCAACCTGGGACCTCTACCCTCTTTCCCCGGGCTGTGAAGGAAAAGGACTCGGAAATACCTGTGTTGCCTGATTGCTCAAAGCTGCTCTCTTTCATATTTGCTAACGTGTTGCCCCCTTCCTACTTCTAAGGAAATGCCTGATTCTTATCCTTGCTTTTATTGTGCTTCAGCCACCACTGATAGTTTGGACTATGGGTCTAGTAAGCTAATGGTTCCCAGGAGCACAGCTTTCAAACTCCTTCGAGGAGTTTCTTCCTTGTTTGTTACAGCAGCAGCTACTTGCTTTTTTGGTTACCAGTTAGCTATGCTAGTGCTTACCAAATCTTGCTGGTGTTGCAGCACCTCTTCTTCTTCCTATTCTGTATCTAGTTTAGATGAGCCCCCTTGGTGTTGCTCAGAGGGCCTGCCCAGGAGTGGTGGTAAAGCACTGAGTCATGGAAACGGGAGCTGTGGGTGCTGCTCTGGAAGGGTCTTAGAGCATGTTGGGGCTGACTCCAGCACCAGCTCATTCAAGTTCACTCTTGCCTCTCTGGCTTTACTGCTGGCAGGCTTTGTCTTGTCTTACATACCAGTGCTGAGATTCACTCAGGGTTATAGAGGAGAGTCCCAGGATGTCTGTGCTGTAAACAAAGATGTAACTGTAGAGCCAAATACTGAAATCTTTTGAAAGTGAGAGGTTGGAAGGGCTACATCTGTATTTCCCCCCCATTTTTTTTTTAAGGATAGAAACAAAAAGGAACTATTAGATCATCTCTCTTGGTCACTATCTGACACATAGCCTATCTACCAACTTACTTAGCAGACAAAACTGACAAAATGTGTAATAAACTATAATTAGAAGGAATCCTAGAACTAGTGTAGGCATTAATAAGAATAGGAAAGTCAGGGAGTCACATTGTAATGAGGGGATGGTGTCTAAAGTGCTACCATGTAAAAGAATAATAAAAAAATACAAAAATCTTCTGGGGAGATCACTGTCAAAGATTTCTCTATTTGGAAATGATGTGCTTTTCCATTATTAAAAAAGGTTCATGACAGCACAGCTAGGCTTCCTGTTAAGATTTGGTATCTTCCTACATGGTCAGTAGACAGAGAGTATTTACCAGGAAATGACTGAAAATCTTACTGGAATATTGCAGATACCCTGTCCAGAGCCAGCTGTCTCTTAACAGTCCTGGTAGTGGTAGACCTCTAATAGAATGCAGTAGTTGGGGATTTAATTCAATTAGTGGCAGCCCTCCTTTTGGGTTCAAAGAGCTGGTTCAGTTACTTACTGCTGTCAGTCACAGCACTTAATTTTATGTCCTGTATCTTGCTGTGTTCAGTCTGAAAAGTGAAACTATTTGATTCATGTTGTTGTTATTTAAGCACTATCACTTAAGCAGCACATCACAGCGCCTGACAACATGGCATTAAAAGGTTAAGGTTCTTTAATAAATTAAGGAACCTGCAGCCCTGTGAATCTGGCTTGTCTCATTGCAGCGTTGCTCTGCAGCTATGTGTGCTTATCCTTGGTTACGCTAGGTTTGGTCTATGTGGGTTTATGGAAACAAATAGCCAGCCCAGGGGGATCAAACTTCTCGCTGAAATTTGCTGCTCCATTGCAGTGACTGCTATTTTTTTTTTCCTTGGGACTAGAGGAGGGCCATGGAACTGAGTATGGTAAAGATCCGGTCTGCTACTGGTTGGGAATAATTTTGCACATGCTTGTTGTTAAAAGTTGGTTGTGGTACACGGAGTCCTCATTAGAGCTTGGTATGTAAAAATTGCAGTCAGCATGCTTTGCCTGTGCCATTCAGAACAGGTAAAGCAAGGTGGGACACTGGAAACTAAGAGGTGGGCAGAACATTCCCTCTGCAGGAAGAAGCATGCCTGCTGCTCTTAAAACCCAGTAACTTGCATTACTGAGCCCAGCTAGTCTGCTGTGTGGGTGAGGAGTTGGAGTGATGAAGATGCTAGAGGTGGCGTTTCTCCTCCTTTTTAATTTTCCACTCCTTTAGTTGTGCAAAGGCACCTCCCCGTATCCCAAACCTGGCTGGGATCCCACAGGCGTCTCAGTGCTCTATTTGTGCTGCAAAGGGCAAACCTGCCCAAGCAACTGTAAAGTCATTCTGATCGTTTGAATCAGTAATGAAGCAAGGCTGAGACATTCCTGCGTAGGGTAGGGAAAGGGAGGTGGACTGTGTGACTGCACAGGGTGGGGAAGGCAAGGTAGACCCCAGGACGTGGCCCTGGTGCTCAGCCCAGGCTGTCTGTAGTGATCAATAGATCTCCCAGCATCTCTGTTGCTTGCCCTCGCATGGCAGGCAGCCAGCCTCAACTAGCCCACCTGCTCCTCTGGCCTTGTATGGCTCATTTCCACCTCATGTTGTGCTTCTCATATACCTGAGTGCAGGACCCAGGAACACTTGAAGTCTCTCATAGGTTGGCTGCAGTCTCATTTTTACCCCAAATTCTCCCAAGGAGAACTGTTTGGCCTCTGTTGATACCTGAGGCTGCACTACTGGTTCCAGAGCATGTTGAGAAAGCTTTAATAAATCCCTAGAGGAAGTAAAATTATGTGAGGGAGTTAGGTAATCCAGCTATTTTCTGTTTCTTTCCCAGTAAAGTTTGTCCTTGGGCACTAAGACCTCAGGTTGGTGGTCACTTTAGCCTGGCAGAGGCTGAGAGAAGTGGTCCTGCTGCCCCACATGCTCTCCCCTCTGCTGTGCTCACCCCTTTGTCTGCTGGCTTAACTGTACGTGTGATAAACTGCATACAGTACTGTGGCTTAATAGGGAAATGACAGCCTAGGTGCCCTTGAGTAGTACATTTTCATGTGTGGTTGGCACACATGATGTAGATCTTGAGGCGTGTCCAAGAAGCAGAGTGAGGCACTTGTGTGGCCTGAGGCATAGGACTTAGGTGTGAGAAATGTATTGCAAAATTTTGGAGGAGGAGGCAGGGAAAAAGGGAGAATTGGCCTTTCCCCCCTTTTCTCCCCCGCCCCTCCCCTTCCCAGCTTTTTCCTGTAACTTGGGAACACAGGTTTGAGCTGTAAGGGTTGTTTTGCAGATTTCAGCACTAGGCTCTTTAAATCCCACTCTTCATGTACTTTGTGTCTCTGGAGTGACAGACCTGAGGATAGATTTTTCTTTCAGGAAGGCAAGTGCAAACTCTTTCTAAACAAGGAAGACATTTTAATACTCAGAAGCATTCTTCAGTAACTGAAATGCTGCATCTCTTGCATATTTGGTATTTGTACCCTCCCTTGGGTTGCTTCCAGGGGTGTGCAGGAAAGTATGTAACAGCAGGGAGACAGTCATGGGCTCAGAAAGGTCTGGGAACAAAACCAGCTATGTAAAAATTCAAATGCTCTCTTTCTTTTCCCTGTTTTTTGTTCCTTTTACAAGCTGATGACATACGGTGGCTTGCTGGACTTCTGTTTCAGCTGCATGTAATATATTCCAGACTAGCAGAAGACACAAAAGCTATTATACTGAAGGTGTAAATTAGCTTGTACTCAGGACTGTTGCCAGATCAGAGGATGGTGTGTGAAGCATAGCAAATGATAGAGCTGGGTATGTGGCAATGATAATCAATCCAGGGAGAGGCTGACACTTTTTTCCTCCAGTGGTATAAAGATTGGTAAGGTGAGAAAGTGCCCCATCTTGGACCTATTCATGATGATGAGAGAAAAAGTGTTAAATTAGCATTCAGCGTCTCTCGTTGCCAAAATGTCTCACTTTGGCTGTGTGTGCCTGCAAAGCTGTGTACTCCTAGCAGGGTGTTTCTGGTGCCCAAGGAGGCTGAAGACGAGCTGAGGAGCACCCACTGTGTTGCACTCAGACTGCCAGGGCAGGAGGTGGCTGCCAAGTGGTAACTTCTGCTGGATGGTTGAAGGGTCTGACCCATCTGTGGAAAGCTGCCTGGGGTGTGTACGGAGCTAAAATGAGCAATGAGAGTTCTGGTTTAAACTTAAGCATCCAGCTCTGTATCAAGATTAAAGGAAAGACAAAACATGTGGGTTGGACATGCTTAAATATAGGAAGGAAAATTGCTCTTCAGCTGAGTGATGTCTTCATCTTACCCCAGATAGAACAACCTGCAAGGTACTGGCGCAGAAACTTATCACCTCCAGATGTGTAAGACCCAGCTGCCAGTTGAAGAAGGCTAAATTGCCTTATCTAGAGTTTGTGAGGTTTTTATCCACACTCTGACATTGTTCTAGATTGGAAAATAAAAACCAGAAGCAGCAGAATGGTGTGAAACACCACAGTGTTGGGAGCTGCAGCTAAACCAGGGCTCAGATAACTACTGTGTTGTCCATGAGCAATTGTCAGATGAAATTCAGGTATTCCCAGGGAGGCTTTATTTTTCATAAAGCCTGTTCTGTTCTGAAGACAGAAATATAAAATCTCCATGACAAGAAAAGTCTGCTTCCCTTTGTACTAGTTTAATTCTTAAAAAACTGCATTATCTTGACACCTAGGGATCAGTTAGGGCCTCCGGTTGCATTGTGCATTGTGCTGGATGGACACAAGGAGGTGTAAGCCATCAGTAAGCAGCTATTAATGTATAGTTATTTTAACAGATTTGCAAAACTGCATTGGCCCTTTATAATTTTTTTATATTTTATTTTTCAGTAGCTTATCAGAGGTTTCATGTTAAATAGCCAGTAATATTTACTCTGATTTCAAAAGCTGCTTGGTGGATCTTGTTTCGCTCTTGGTCTCACTTAGAATCTGTGTTGATGGATGTATGTAGCTATAAGCTGCCATTAAGATGCTGGAGTGTATATTAGCAGATTATTATCCTTAGAGTTGTTATGTGGATTTTTGGATACACTTTAATCTCTTGCTGCCTTTTCCCTGCAAGATTGATTTTTAAGTAGCAAAGCTGATTAAAGCTTTTTAAGTTCTGAGTTTTGTTCTTTTTTGGAAAGGACTGTAAGCACTTTTATCTCTTAACGACTGTTCACCTAAGTGTGAGTAACTATTTGCTCTCATAGTTTAAAAGTCTTTGTGATAGTGACTTGTTCCACAATGTTCAGCTGTGACTCTGATGCTAATTTATTAAAGTTAATCATTAAACAAACAGTATTGCTGACCATTGACAAAGCAGAGCTTGAGACTGAAAGAAAACTGCTGCAACAGGCTTAAGGTGGAAACTGATATAGGAATAACAGCAACAGACCACTAGCTGGGTAAGAGTTGGCTTTCATGTCTGTTTACTTTTGAATGTAGAGGCAAAGAGTAGTTTGCAAAAAGGAGGAAAAGTACTTCCTAATTCTCTCCATGGCATGAACTCAGTCCAGTCTATTTACTATGATATCTAACAGAATCCATTTAATATAAGGCATTCTTATTTACCTGTGCTTGCTTAAAAATGAAAGTGTTTCTAACACAAGCACATTGCTTTGACCTTTAACGTTAACCTTAATTGCATTTCCCAGTACTCATACTGTGAATTGTACCCGAAAGACCTTTGATTTAGAATGATGTTAAGCATCTCTTTCTGTTTTCTGTTTTGTTGTTCGTTTCTTATCCTTTTAATAACTAAAAAGTCCATAGTATTTAACATAGCTACATTTAGTAGAGATAGCGTAGGATTCATCCTAGTGAACAACTGTGAATAGTGAAAGAAAACTCTGTTGTGTAAGAAGTATGATTTTGTGGCTAAGGCTGTGGTGGGATCTGGATAGATGAACTATGCTTGTCCATTTTGCAGCCGAGTTAGGCAGGTATTTAGTATAAGCTGAAGAAAACCCTTTCCTTTTTCTTAGCCTCAAAAGTCCAAAATCTAAGTGTGGTGGATCTTATGCTTGATTATTTGTTCAGACTGAGAGCACTCCAGTCTGTTATCACTTGGAGTATCATCATGTTTTCCAATACAACTGAGAGTGTTTAGTTTAACAGGGGGCATCAGAAACCATTTTGGTATAGATGCTAAGGTCATTCAGAAACAGCCTACACAATGCAACAGACAGAGTTTTGCAGCCACTTAAACTCATTTAATCTAAAAGATGAATTAGGGACAGTGACTGGAGGAGAGTGTGGGGGACCAGCCTGGGGGAAGTGTCAAACATTCTCTTTTCCTGGGTAGCTCAGCTCTTGTTCCTCACTTTCTATATTTAATGCAGTTTCCATGGTTTAGCAACCTCAACACTGAGGAAAGCGTCAGACTGATGTCTATAGGCAAGCCTGTCTTCTGTGTCCCTTCATTTGCATCTGCTGTCTGTAAGTGTGACACTGCTGTACAGAGGTTAAAAGTACCTCTTCCTGCACATGCTGTCTTTGGATCTTTTGCCCTTGTTCATTTTGTTGCATGTTTATAATGTGTGACCTGGTGCTGCTTGTGAACTGGCTGAGTGGTGCCCGGTCTAGAGGCCCCAGGTGATGCATTGTGCCCAAGCCACCAGCACCCAGCTCCATCTCACTGCCTGGGTTAGAGTCTGGGTTCATCATTCCCAACTGACCCACAACCAGAGTGGTCAGTGCAGTTTCTGATTAAGTGTCTTGTGTTGAATTGTGCTTAGCTATTCGTGGGGCAGAAGGCCAGGGGATCCTGTGACTTGTTTTATTACCTGGATGGAGGAGCTACTGCAGAAGTGTGCAATGCAAATTAAATGCAAGCAGTGAATATGGCCCCGTTTCTTGGTACAGCTGTTTGTAAGGTAATACTGGCTATTTCAGTCAACAATTTAACGTTTGTTTTCTTCACGCTAAAGGTGTTGAAGACTTTTAAAATCACTTTCAAAGGATACACTGTGTGGATACAGGATAATGAGATTTAGAAACCCTCTAAGTAGCCTGTAGAAATAGAGGTATGAACAGCTGTAAGTTTCAACAAATGCTGAAAAGTAAATGTGCTGAAAGGAAGGCTGAACACTAATATAGTAATGCTCACAGGATGAAAAGGCTTATGAGTGGTTTCTCCAGCAATTGCCAGGGGCAGACTGGAGGAGACATGTTAAAACAAAGTAAGGGAACTACCAATTACCCCTTCTATATTCTCTAGTCTGAAGTCATCAGCAGCTGAAAGAGATCCCAGGATGAGAAGTTGCATGCAAACTTCTAAGTTTTACTAGCCACTGATCAACTTACCCTCCAAGAACGTGTCTAATCACTTTTTGAAAGCATTTATGCTGCTGACACAGGATATCATGGAAACTTAAGAGCGTAGATATTTAAATATTCTTTACATGAAAAAAAGCCTTTTTGTTTATTTAAATTCTGCCACTTGATGAGAATTAGTAGTGGTGAGTAAAACCATTTATAAGAGACCAAATAGTCATTTCCTGTACACTTATACAGACTGGCTTTATGTCCCCTGGTCATCTCTGGAAGAAGAAATGCAAATTTTACTTGTAGTACTACAGGCAGTGATGGCAGGGACGGAGGAAAGACAACCCTCGGCTCTGTATGACATCAAAAAAAGTTAAGTTCTGTGCACAACATAACAATGATAAGTAACTGTTGGAACATACCAACAATTTGACTTAACTACAGAAGGTTCTCTGTATGCAAGAGACGTAGTGTTAAGGTACAGAAGGTAGTCATAAAGTAGCTATGCAATGGTGTGTTACAGGGATAACACCATACCCTATATGTAGGATATAACTTACATAATTGATGCCTTATATCTTCTCATCCATAAGAATGCCAGCTGTTGCTATCTGTGTTTTACAGTCATACACTGATGGGACAATCATAGTTTAACCCATTAGGGTGGGGAACCTAAAGGACCCCAAATGCCTGCATCCTAATCATTAGAGCCCCTTCATCAATAAACTCATGGAAACAGAATATTCCTTCAGGTATCTGCTTTTATGTGAACCATGATGTTTGCACATATTTTGGACTATATTTACAAAAAATGTTTCAGATACAGAGACATCTGCTTTTACTGCTGAAAAAATAGAATGCCTGACTTGGCTTTGGTACCATGAACTCCTAATAACAGCTGCAGAAGAACATTTCTATTAAATAAGACATTTTAAAAAAATATAATTTGAGGTTAAGTAAAATTTGCAGTTGGACTTTTGTGGTCTAGAGGAGGAAGTGGTGGTCATATTCTGAGAGAAAGTCTTAAAGCACAGGTTGTCTCATTCCCCTCTGTTTTGATTCCAAAGAGGAGACGGGATTCTGAAGGAATGGAAGCAGTTATTGGGAAGCTTATAGGGAAAAGTCTTAATAATTGCTTCAGCATTTTCCCATTGTTCATAAATTACATCAGCCTGTCTGCATTGAATGAAATATACCCTTGCAACCTAATCAAGAAAGAAACTGGAAGTGAAGTCCTGGGAGCATTTGCCTTCTGGAGGTTGTTTCATGTGAAGCAGAACAATTTGCCTCCCTCCCCCATTTGTTTGAAGAACGCAGTGGGTAACTTGGTGAGCAGCTTGCTACTCTCATTAAGGTGCCTCAGCCTGGGGCATCTGGGGGCTGGTGCCCACTCTCTGCAGGCTGGGATGCAGAACACTTGCTTGCAAGCTGTTCTTTGCACCTTACCAATTTAGATGAGGAAGACCATCCTTAATTAATTTGTGAGGCTCTTAGCAACTGCCAGTTGCCCCTTCCCCTCTGGGAAGGGAAAGGTCTTTTGGCCAGCTCTACAGAGGAGAGACAACTGATGCTATCTCCTGGCATGGTAAACCCAAGTGGGAATGGCTTGAAGGAGGAGCAGGCACACTGTAAGGAAATCTGATGCCCTTGGCATAACATAATCTGGCATTGGTACGTGGCTTTAAAAATAATTCTACAGGGAGGAGAACAATTCTATCACAAAGTAGTTGTAGCATTTCTGCCAAACTTAGCTTGTCAGCAGTAAAACTAGTTCAAGGAATCCTTTCCTTAAGCTGCTTTTTCTTCCGATTTATGCTTCAGCCACAATCAAACTTCTCTGTAGTTTTATGTAGTTTCTGAGTCAGACTTCTTCTTTCTGTTTCTAAGTAACAACCTTCCTAGTCTGGAAACAGCAGTACTACTGTACCTGCCAGTTCCCCTCTTCTACATGAGCTCTTGTTGCCCTACAGTGCATAGAGCTACTGCCCCGCAGCAAGCCAGGCTCAGCCACAGTCTGTGAAGCAGTAGCCTGCTGTCACACCTGTCTAAACACAGATGATTCCCTACCTGCTGTGATAACACCTCCAAGTCCTGGATCACCTTGGGGTAGTTACTGAGGAGGCTGTTGGGATATCTACCAAAAGCTGACTTTCTTGTTTGAGAGGGGAGACCAATCTAGGGGGTTGTAAGGCCTTTTGCTGGTCTGGGTTGCTGCTCTGCAATGCTGTCAGTGCTTTTCCTTTATGTTTCTAACTGTGGCATGGTCAGGAAGTCTACAAGCACACCTTCTGCACTTTGGCTTTGGTCTCTGCATCAGGACTTCATCTAATCCCATATTTAGGCATGTGGGCAGGGTGAGTAATGCAAGAGAAGAACCTGCTATACTGGGTGAAAAGTGGTGGACATTTAGGATAGCTTGAGTGGGCTCTGGAATGAAATGAGAGCTTGTATTTTACTAAAGATAATGTTGGTTGGTTTGTTGCATTTGTGTATTTGAATTTAGAGAACTGGTAGCAGTTCCTTCAGACCCTTGCTCTTCCTCGCTGGTTAGTGTAGCCAAAATATCTTAACGTTTTATGAGACACCTATATGACAGTGTAGACCTTAGGACAGGATATAATATATGAAAGTGCTGAGTCCCTTCAATGGATGTAAGCATTTATAAAATTTGGGAGTACTTGATACAAGGCTTTGAGTTTTGCACTTTAATGGCATGGTTTATCAATAAGATATCAATATCTATTTCTTTGGCCTTCATGTAGCCAGGAAGTGGTGATGTCATATTTGGATAAATCCTGTAGAAACAGAAAATCTTCTAGGATGCCTGTTGGAGACTAATGAAAAATGTCCATAGTGCTGCTTGGCTGGGACTCTGGTCTCATTTGAGCAAAGGCTGTGGTCACTGAGCCAGCACAGTTAGATTTATTGGCTAACCAGCCTGCTTGCAGAGAAACTGCTTTTGTTCTTAATGAGAAATGTCACATTATTAACACTATTTTGATGTGGAGGAATCAGAATTGCTGAGTTTGTTTGACATTTTCCTTTGCTTCTCTTTTTTTTACTAATTTTTGGCTGGTTGTGGGTTTTTTTTGGTTTTGTTTTGGTTTTTTTAATAAAAATGTCATAGTGACTGCATGCTGAAAGTGCTTACTATACTCATGGCATAAGAATGCTTTTCCTGTACTGTGTGTGCATTTTGAATACGATCCAGAGTCTGGGAGTGATTCACGATGCCTTTGTAACAGGCACCTGACTTACGTGTATCACGATGAATCAGCTTCCGAGGCCTGGCGGATGCTCTTCTGTGAAAGAAATGTTCTTTGGGCATGGTGCACCGTGCAAGCACATGTTCCTAGTTTCTTTCATTTTGTGTTCATCCCATCAATTACTAAGACTGCCTAAATTGGTTTACTGATTATGCAAATTAACATTTCGGAAAACCAGTGTTTTGCCGTTAGTTCAACTGACTGTATTAATAGAAATTCTTGGGTTGCTTTTACAGAGCCTTGGGGGGTTTTATTCTTTCCTTTGTAACATGTTACTACTACCTGCCTCAGTGGTAGCTTTGTCCTTGAATCAGAATAGCTCTGCAAAGGACAGATTTGCAAGCTGGAAAGCGTTGCAATATGAAATTTTCTAAAGCTTCATCTTGAATACAGCAGGATGAAGTGGAAATGAAGCAGGAGAGCTTAGCTTAGGAAAAGCTACCTGTACTTTCGAGGGTTTCTTAAGATCAAACCGATTTGACTCAAAATATTTTAATTAACACTTCATTAACCTCATTGTGTTTGGAAGATTGATAACGATTCCTCCTATCTCCTCACTGGTACAAGGAGAATTTGTGGCTGTTTGCTTTGAGCTATATGCTATACATATGACATTTTTAGAAGAATGAAACGTGACAAAAGTCACTTATGAAAAATGGCCATGGGCCATTTGTGAAATATGGACTAGGCACAATTTTCGCTTTGCAGATGGACTTCTTGAAACTGATAGTGACTATGACAGGATGTGGTTTCTTACCAATAAAGTATCTTAAATGCCATAAATAAAAATTAAAATGGCATGATTTTTTTGAAAGTGAAGTCAAGCGTACCTATCTTTCTGGTCAAGAACAAGTAAATTTTTTTAACAAGTAAAATTTTTTAGCTCTCAAGAATTTTGTAGGTGCTTTGCTCTTAAAAATAAATGAGATACCAGCATACATTAATGCTCGTTATGTCATATGCTTTGATTTTTGGTGCAATACTAGTCTTCAAAGAGTGCAAAATACAGGAGTACTATATATAATGTATATACTTAATATGTTAATGGAGCTGATTGTATTGCTTAAAATTAAGGTTGTCTGGCACTTCTCTATAAAAGATCACTTTTCAGATGCTTATAACTACCAAATTTTAATCTTTTTGAATTATATTTTCTATGTTTGATCTATGTCTGAGGGTGAAAATGTGTGTGCATAAATTTTAGGGAAAGAGTTTTTCTGAATGTGGCTTGTATTGGTTCCATATAGTGAAATTTAAATTTATTATTTTTTTTTAATTTACTTTTTAGGACTTAGGAAATCACATCAGAAGAAATAATGTTAAAAGAACATGTTAAATACAGAGTGAAGCATGTTTAGGAAACACCAGAATTAATTTTCCTGCGTAACTTGGGTTCTGTAATTCAGATGGAGTGAGTGACAGGGACGTCAGTTGCATACTTACAGTAGAGAATAAAAATATATACTGAACGCTCAACCAGTAAATGAAAGAGTGTTATGGAGAAAAAAAAAAGTAATTACTTACAGCCTAATGAATATGCAAAGAGAGTCACCTGAGGTTGCATGTCTAACTTTTCTTTGGGTGCATCTGCAGTCTAATCAATTCTTTTTCAGTCAGTCACTTTATTAGACATAATAACCTAAATAAACATAGATGATTACTTGCTGCTTCAACTTCTGGGATTCTATAGAAATTAGAATAAGAAATGCCCTTCACTGTCACTTTGTACTATGCAATACAATTAGTCCTTGCAGTTATATAAACACGAAACAATTGCTTGGATATACTGAAATAGTTTCTGTTTTTCTCTTTGTTGTAATGCATACTGAAGCATTTAAATGTTTTTATCTTAATATGTAATTGGCAGTAAGGTGTTCTGCACTGAATTTCATATTATATTTCCATAATGAAAGTAGCTTTTGTGTACTCCACTGCTGTTATACTTGTAACAAAAAAAAATGGAAGTGATTGATTCATAGTTAAAATACTGCATTTGCATTGAAGTATAAACAGGAATAATCCGATGACTTATATAAACCACGCATTCTCTCATTTATACATTTATCACGTGTATAATAACTTGGAGTTCCTGAATATCGTATAATTTATGTACTATGGACATGGTATAAAGAGCTGTCTTAAACCTGCTGAAGATCTGAATGCAGATACTGTGTTTCTGGCTAGGTATGAACTACACAGTGGTTGTTCAGAAAGTACTATATCTTTGCAATGTCTCCTCATCAGCCACCAGTTTGGAGGCACTTAGTGGTACAGAAGACTGCTGTTAACAGTGGTGGATCTGCTGCAGAAGATAGGCTGAGGTATGTGCCTCTGAGCACTGAGAACCGGAGTGGTACCTGTCACTGCTTCTGCCTTTTCCCCTTTTCTGAGCTTGTGCTTTTTTCACAGGAGAACTGAAATGTGAGAATGTCCAGGCTTTTGGTGAGCTTGTAGGTTCTAAATCCATGTGAATTTTTAGATCTTCCTTTACAAAATTGTTTAATTATGAATAAAGTATTGCTAGCAATCATTTGTAGTTGCAGCTGTTCATGTGGCAGAAACTGCACATAAGCAAGGTCAGGCTCCCATCAACAAAATACTATTCAGCAAAAGGCAGGATGAAATAAGTGGGATCAGTTTCTGTGATGGCCAGAAGAAGTTCCTCAAACAGCATTTAAAGTTCATGTGTCTGTGAGTGGAATAAGAGAGGGGAGTGAAATCACCAGTTCTCAACAGCTAAAATGTCCCTCTAGCATATCACTTCCGCTGATGTGAGAACATAACTGGGGAGACTATTGAAGTGGGCTGGAATAAGTATTTTAAGCCACTCTTACGGTTTCTCCCTAGCAACCTTCGGGTACAGTGAAAGGCAGCAGAGAGATGTGCATGAAGCGATTCACCTTGCTTATAGGGAACTTACTGCCCTACTGAAAACAGCAAGGATAGGAGTGTTGTACACATCCTGTTAATACCATCTACAGGACATGCAATTCCCTCTTCGAACCTTGTGGTTAATTCAGGAACACTTCCAGTGTTGACAGGTGGTGGACTAATGGCCTTGCAAACATCCAGGACAGCTGTGCCACCCCTAAACTTTAACCATATCTGGACAGATGGCTAACACCTCTGACAGTCTGGGCTGTTCGTTGTCACAGAGTTGCTGAGCCGTTATCAGTCCTCTTCTGATGATTGCTACATGAGGTAAACCCCTTGTACAGCCTCATGAAAATGTCTTCTCTCATTTGAAAGTTTTGGGCGTAGTGCATATTGCCGCATGTCCATTTGCAGCGTGGCTACACAAGCACAGCTTGCTTCTGTATCCTCTCTTAGCTGCTCTGAACACAAGATTCATTGCTGTCAACCTTATGTGGTAGTTGGCTGTGTAGAAGCAGGGGAAAAAAAATACTGGCTTCGTAAAAAGCAGCAGGGTTTGGTTTTGCTAATTAAGGTGAGTAGGATTGATTTCCCTAACATGTAGCAGTTTATACCATGCGGCTTTAGCCTGTTGCCAGGAAATTAATTTTGCAGGCCTGGACCATTTCTTCCTACGATTGCAAGACTAAATGGACAAGTTGTCCTGTAACATCCTGTGAGTGTGCTTAGGAGATAGTGCAGTGTCTCGTGGGGCTACAAAATGAGATACGACTGCAGCAGGTTGTAGAGTTTGCATATAGGGTTATAGAGCACCTGCACAGTGCAGCCCAACAAAATGAAACTCTACTTTCTGCTAGGAAATGCAGGTGTTCATCTTATAGCTAGTGGGCAGCACTGATGGTATTAGAAATGCTTTCTGTGGGTTTAGGAGATATTAAGAAATAAGACAAAAGGCTTTTATTTTTCTCTCCTGCTAATGTGGACTTGCACTTTATCTGCAGTGGAGTCTGAAATCCAACATTCGACTATATTGTGTTTCCCTATAGACAAACAACTTCCTTATTGGTCTTGATAAAGAGTCAAACAACCTCCCGTATTCAAAAGGCAATGTTCACAACTGGCTTCTAATTTGAAAGCCAAGATCTTATTTCCTATGAAGGCTATCATGCTACATCAGCTGAAATTAAAATTGGAAGACACAGCAGTAATCTGGTTCCACTGCAGATGAAAAGTTCCAGTGTGAAATTTTATTTTAAGTTCCAAAGATGTCAGTTGCATAGCAGGCATTGTAACTTGCAGGAGTTTGAGTGTAACAGCTGATACATTTTTGAGTGAGATACATCCTTTAAAGTTGATAAAACTCTCTATTATAATGACTTATTCCAATAATAGCCTGCCCCCCCCCTCCTTTTTTTTTTCCCCTTGAGGTTGCACAGACATCACAGCTGCTGTGATAGTCATCACACAGTGAGTAATGAATGTGGTGCAGCAGAAGTGGGCCTTGCCCAGATGGTGGCACAGAAAGCTGGAACTCCTCCCATGCAAGTGCCAACCGCACCTGGCCCTCTCTGCCTTTCCCAAAAGGATCTCAATAGGTTCTCAAGGCTTAAGTAATTTCGATTTAGGAATTTATGACACAGATTTGTTAGCTCATGTTTTTTCTGGGCCTGCTCCTGTGTCTGCTAACATTTTTGCCTCATGAGTGTGAGAAGTGTATATCAAATATATATATANTCGTAGAAAACACACAGACTACAGCTGGAAGGATGAAACAGCTGCACTCTATTTCTGCAACAGATCATGGAGGGAAGGTTGTACAAAGCTGCTTGTGAAGTTATTTTGAATTTGAGCTGTATTGTAAAGAGTCGCCTTGGTAATCTACTCTGCATCAGCCTGGCTCTGTGTAGTGAATGCTGATGCAGGACCAGAAGTGAGTATGGCTGAGTGATGCTATGATGGGTTTTGGCTGGAAATTGTTGGGCCAGGAGGTTGGCTAATGCAGCCATTTGCCATGTGAGGATTTAACTTTCAGTTTTATCAGTTACAAATGGAAATGCTGTAGTACCCCCTGGATTTTTTTTTT
>VZRU01005169.1:372422-429045 GCA_013398155.1 Pedionomus torquatus | reverse complement strand
TTTTTTGCCCCTCCTCTGTGCCTTCAAAATAATAGTTCCCAGGAATATGTCCCCACTTCACTACTTTATTTTTACACTTTCCAAGACTACAGCAGTTACTTTGACTTTGCTCTCCAACAAATCTGGCTTGATAGGTTAGTGGATGATGTCTGAGTGTGGTTTTGTATCATGATGACTCTCTGAAACTGGAATAGAGAACTGTTTTTTAAGGTTGGGTAGCCCATTTTAGCTGACAGCACATTGACCCAATGTGGTCCTTGGAAAATGTACTTTATCTGGCATGGCTTATTCAGGACTGTAAGTGTCTGTTGTTTTTTTTTTTTTTTTTTTTTTTTTTTTTTTTTTTTTTTTTTTTTTTTTTTTTTTTTTTTTTTTTTTTTTGTTTTCCTCTGTGGCCGTAGGTTTTTATGAGCACTGAGAACACTGCTAGGAGAGGCCTTGGTGACTGTGTTTTAGGGCAACATTTTCTATTCACAACAATTTCTAACTACCTCAGCAAAAGCAACAGGTCTGGACCTGGGTTAGAAAGCATCACTGTGCTGCAAGCCAGTTTGTGAGCTAGGGAAGCAGTCATAGCTATTGCAGCCTATCTGGGCCAACAGCGACTGTAACTCGTAGGAGAATAGCTGAATGTACGTGGCACTGACTTTTCCTCATACCTCCCTTCTCCCCTGGTAGCTCTGACTATTCTCAGCCCAGGATGGTTTCCTGACCTTGATGTGCTTTGTCTATCTAGCAGCACAAGGCAGGTTCCCTTCCAAGTATGTGTTTGCTCCTACATACCACCACAGCTCTATTTAGATGTCTCCAGGGCATGACTTGTTTCAGATCACTACAGTTTGGTCAGCTGTGTGAGAAAATGCTGTGGATGTTTGTTCTGAAGTGGCTCCTGATGTCTTCATTTGCTGGATCCTATCTCAGTATCAGAAGAGACCAGGAACAATGTTTTCCACTCTCTCCTTCCTCCTTTCCATTTTTTTGGCCACCTGCACCTGAAGCCATCACTCTCTTAGGCTGAAGGATCATAACCTGCTCAGTTGATCCACATCTCTGCTCTCCCCTGTTGTCTCCTCTGAAGCTTCTACTTGCTGAGATAAGGAGACTAGTCTGAACTCCACTCAAGGTCTGGAAAAAGCATAGATTTATTCAGCAGCATAATGTTGTTTTCTTTTGCTTACTGTTCTGTTCTTAATAACTCAGTGGGTTTTTGGTGGTGGCCAAGCACTGAGCTGATGTTTTCATGAAACTATCATAACCCCGGGCCAGATTTTAGAGAAGTAATGGCTAGGAGTATTCTCTTCTTCCTCTGAGGTGAGAGAATCTGGTCTTCTATATGGTGAAGATACTGAAGTCATACCTATTTTGAAGAGACTTAGTACTTTAAAAGCAATCATCTGGACTTTCTGCAGTCTTTTTAAAGTGGCTTACTTGTAATATTCTTATAAACAGTACCATGTAAATCTGCCATTGCTACATCTTGGATGTATCTTCATATGGATTTGTTTATAAAACTGCACTTTTAGTTTTATTGCAGTTGTCCAGATTGTTAGAAACAGTCTAGCAATTGCATTCAGTTATGCTATACATTTGAAAAACAAAAGAAGTTACTGTTAGATGTCAGTGAATGTGAGCCCTATGAGCCTCACAAGCCCTGTTTTTGCTTATTATCAGCTTTTGAGAATCACCCTTATTTGCACAATCAAAGCCAACTTATGCTTGGCTGCATTTGCTCTAAATATTAGAAACATCATTTTATATTATGGAAACACCTACTGTGTAGTACGCATGAACTTGGGATTGTGGGGTTTTTTATAGGCTTATTTGATAGGCTTAAACTCTAGGGGGTTTATCATTAAAAGTATATATAATCAGCATTTTGATGGACAAGGGCTAGAAAGAAGCTTCCAGTGTTAGCATACTGTGCTCAGATTGTCATGTTGAGGAAGATTCAGAACTTGAAATGCTGACAACTCTTCCCTAAGACGCTTGGCAAGTGGGCACAAGGTTGTTCCCGTGTTGCTGTTGTTCAGTACAGGTATACTGCACTGCTGTAGAGCTGGGGAGCTGCAGCTGTATGAGTAGTCAGCATGCGAGGATAAGAAACACTCAAGATGCATATATGTCATCAGCGTTCACCACATATCTCTAGCTAATTTTCACCCTTTTCCCCCCGCTTGTATACTTTCTGTGGTTGAAAAATGGCATGATTAACAGGTATTTCTCTCTCTCTATCTAAAATATATACATATATTTATATCTTATAGATATAAATCTATCTAAACCACTTCAATATGAGGTATATTATTATACCTCTGTTAACTGTATATTTTTAATGTATGTCCACTGTCTAGCTACTTACCTATTAAACCTCATTGAACTGGAAACAGAATTAGATTCTAGACAGAGGAAGGAGAGTTTCAAAAAAGGGAAAAAGAGTAGAGCAAGATTTAGTAAGGATGAGTAGCACTTGTGAGGGAGTAATGAAAGCAAAAAGTATAAAAGTGGGGAAAAAAGGTGAAAATTAGATAGAGGTATGTGGTGAACACTGGTGATATGTATGTAGCCAGGTTTGCAATGGCAAAGAAGCATGGATCGTTTGTACTGCATGTATATCGGTTTCTTTCTTCTTTTCTTTCATTCTAGTCCACTGTAACTCTTAAACCTATTGGCTGCAAAATTTAACATGGAACGAGATGTCTCAAATATGCTTAAGTTCCTACAAATTTAACAAAAATCGGCAGCTTGGTGAAAGAGAACAACCCAATTAGTGCTTCCTGCTGAGAAAAGGCAGCTACGTCTTGGCTCCTGATTGCCTCTGCTGGGCATCAGCCAGCTGGTCAATGAGCAGGCGCATCCTGCTCTGGCTAGTCAGCCAGCACACATCTAGCTGTGAAAACATTGTGGCCCATATGTCACTTGTCTGGCTGAACAGAGTGCTTGGGGATAAGTGGGTTAAGAAATCTAGGACGTGTCTACCAGGCGTTGTGTTTCCAGTGGTTCATGGAACAATGTGTTGTTTTAGTAGTAACCAAGATGTGATTTACCTCTTCTCAACTGATGTGCACTTAGAAAGCTTCTAGATACGAAATCTGAAGAACCTCATAGTCAAGTCCCACATGATGGGAGAGGCTTTGAAAGTACTGCTGGAGATCCTGCTCTGGTTTGAAGGAGGATTGGTCACTGTGTTGTAATTGCAGTAATGTCAGCCAATTTATGCATGATGCATGTACACCTCACTTTGCATAAAAGAGAATTATATTTATCTAGATATTAAGTGCTATGAAACACTTCCAAATTTGGTCCATCTCTTTGTGGCAATGCTGCCAAAGGAAAGGTGGAGAAATGGAGAAAAATGCAATAAATATTGGTGTTAGCAGTTCTGTTTTTTTGATTGATAGTATCTTTTCTTTAAATGTTTTCAGTGGGTTCTTCTATTAAGATTTAATTTTTCAAACTCCTTACATATGCTAAATAATTTTTACTTGAATGAAGGAGTAAGAAATTTGGCCAGTGTATTTCTGAGGAAATGCATTTTCCATTTTAGTTACGCTGATGCAACTTTTCCATGTAGCTACTCTTTGTGGCATCAAGGTACTTTTTTATTCTTTATTCAGTTTACCCAGATAAACCTTTCCAAATGGAACAGTATATTGGTGATGGTAAGATGATTTTAATGAAGAGAATGGGGGGGGAGCCCCTAATAAGGTTCTAAATTCTTTGAGGAATTAGAAGGGAACCAGAGTACGTAAGGACTTCCAAAGCGATGACCTGTCTGTCACTGCCATTCTGGTTCAGGGGTGACCGTTGTACTGTAATATGCACCTCCACTCTGTGATGTTCCTGTGTTTGTGCTAAAACACCAGTTTCCAAAACTGGCATAGTGCATGTTCCAGTCCTTGTTGCGTGGGTTGAATCTGGGAATCTTTATCCTGTTCTGGAGAGAGGGAGCGAACCTAGTGATCACTGCAAAGGCTGTGAGGACTCCTGCTCCCGTCCCATCTTCCTGCTATAGGGATAGTGCTCTCCCTCGGGGCTTCATAATGATCACATGACTGATAGTGATCCTCATTGCTGTCTGGGTGATGATGCTACTGGGGAAATGATGCCACTGATGTCAGCTTTTCTCAGCAGTGTTAGATTATTACCAAGCACTTGGGAATATCTGTGTAAATACATGGGAAATTGTTCCCTTGAATAACTTTTAAAACTGGTGTGATTATGAACAAGAGATTACTCTGGCTTGCAGGTTTATTCATGATAGTTCCATTGAAATATACATAAGTTTAAGTATTACATGAAATATAAATGCAGTTGATTTTATGACAATTTGTCTTATGTTGGAAGGCATGCTTTATTTTAATCACACAGATCTGTGTGAGCAGGGCTAAACATAGTGATGATTAACATACTTAACCTGGGTGAGAGGTGTTTTGCTGTCACACGTGCCAGGCAGTGATGTATTTCAAACTACGAAGGATTGTGGAATTAAACCCATCAATTTCTGCAGAATGCTGGCACAAGTAGGCTATACTGGTTAATGAAGGAGCTTAAATATTTTTACAGTTGAAAGACTGTATCTTTGATATCTGTAACACTTCGACAAATATGGCTGCGTCTTTCAGAGTTGAGCCTGCAGAGTGTTTGAAAAATGACATATGATGGAAAACAAAAGTCTGACTTTAAAAGTGCTACAGTTGCCTATGTTTACCCATTGTTTTATTGGAAAACAGCATGTACCAAACCAAAGAATCGTTTGTTTAGCAGAATCTTTACATTGTAATTTTCAAATTCATTTAGCAATCAATAGAAATTGATGGATTGTAGTACAGTAAAAGTGAACAGAAAATGCCCTCCCATTATTTGGTGATGAACTACTCTATACTTACATCCAGCATAAGTGAATGTCTGGTCTTTCCCTAAGGCAAATGAAAAAAAAAAACCAAACAAACAGTATGTGTAGAGTGTCATCATCTCTGCACTTTGGGAGGTTTTGGAGATTCACTTTATAGTACTGTTTTCTGTATTCATGATAAGTAAAGGTGCTGAAACACTGAAGACAAGTTTTGAGAAAAAAACTATGACCTTGAGTTTAAGACAACGTGGTGCACTTTTCAGCAGTGCAAAAGATGACTTCATGTTCATAATTTGCTCATGTTTGGCTAACAGAAATACCTGTTAGTCTCATTCAATTAGGTCTTCTGTATTTGTTTTTTAAACCTTTCCGAGGTTTTACACTGTTTTTGATCACCCCCATAAATTTCATAAATGAATTTTCTCATTCACTAAGCCAGGATCCTCCAAACCAGGGTTGTGTGATATCATGCTACTTAATAGGTTTTAAAATTCTTAAAACATAGTAATAAACGAAGGTAAAAGAATATGAATAAGTATAATCTGGGTGGAAGCTGATGGAAGCTGACCAAAGTCATGCTATGTAATTATCCTCATTGGAAACAGTAACAGAAAAACAGCAAGGCAAAGGCCATTACTGGAGAGGGATGTGGAAAGGATTTCTTTTTGTTAGGCCAGCAGGAATAATTTTAACTGAAAGCAACAGAAAATCTGTGTGAGACTGATAAATGTGTTTGATGTTTGGAAGAGATATTGAAAAAGGGGCTGTGCTCTGAAATGATGCTCACTTTGCTCTGATTCCTGTCTTGACTTACAAGTCTGTCTTCTGTAAAATACTAAATTGCTTTGTGCATAGTGGGGAGTGAAGTGGAAATGTAATGGTATTTAAATCCTTAGCAGTCAAGCAAAGCCTAACAAGATTAACTGCACACTATTTAAAATCTGCTTTATCTTTGAACAGTAGCATTATTAAATAGTAAAGAACATACACTTTCAATGAGAAATTTGAAATCAGTACTCAAATGACTGTCAAGTGAAACTTAGGAGAACTGTGGGCCTCACTTTGTTTTCCCATTAGAAGCAGCTGGAAGAAATGCATTAACAACCTCTGCTTCACTGATGTAAAACTAATATGGAAGAGCAAAGCAAATACAAACTTTCTAGGCTTTCCTGTATGAGAAGGCAGAGGTCAGTAAAGGTGCTCTGTGAGCTGATGGGTTACTCTTCAGCAACTTCCTTACGTAATTAAGTTCTTTGATTTGTGCCTGGTAAGAATTTGCAAGTTAGGTTTTCCTAAAATGTTGTTAATATATTTAACAACACTGATGACAAGATAGAGGGACATTATATGGCCTGAGACACTGTTTATTCTGTGTATTTGAAAGGTCAGTACTTCTCTAAACCTCAGAGTGATTTAGCTTAACACAAGAGCAACACGGGAAGAGCTAGCTACACACTGAGAGAGATAAATGGCAGGAAACTAAAAACAAACAAACCAAACCGAAACAACCCACCCAGACCCCCCAAACACACGACTCCCCTCTAACCCAAACAACCGCTCTGTAAAGGGAAGGAAAAAACCTCAAACCACCCTGTGTCTTAAAGGTGTGTTTCCTCTATTTTAATGGTATTTTGCAAATTAAGTTTTATATATATACACTTCTTATATACTTCTTTTTTTTCCTTTTATTTTGATTGACCTGGAAGAAATAAATCATAAGTTGGGCATTGCAGTTTGAAGAGACATATTGTAAATTGTATTGACAATATTTTATCTTCTAGGAGAATGTAATTGTAGATGAACCTAAGGAATGACAGTCAACCATTTAATTGGCATTGTGTGCAAGGCAAAATGTACACACTAAAGGTTACCTTGAGGTCTGCAGCTATAATTACCATTGACCAAAACGGACTTTTCATTTAATTGGCCTCCTGAGAAATGATGTTGCAAGGTTAAAGGATTACCATTTTTCAAGAAAGATGTCAATAAGGAATGAAAAATACTTACAGTTTTACAGTCTGTCTTGTCTCTGCTATGCTTGAAATCTGATCGAGTTGGACCCTTTAAGTATGAAAAAGAACGTTATTCAATACTCATTCCTACTAAAAAAAAATGAACAACAAAACCCACAAAAAAAAAAATCCACCAAAAATACAACAAAGAATTTTAAAGATGGGAAGAGAAGACATTCAAGTATCTTGAAGACTGACATCCAAGTACCTTTAAGACTAGACTGATGATATTCTATGGAGTTTTTTAAAAGTGTAAACTTCTAGATAACTGAAATGGAAAAAAAAATGCTGGAAGGGCAGGAATATTCCTTGGTACAGAATTGGGTATAGTAGCAGCTGAGATAATTTGAGGTGCTGAATTCACAGTTGTATAATTTTAGGGAGAGACACAGGTCATGGCAACCTTTATGTCCTTAACAGATCCTGTAAAATGTGCTTCCCTCCTTTCATGGGGGTTCACATTTGGCTATGATGAGAAAATTCCAAGAAGCTGTTTACTAGATACTTTGTAGTGTTCAGGTAAAGGGTTGATTGATAGCTTGAGGCTAGGATACATAGGCTTGAGAGAATACATACTGTGACAAATGTCCTGTGCAGCATGCACATGGCAATACAGTTAAAATCATGTATATAAAGATAGTTACTTCTAGCGTTGAATATAGGGCATTAGGAGGAAAAAATGTTGGAGATCAATCTACCTTTATGTAATTGTATCCATAGGCCTTGTGCGAATGGGATCTCTGACAATTTTTGTTCGTGAATGAAAAGTCTTTTAAGTGGCTCCTATATAATTTTCTGGCATGGTACTTGATTCACGTAAGATGGACAAATCTAATCATCTAAAATGAGACTCTATCTTCTCTCTGGGAGTTGTTTGTTTATTTTCATACCTTGGGATAACAAGTGTGATAGTTATGTGAAAGTGGAAAACATAGCAAAGAGGAGGCACATTAACACCACGGGCTGAATACCCTTCCTGCTCTTTGCAATGATGCTGGGCCAACAGAGCCCCTTCTAGACTCTGCTGTCCCCCTTTGCACTATTTGGGTGCAGGTTCCCCAGCAGGCAGGGGGGTGTCTTACCACCATGTGAAAAGCACAGCAACACTGTGCTCCTTTTCTTTTGCAGCTGGACAGAAAACTTGTGTCTGCCCTTTTGTTGTTGCTGTTGCCCTTTCTTTCATGTCACCACCTTCTATCTGCAAATGATGTGAGTGGTTTTGTCCACCTTCTGTAGCAGGATAATCTAACAGCTAGATAGCATGGGGCAGGAGTTGGCTCTCTCTTGACTTGTCCGCGCAGCAATTAGCACAGTGAGGCCTCAGACTAGTATAACAACTGCTGTCTTGGTGAAGACCAGATGCTTCACTGAGGATCTCCAGAATTAAAAGCATCTCTGCAGGGATCTTAAGAGTTAAATGCAGTAACCGTTGGGTTCCATGTCCTTGTCAGGTGGAGGGGCAGTGAAGCTGTGATGGGCTGCATTCCTGAAGCCAAACACAGCAACAGGACTGGCACCTAAGGATGTGCTGCAAGGGGCCAATGCAGGAAAGCACAAATACTGTAGATTTATTGATCTGCAGCATGGGAAACATACGGTTCCTTGCACTTTCACCCCTGAGCATTTATATATATGCCATTCCCAACCTGTCTCTAATTTGGTTAGCATCTCAGTGATTCTCAAGTTACTTTCCTCTACCCCCATCTGATTTTCAGATCAACTGCAAGGTTCAGGATGTGATAGGGAAGGATCTTAAATGTTCACAATGAGCTCAGCTTTCCAACTTTAAGCAAGCTAGAAATATGTATTTAAGACAAAACATGGAAGTCCTACAAATCATCAGTGAATGCCCATGTTCTCTTTTTCAGGAAGTACGCTTTGGCTCACACATCCCTCTCGGTACAGAGTTCCCCAGCAGTCTTGCTGGACAGTTTGAAAGTGATTACCCTGGTAACGCCACTTCCCACGGCCAAAAAAGCTTCAGGCAGCTTGTCTTAGTATTGCCCTTGTGCTCAATGCTCTTAACAATTGCAGAGTAAGTCCCTAATTATCCTGCTTCACAACAAGCTTCCTTCTCTCCTGTTGAAGTGCTTGAAAGGGTGAAGTAGAATAAAGCAAGGATTTACATCTCTGAAACTCATTCAAAATCAAGTCCTAGCAACAAACTAAAATGCATTACAGAAGAGAAATGTTTTGATTATCAGTTTCCTGCTGCCACATCCTCCTGTTTAACACTAAGGTACACACATACACACACTCTCTTCCTTTAAATCTCAGATGGGAATATGAGTATGATGCCAATTAAGAATATAATGCTAGAACTACTAGACCCAAAAGGGGTGTAGCTAAATGGGAGCAAGACAAAGTGGTTGTCTGGATTTGTTTTCCAAGTTCCTCTTGTGACTTGGCATTCAAGTGTTGAGCATCTAAAACTGTACAGAGGTCAAAGAAACTGTACCTACTTGATGCTTCTGAAAACTGGGTATTATTCTCCTGCATCCTATTCCAAATACTGCTGTCCTGCCTGTGTTGTAGCAATGAATGTCTTGCAGCGAGTCTGACAAATTTCCGTTTGTCCCAGGATTGTAAAACTACAGTTCAATAAGGAAAGTTGCAAAGTTGAGGTAACTACATGCTGCTCAGTCTCACCTCTCTGCCTGGAAAGATCGTGGAGCAGATCCTCCTGGAAACTCTAAGGCATGTGGAAAATAAGGAGGTGACTGGTGACATGGCAGGTCACCATTGGCATTCTTCAGAGATTAAGACTGGTCCTATTTAACATTTTTGTTGGTGGCATGGGCAGTAGGATTGAGTGACACCAAGATATGCAGTGCGGTTGACATGCTGGAGGGAAGGGATGCCATCCAGAGAGACCTGGACAGGGTTGAGAAGTGGACCTGTGCAAAACTTATGAAGTTCAGTAAGACCAAGTATAAGGTCCTGCACATGGGTTGGGGCAGTCTCAAACACAAATACAGGCTGGGCAGAGAATGGTTTAAGAGCACCCTTGAGAAGGACTTGAGGGTGTTGGCGGATGAGAAGTTCATCGTGACCTCGCAATGTGTGCTGGTAGCCCAGAAAGCCAAGGGAGGTGATTTTGCCCCTCTGCTCTGGTGAACCCCCGCCTGGAATCCTGTGTCCAGTTCAGGGTCCCCAACAAAAGAAAGACATGGACCTGTTGGAGCAAGTCCAGAGGAGGGCCACAAAGATGATGAGAAGGCTGGAGCAAGTCTCCTGTGAAGACAGGCTGAGAGACCTGGGGTTGTTCAGCCTGAAGAAGAGAAGGCTCTGGAAGACCTTATACGCCTAAGGAAGGCCTTATAGTGGCCTTTCAGTGTAGTGATAGGATGAGGGATTATGGTTTTAAACGGAAAGGGGAAATATAGATTAAATACAAGGAAGAAATTCTTTCCTGTAAGGGTGGTGAGCCACTGGAACAGGTTGCCCAGGGAAGTTGCAGGTGCCCCATCCCTGGAGGTGTTCAAGGCCAGGCTAGTTGGGGTTTTGAGCAACCTGGTCTAGTGGGAGGTGTCCCTGCCTGTGGCAGGGGGTTGGAACTCTATGATCTTCAAGGTCTGAATTCAGTGATTCTATAAGGAGATACAGAGTGGTCTTTAGCTCAGAGGCAGCGGCAGGATGCAATATATTTGTCTTGTTGCTGTCTTGCCCTGTTTCAGGGCTTGGCAGCAGACACATCTTAGATTTGAGACTGTTATAATTGCTTTGCAGTTGAGTTCAAGGACTTGCTGTATTAATAAAAACAAACAAATCACACATTGAAGTAGCTCCTGCTACTGAGGGAAGGGCTACTGTGCATTTACAGACCTTGATGTCCCCTCAAATTTAAATGATTATGGCAAACACAGATCTGTATTTTGGGATCTACTGGAGATACTCCTTGTGGAAACAAAGCAGGAACCTTTTGTTAGCATGGGATTGTACTGTTTACATAGGTAATGTCTAGTATTATGACAAAAAAATCTGTCAGTATTTGTTACAAAAAATCCTGCTTGTCTTTATATTATTTGGAAGGCATATGTCTCCGTTAGGGAAGCAAAGTGACTATTAAATGCTGCTTTTGCTTTTGACGGAAATTCCATGTTCGACTGTGATGTGTCAAGTATGAATGTAAAAGATCTGCCATTCCACAAAAGCTGTCTACAATATATCCCAATGACAGGGAAGCCAAATTAATCTGCTGCACGTCGGTCAATATTTGCAATTGTTTAGAGCGTTTCCTTGATGGACATTTATATAAATAGTGGTTCATTGTCCCTTAAGTGGATGTCACCTCCTGAGACATAATCTCCCAGGGGGAAAAAACAATCACAGCAAACCTATCATCAGTCCATAGACTGAGGGACATTCATTTTCTTTTTGTTTCATTGTGAATACCTATTCCATGTGCCCGATGCTGGTTTTTTTTTCTTTTTTTTCTCCCCCCCCCCCTTAATGTATGATTGCAGTTGTCTAGTTTGTGTTATTTCTTAGCAGAGTTTGGGAGAGTCAGATTTCCCACTTCAATCTTCCATACAGAGCAGAAGGAGATGAGTATAGATGTTGTGGTTTAGACAATAGATTATTATTACTATTTTGTGCACAATTGTTATTGTAAATTTTTATTTTTCCTGTGTGAAATACAAAGCCAAATTTTAAAATCAAGATTATACAGTTAAAATGGCAAGATACTAAATGCTTCTGTGAAATTCAAGAATTTATATGGATTTGGACTAACTAATGGTTGTAGTTCACAATTCAGGTGTGGTATGAAAGGGCCACAGGTATGTTCAGCTCATCCTTAGTAGTTTCCCTGTCTTTTCAGGTCTCCTACCAAACCCTTCTATAGTGCTGATGAGCCATCTGTGCTTGCTCTTCTCTATAATCCAGCCATCTGTAAATCACTGGGCTGTTCAGTATTGGAACCTGCTTACATAGCACAGCAATAGGTGTTGTATTTTCATATGTGAGCGTTTCTTTAGGGTTAACAGTGTTTGGTTAATAGTGTATCACTGCGTAAATCCTTTAGTACATTTATCTTTATTCTGTTTCTCATAGGGCTTAACCCTATGCTTGTCAACTGCTGTGCTTCACATAAAATAAATAGTGGCTTCACATTCCCTAAATGTTCCACTGAAAACTTATAAAAATAAATGTCTTTGCTCCTCAATGCTTTCATGAGACACAAAAGTTCTGCTTCTGGCTCTTCTAGTCTTCCATTTTTAAAATGAGTTGTGTTAAGAAGTTTCTCAAAGGAACTTCTATCTACCAAAGTGGATTTTATTTATAGGAGAGCGGAGTTGGTTCTCCTGCAGGAAGGATGTATTTCTTTTGTCAGAAACAAAGAAATAAGCAAATTAAACCAAGGAAAAGGTCTATTTTGGCTGTGCTTACTAACTACAGAAGAATTAAAAGGCCAGCGGTGGGGAAGGAGGGATCAGAGTTTGATTTGCTGTTTGGCTTCAGTTTGTAACTGCTTTTCTGGCTCACTGCTAGGAAATCCTCTTCCTGTGCTCCTAGTGTCACGAAAGAGCTAGGAGAGAAATCTTGGGGTCACAGATGTCTATGGAAATGGTATTAACTTCAACCAGCAAAGAGTGAGTTAGTCATAACTCTCAAGAGAGGGACTGACCTTCTGTTAGCCCAAAAATACAGAGAAGGAAGAACTGTTATAGGAGTGGGGATGCTTGAAAAAAGTGTTCTGAAGCTATCCTTTTTTTTCTTTTGTATTGTGAGTGGTTCAAGCTTTAGGAGAATGAATTGTGTCCTTACAAGCTTGCCTGTCAATCTGGGATACCAGAAGCATCCAGCCCTAAGGTAGCTTGTCCTCATCCTCCTGCACTTGCCAGGCTGGGCTGCTGTCCATCCTTCCAGCTTTAAAGTACAGTGTATGGGCAAGTCTCTTGGGAAACAGGACTTGGTTGTTATCTGTCCCTGCCTGGCTTGCCATGTAGCAAGTTGTACATTTGTTTTTTCACTTCTTTCGCTCAAGCTTATTCTTTCCACTCAACCTCTAGAAGTTCCAGATGGTGGAGGATTTCACAAATAAGTTGTGTGAGGGGAAAAAGATGTTGTTTGAATTCTATTGTTGGTAGGAGGTTTAGCTCAAAGGTGGATGTTTTCTCTGCCAGAGCCATGATTTCTGCATTTCTGTGATGCTTGGGTGGTTTTTTTTTGCACAATGCAACATTTAATAACTGAACAGTCATTTTTTTAGAAAAAAAAAATTAAAATTAGATTAAAATTAGAGTTAACAGTGGGGGTTTTGTGTATATATGTCTGTGCACATGAGATTAGTTTTGTTTAAAGCTAGTCAGGAAATGATTATTAAACAAAATTAAAAACAAAGCAAAACATGTTTGTGGCTTGATTATATACAGAACCCTCTGGAGCACAGCAGAAAGTGGCAAAATAAATAGACAAAAATGAGACTCTATTAATAAATAATTATAGTGGTATTTGAAAGAAGGATAGTTTACAAATAAATACTGTGTTGTGCATACATGACTCGGGTATTCTGTGCTGCAGCCATGGCATTTGTACTTAACTGTGTGGAGCTGTCAGTATCAGTATTGGGAGCACTAATGCCTCTCAGCAACCCTCCAAGTGGAGGATGTTCTATTCTGCATGCCAGTTGAGAGACAGAAAAATGTAGTTTATTCAAGGTTACCCAGGAAGTCCAATGTTCGATTCCTGTGGCAAAAGCACTGGAATTGATCTTTTATTACAGTGCTGGTGGATTCCTCGATATGCTAACTCCTAGACAATTTATATATAGCAGAAGAACTTCACAGGCTTTCAGATTTTGAAGGGTGATGTGGCACATATAGCATGACCCCTGCAGAGGGTGTTTAATCCAGTTCACAGTGACAGGTAGGGCTGGAGGAGGAATTAGTCTCCAATGTACAGCACTAAGGATTATCCTGATCAGTGCTGCAACTATTGACATCACTTTGCAGCTATATACAAAGACTCTGTGGGCCTCATTTCAGATACCCACCTTGTACAGCAGGTAAAATGTTACCATTTCTAGAACAGGCGCATCTGAGCAAAAGTCATATTATATGTACTTCATAAAGTACAATAGTATCTACAACTCCCCACCCCCCCTTTCTTTTACTGTCTTGTTGAACTCCTTATTGAGAATTTCACATTGCAGCATGTTGGGGTGTGACTCATGCTCTGATATACTGTCTATTGGGTTGTGGTCTTAGATGAGGCAGAGAGGTGTCTTATAGGTGGCTTTTATCAAAAAATTAACTCAAAGGTAATATTCCTACACTTCACCAGTGCTTTTTTTGTTTGTTTGTTCCGTTTGCCCTCCATCTCTAATACTAAAGGAGATGCCAATGACAAATAATTTTGGCCAATACCCTGTTTCTGATATTGCTTGGCTGTCGATGATATTTCTCTGCAGTGCAGCCTCAGGGATTGCCGTAGCCCCCACCCAGTGGCTTGCAAGGAATGCATTGGATAATGACAAACTGCAGTGCACTGTGCTTGGAGAGCTAATGAGGTGCTTTGTTCTTCAGCGTCAGTGCATATTTCATCTATACCTTTCATGTACAGAAGTGCAGTTTTAACTGACATTATATGCATATAAAAGGAAGTGAATTTCTGATACAAGTGTAGGTACTAATATCCTAACCACAATGATTGCATTAGGTCCTCCAAACTCAGCATCAGAGTGTCCTGGGGGGAAATCAATGTTTTGAAAGTAAGGTAGGAAATTACCAAAGGGAATTGAGGATGCCCTTCTGAAAGGGTGTCATAAAGATTCTGTGACTTGTTAGAAGGAAGAAGGGTGTGATACGTGCTCAGACACAGTTTTATAAGCTTTTCCTTTGCACTAACCACTGGTATTGAATGCTAAGACTGCACTTCTACAAGGTGGATATAACCATATGGTAAATGTGCAGGAAATATAATTTCAATCTTCTCCTTTTCTGCTTTCTATGTATTTAAAAAAAATAAATTCTCATTGTGCTACTTAAAACACTGGTATTTTCAGACCACAGCTCTGGGTGGGAATGAATGAGGAAAATACGCATTTTGACTCTCAAGAACATGATGTGTCTCCTAATAGTACTGAAGTAGCAGATCAGCTGTTGGAGAAGCTGAGCATTGCTGTCCATGTAAAAGGATGCTGTTCTGAGTGCTATAAAATACACAAACTTGCTTAGGTTGTTTTTTCTACTGTATAGACTCTTGCTGCATGTTAATCACTGCTGTGTCTGATCATCCTGCAATAGTAAATCAAGTGGTATGACTAATATCTGCTGTGTGCTCTTTCACTGTTCACTTGCAGGCAGAGAAGTGTGTGTAGTGAAATGCTTTATTTGGGATTTTTTTTTAAACTGTGTGTAAATACAGGCTTGCACATGTTGTTATGCACTTGAGCTGAGAAGCCCAGATCTAAGAAACATTGTGGTTTGTGTCATTTCACAATTCAGATGATCCTCAAGATAACTTTGTCTTCTGCCCAGCTCAGCCTATTGCGTGGTATTGCTTTTGCCAGAAGAGCAAAACTGTCTGCAGAGTTCTTGACCTCTGGAACAACGATGGGTAGTGGGTAGTTGGTAGTAGCCCAATTTGAGGTTATTTTGACAATGATTTACAACCCCAAAGAAAAATCTCAACAATATAAAGTTTTCTTTCTTTGCATGTCTGAGTCAAACTGCAGATCTCCCTCCCTCAAGACTCATAGAAAGTTCATAGATTTATTTATTTGCACTAGTGTATGTCCTCATTGTCCCATCCCTTTGCCACGAGAGTCTCATGCTGGAAATGCAGGGTGCTGCTGGCAGTGCAGAAGCTCTGAAAAAGAGTTGCTGGTTGTGTCTGCTACAACTGCTTGAAAAGTTTTGGTGTTTCTTCTTACCTCTTGCACTGTCGAGGTCCTGCTCTGCTGTTGCACTGCTGTAGACAGCTCTCTCTTACCAGAAAATGACTTAAATGCAGTGTTAGTAACATGAGTAGTAACAGTGCTTGGGTGTGAGTGGAAGATGGGATAAAGGATGAAGACTAGGGGGTCTTCTGCCATCTGGTAAATCTCTGCGCTGACAACGAGCTGAAAATTTGTTAGTTGCTTTGAAAATGTCTTCTGTGTCTGCTTTTTGCTGCCTGCCTGTGTTATCAAGATCTTCTTTTGGAAATCAAGCCTAATGCTTCAGAGCAGTATTTCAAGGTGATCTAGAATCCACACATAGGCTATGATTTTTGCTTCAACTATGTTGCAAACACATTAGTGCAGATTAAATAGAAGAAGATAAAAGGCAAGTTGATGCAATCATATTTGCAGAACAATAGAAGTGGGAAGTGATCAAAGGCGAGCACACGGCTGGGTCACTTTGCTGGAGTACTCCAGACACATAGCTCTCTTCACTTGAGCTGCTCTTAGCAGTTTTCCAGGCTCTTTGGATCAGGAGTTGGAAGCATGCCCAAGGAAGGTGTTTTGCCATTACACATTATTTTTTATTTACTGCTCGACAGCTGAGAACCAAAGAGTAAAGCCTGTTCTTTGATACGTGGCTGACTTATTAGACACCTCTTTAAAGTCCTCTCATCAGCAGGAGTTACGCTTCAGCCAGTCCTAAGATCTGACATTAAATGTCTCTTTGGTACATGACAGATCCTTTGAAGTTACTAAAGCTGGAAGCACCATCAAACTTCAAAATTGTTTGTAGAGTGTATAGTGGCCCATTAGAGAAAACAAGTAATTTATGGAACAACGGTGAAATGTCCAAGACCTACAATTGCTCCTTGTTGAACAAATGGTGTTACGCTGCAGCACCTCAGTTTTCCTCCCTGCAAATGGAGTCATTACCCTTATCTGTAGAATACTTTGAGGCTGACAGCTGAAGGGGACTGTGGATTAATTACTTACTTGGATTCATTACTATTTATCATGGTGTTACTGTTATGGCTACCACTGACGGAGATTCACTTATATAATTAAACAATTCTATTATTAACATATTTAAGTTGCAGCTTAAATGTGCTGGAATATTGAGACAATGTAGAGACATTCTTGTGACTTGCTGTGGCACAAACCCATTGTTTTGCATAGGTTTTTGTGAGGGTTACTTAGCAAAATGACGTGTTCTAAATCTGAATAGCTGATCTCAATGATCAGCTGATCAGTGTAGTGATACGTACACTTAGATGTTTTTGTAACAGCTAAAATGAGTCTGGCTTAATAATGTATTGCTATAGTTAAGATCAGACCAGCAGGTATAGAATAGAGATCACTAAAAAAAAAAAAACAACAACAAAAAACACTTGAAGATTGAAGTGCCAAATATTACAACTTGAGACAGCATCTCAAGAGAGACCTTGGGGCTAAGAAGGAACTCACTGTTTACTCAGACGTTTCCTTACTGTGGAAGTTGGCAGCTTTTGCACGAAGGAAGGGATTGATGGGCAAAGGTGAAATGGCAGTGGTGAAAGCTGAACTACAGCTCGATTTATGGCAGCCACTCAAGGCACACTGAGTACCAAGGAGCTGCAGAGGTGTCATGCTGCTGGTAATAACTGTGGTAAAGGGTGGATGGTCTGCTTTTGAGCCAGACATCTTTTAGGTTTTCTAAATATGACCCACAATGCTGCCACCTTGCTCTGTCCAGGGAGAGAGTTTGCTCCAGGAGAAATCTTGTATTATTTTGACTAAAGACTGTAATGCCCAAAGGGAGAAAAATCAAAGAATCATAGGATGGTTAGAGTTGGAAGGGACCTCAAA
Source organism: Pedionomus torquatus (assembly GCA_013398155.1). NCBI lineage: Eukaryota > Metazoa > Chordata > Aves > Charadriiformes > Pedionomidae > Pedionomus > Pedionomus torquatus. The sequence goes on along the minus strand of VZRU01005169.1, from coordinate 411,446 downwards.
GATTCATCGAGTTCCAACCCCCCCTGCCATGGGCAGGGACACCTCACTAGACCAAGTTGCTCAAAGCCCCATCCAGCCTGGCCTTAAACACTCCCAGGGATGGGGCATCCACAGCTTCTCCAGGCAACCTGTTCCAGTGCCTCACCATGCTCACAGAAAATAATTTCTTCCTAATATCCAATCTAAATCTCCCCTCTTCCAGTTTAAAACCATTACCCCTTGTCCTATCATTACACTTCCTTACAAAGAGTCCCTCTTCTGCTCTCCTGTAGGCTCCCTTCAGATACTGGAAGGCTGCTATAAGGTCTCCCCAAAGCCTTCTCTTTTCCAGGCTGAACAGCCCCAGCTCTCTCAGCCTGTCTTCATAGGGGAGGTGCTCCATCCCTCTAATCATCTTCGTGGCCCTCTGCTGTACCTGTTCCAACAGTTCTATGTCCTTTCTAAGTTGAGGACTCCAGAGCTGGACACAGTACTCCAGGTNTAGCCCACCTCTCAAGCCTGTCCAGGTCCCTCTGGATGGCATCCCTTCCCTCCAGCCTGTCAACCACGCCACCGTTTGGTGTCACCAGCAAGCTTGTTGAGGGTGCATTCTATCCCACTGTCTATGTCTCCAACAAAGATGTTAAATGGTATTGGTATTGACCAATACTGACCCCTCTCTCATACAAGATGTATATTTTATAGTAGATTGGATTTGTTACAGGTTCAGAGTGGGGGTTTCCCTTGATCTTGTTTTTTTGTTATTACTCTCCCTAGCTGTTTTGTATGGTGTTTGGAGATGTTGATTAATCATGGCAGCATTGTCACTTCAGATGGGTTTGGTGATTGGGCATGTTAGTGCCTGTGAGCTGGCTGCCTCCCACTGCAGCCAGCCAGAGGATCACATCATTCTGGCACAGGAATAAATAGCTTTACCTTCCCCCATCTTCCAAATGTGCTGAGTGGGTCTGTCTGACTTCTTTCTTTCCTTGGCTTGCTTCCTTCCAGCTTTCACTCTGCTGTTCCTTTGAAATACAGAAGAGATAGTATAATATCAATTTTACAGAACAAAAAGAGAGGAGAAAGAGAAGTGAAATTACTTGTCCATGTTCCAGAAATAAGTAAGGGAACAGACAGAAAACAAACCACTCAGTTTTCAGAGCCTGTATGGTAGAGCCAGCACAATACCCACTCTGACGGCTTCTCTCTCTGCCTCTTACCATTTCTTTTCCGTGTACATTTGAAGAAAGTTTCATGACTTTGTTTCCCTCTGTGCTTCTTGATCTCAGTTTTCTCCTGTAGCAACCAAAGTGGTTTGAGATTCCCAGGTCCTTTTAGCTATAACTTTCATTTCTTCTTTGTTTAGGTACAATTTAAATACCAGCCAAACTGTGTCACAAATTGTTACTTGCCATCAACTACTTCTGACTACTTTCAGCTGCTTTCTTGTGTAGGCTAATAGAGGCACTTGAGAGCAGAGTCTAGTAATGCAGTTGCCTTTCTCAGTAGAATTCATTCCTGCTCTTAACCTGTTCACCTCCTCGTATCTATTTGTATCTAGGAAGCCACGCTTCCCGTTTCAAATTAGAGACACTTCAGAGATTACTTCCATACCATTGGAAGATAACTAAAAACCTTGCATTGAACAGGTTACTGAGAGTGTATTTAGCAAATACACAAATATCCCCTTGCAAAAGAGACTCCAATGCAGACAGAAGTGATGGGGAACAATGAGGAATAAGCGCTGAACTTAATTCTCCCTGGGCCTGTAAGATGGCTTCCAGACCATGGACTGGTCACTGGCATTGTGGAAGGGTTATTTGAAGGTGACTGTACTGTTTTTTTTTTGTCATTAATGTCCAGAAAATTAACTGTATAAATTCAGTCAAAGTAGGTGTGGACTGGATTTACCAAATTCAAAATGTCAGTCCATATATGCACTCATTCCACAGCTGCATACATTTTGAATGTGGGGTTCCTGACACATTTCTGTCTCAAATGAAATGCTGTAACATAACTGTCAGGACATGCAGCAGTTAAAAAGGCTAACAGGCTGGAGTGCATCTATCATAACCTCAGAGCGTGTCACTGAGCGGAAAATAGGTACCTAAAGCTATAAAGTGCCTGATCAGCCCTGGGGCTGTGCTGATAGGGGTCTCTAAATGTTGCAGTGCAGCATTTTCTAGCCACTTTTTTTGGTGTTTTCTAGTTGTCTGAACTTGTTCATGATTTTTTTACACTTGGTTGTTGGCTAAACAGTGGGGAAATACACTGATTTTATTTATTTATTTATTTATTAATTTTGGCGCAGTTAAATGTTCTCTCTACTTCCAAGTATGCTTTTATGAATTTGTGTACCTTTTTAATGCATAAAAATGGCTTCACAGTTAAATGTTTTCCTTCTATGCCAGTGTACAACTTCACTTGTCTTCCTTAGTGGTTCTTGTTCTGAGCACAGAAAAGAAAGGGATGAATGAGGTCTCCGTTTTATGCTCAGTTAGTTGTCCAAAACCACTTTGCTTTGTCTAGCAGCTTCATGTTTTTCACTAGCAAGATCCCTCAACCATAATTTGATCTTTAGAGAAGATTTCCACAAACTGCTTTACAGGCAACTTTTGAATGTCATTCAAGAGATTTCCCCATCAATCTTAACTGACGTTCATAATCCAGGAAAGAAAATTGTGCAACTGAAGAACCCTTTCACACTTCTGCAGTGTAATTGCGGCATCAAACTTTCAGTGTTTGTGGTGTGGTTTCTTTTGGCTGTTTTTTTGTTTTGTTTTGTTTTAATCCTTTGCTGAAGTTTAGCAGAAGCCACATAAACAAAGTTTTTAGGTTATGCAGTTAAAGTTCAGTGTTTTACTGCATTGCTCACTGATTTCCTTTCATTCCCAGATGTGAGTTCTTATCATACCCTTTGCCTCTTCCACCCGCTGCAATTAGCTCAGCTAAAGTAAAGATAAAGTTTCTAAAATCAACCATATTCCATTTCATGATTGTTCTAAAGAAAAATCAGAGTCTCTTTCATTGCATGTTTGGGGCATCTCAAATAAATAGCAGGTCACGTTACTAATCTATTAGCTCTTTGTCTGTCATGGTATGCGCAGTTAGTCATGAAATATTCATGCAATTCAGAAAAAAAGCTTTGAGGGGGGGAAAAAGGCAGCTCCTGAAATGAAACCACAGTATCATAAGGTCAATCAGCTCACTGCTCCTAGATTCAAGCGCAGGTCAGGCCTTTCATCCTAGAAACTTTGCCCAAGAATTATTTACTTTCAGCTGTCAAGCTTGTTAAATGATTACCTGAGTCAATAGTGTGCATTTTCTTTATTCACTGGAAGATTTTTATAAATTACTTTCTTCCCTAAAGGATTACATTTTTACAGTACATGGTTCTCTATATGTAAGCTTTTCACAGAAGTCCTAATCCGGCTTCAAATGAAATCAATTGGCAACTCCTGTTGACTTCAGTCAGAGCAGCACAGTGCCTGTCTGTCTTCCTGCATTTGAAGAAAGTCCATTCAGCAACAGAAAGCACATTCAATGGCACATAGTTATAAGATTACTGGGTTTAAAAGAATAAGAAGTTGCATATGTGCATAAATACCAAACTAGATGTACTCTAGTTGGGGTTCCTCCCCCATATCCTCATCCAGAGAATGAACAAATGCATGGTGAAAGAGGAGATAATCTAAATTTTAAAAGTAAATAATAAGAAGAAACTGTTACATCTATGCTAATACTGTGTTTAATATCAGAATACCTTCTTCTGTGTAGAATCATAGAATGGTTAGAGTTGGAAGGGACCTTAAAGACCTTTCGAGTTCCAACCCCCCTTCCATGGGCAGGGACACTTCCCACTAGTCCAGGTTTCTTAAAGCCCCATCCAGTCTGGCCTTGAACACTTCCAGGGATAGGGCATCCACAACTCTCTGGGCAACCGACTAGTGACACATAGATTTCTTTCCTCTTCTTGTGCTCCAGCATCAGTATGAAAAATGTGCAAGGAAAGGTTTCAGACTGAGGGTGATTTTCCTCTTTAAGTGCATTTATGTATTAGGAAAGGTGAGAAGAATCCAATTTGTAATCTGGAGCAAAAGGTGACAAGGTTGGCTCCAAGGTTGATTGAAGAAAATTAATTTCATGGATTCAGGCTGATGCTTGTAGACGCTTGTGTCTTTTTCCATTACGTCAGGTGAACAAAGTGTTGCCTGTCTTCTTTATTTCAACATCTCGTTTATTTTGATTAATCTGGTTAGAAGTTTTGAAAACTTTGCAGATTAACACTTGAGACACTGGTTTTATATTTATTGGCCAGTATGTTGTACTCAGAGGATGCACAGTGCAGTACCTTGTAGCACTTCCAGGTGTCTGAACATATCTGGATTTTTTACACAGTCCAAGACAGGAACGACTTTCTAATTCAGACTGGAGAGTCAAATTAATCAGAAACATTAACCAACAAAACATAAAATTGTGGAGTCATAGGGATGTTGGCTAGAAATGACATGCAATCTAGCATTCCTCTTGAAGCAGAATGATTGCTATTGGTCCAGCTCTAATTTTGTCTAGCTTGCATCCTGAAAACCTCCAGGTTCTCCAGGGTGACCTCCTGCTGTAGGTTTTTCTTTTTTTTCTGCCCAGATATCCACCCTGAATCTTCCAAGCCTCAATTTCCAGTTGCAATGTGTTGTTCCATGTTACAAAATTTCTTACTAGTGGAAGAGTTAAGCTGTTAGAACATCCTCTTGCCTCTAGCTAAGCTAGACTAAAGACATGAGAAAGGACAAGATATTTCATAGGCAAGTTTTACTGTAGTAGAAAATATATGCTGTGGCACATGCCACCTATTCACGTCACCACTGGCTGTTGAAGCTGATGAATCATGGTAGAATAGAAGCATGATCCATAAAACATGAAATTTCCATTGGCTGCCTGCCAGTGTTTTTTACGAACAATTTAATGCTCCACCCTGTAGCAGGATACCCTGCCCAGCAGCAAGGTCGGGAAGTGATACATGGATTTGTTTTTTGAATAGGAGCCTTCAGTGGCATGAAAAGAAAATGTGTCTAAATCCAACAGCCTTTGTGCATCTTCCAGCGGAACTGACACATTCATAGAATCATAGAATGGTTAGAGGTGGAAGGGACCTTAAAGATTGAGTTCCAACCCCCCTGCCCATAACCTTATTCCTTTTTTTAGTTAACAGCATGTGTGATCCTTTGGTCTAACACGCTACTGTTAGAGCTAAGTCACAGGGAAAGGGAGCTGGTGTTGGGTCCAGCTACAGTGTGTTATTTCTGAAGAATCATGTAGAGTTAAACACCTTCACATTACCTGTTTCCAGACAGCCACCTGCAGTGTTGCTCCTCTGATGTTTATTGCAAACACTAAAGTAGTTCAATGAAGCATTTAAGACTCTGGCTAAAAAGATGTGTCATCTAACTTAGAGCAAAGCACCAGACTGATTGAATTTTTTTGGCCTACCATAAATCCTAAAGAGGTAAATATGATGGAAATTTAGATGTTAAGTGTTACATTTATCTGAAATTACTCCATTGTATTAAAATGATAAAGTGAATGCATCTGCAATATGTACTGCTCTTAGGAAACTGATGCTGGTTGAAGAAACATTTTCGGAGATATTTAGATATTGCTTTTTTCATGAGAGGGGAACTTCTTGTGTGATCCCATGAGTATGCCTTGCAGTAAAGCATTCATGATTTTGTAATACGGGTTATGATTTTTCATGGGAAATACCCTTTTTGTTGCCAGGATGTGGAAAAAATACATGGTACATTTTGAAAAGATGACTTTGTATGTAGCTATACAATCAAGATTTCCTTCAAGAAAAGGCAGGTTTAGGAGATTGTAGAAGAGCCCGTTTTATATGTGTTGACTCAAACTGAGGTGCTGTTGACTGTTAAAGCACTGGGCGTGTTCTTTTTCTGCAGGGTCTTCTGGCGTGACCATGAAATGAAGATCAGGTGCTGTGCAGCTCATTGAGGTCAAAGTGCCAAGTGCTGTTCTCAGTTGCATATGCTACTGGATAATGGCTGCATCAGTCTCTGCTGCTGCGGCGGTCCTGGGGACCTTCATGACAGTCCCTGTGGGAGCCTGCAATGCTCGCCTCCTTGCAATGTGGGATGCTCCCTCCCCGGGTGGATGTTGCCACCAGCACAGCAGTCCCCAGTCCCTTGTGTGCTCTGCATCAATGGGCTGGAGAGATCCCTGTCGTAAAAGATTGCAGATCAAAAAACGGATTATGTGGTTACATCACAGTGAACTCCCAAACAAGGATTGTTTTGGATATTGTTTGACAAGCATATCCTGCAAAGCCAAAATGAGGTGAAGCTTCCTTTGTTAGCTTTTATTCCACCTATATGGGAGGGCATCTCCACTTGTATTTCAAGTTCTGTTTAAATCATTTGGAAATACGCTGCTGTGGGATGCAGACTCCGAACTCCTGTCAGAGGCACTGGCAGAATTGCTGATGTACCTGCACAGAAAATTTCTGCCTTTATTACCATAAAGAAATAGAAAACCACTATGCATTGTCAGGGATTTGTGTGTTAATTACCACATTTCTTGGTTGAATGTAGACCATGGTATCACACTTATTAGGAAGTATTAAACCTTCAGATGAAGAGAGGAGAGTAGCTGATTAATGATTGTCATGATTCCTCATTTGCAGGTGGGATCTGGAAAGGGCACTGACTTGCACACTGGTAGAAAGTTTATTTGATACTCCTATATTTTCCTTCCTTGTTTTAGATTATTTTTGTCTGCGTGACTGACTTTTAAGGGCTGAGAATAGTAAAATATTTAACTTGGAATTATGAAGGTATATATTTAATGTCTGATGTTATTACAGAACATTTAGAAATTGGTCTTTGATCTGTTCTGTATAGTTCCAAAAGTCACGTCTAAAATCAAAGCTTTGCACTGGATATGAGAGATGTGAGTTCCTTTCCCAGCTTTTCTACTGATATGCAGATTTCTGATATTGCTGAGCTCTTTCCAGTTTCCCCATCTCTAAAATAAAAATAATGATACTGATTTCCTTGGCAAAGAGTTTTGATGATAATGTATGTAAAGAGCTATTAAGAGTTGGGGTTTTATTTTTAGAGAAATATTACATTCATATTAGTTTTATTTGTGAATGAATGAACATATTTTATTTGCAAATTTTGCAACTTTTCTTTCTCCTCTCATGGAATAATTTTCATTGACAATTTTCAAAAGGTATTTAGTTTGGTTTTTTATTTTTTTTTAATGTGCTCCTAGTAGATTCTAGTCAATACATGTTTTGCTATAGTTATGTTTTTATATAAGGAATAACAATGGAGATAGCAGGCATGGTGATTGATTCTGGTGATTGATTGACTAGTTAAGTGCTGATTTTTATACAAGAAGTTAAGGCCATTTTCATAAAACTGAAAAGGAAAGAAGATTAGAAGGGGGTGGATTTTTGTTTAGTGATTGAGACAGCTTTTGCTGTGTATTGTTGGAAAATTAATTTAATGCACAGTAGCAATTAGATTTCTTGAATTATATTATCATTCTATTCAGTTTAATATTATAGTTGCCACTTATGTAATGAGCCTTCTGTATGCAGCTCTGATAGACTGAGCCTTGCTATTTCACACTGGGAACATGAAAGAAATAAGTATCTACATCTGAATTTCCCTGCATGTTTGATAATCTGCACAGTAAGTTTTCAGATCCAAATAATGGAACCGGCATGATCTCTAAATGGTAAAAGTTGTCCTTTCTGCTGACTACCAGTGAGCAACACCAGCTCTCAGGAGGCACATTTTCAATTTTCCTGCTTTGTTTCTACTTAGAAATTACCACATCAACACTGACTCACACCGGGAAATATCGGTAGTTTTATGGTTTTATTTGCTCAGATGTGTTTGTACATTAGTGTTTAATTTTTTACTTAGATTGTACACAAAACATAAAACAATGTCTTTCTCTAGCATGAAGATGTATAGTCAAAATAGGAAGAAAGGGCTGTGAGACCGGGTATTACAAGGTAAATGATAAGGGAGGTTTAGCAAATATCTAGTTAGTGCTAGGCTACCTATGCCTTCTCTTCAAAACATGCTTAACTACCTAATTAACTAACTCTCATTTAGAGGAGGCCTCAGATTTGTTGCAGTTGGGAGTTTTGTAGCCTCTCAGCCATGGCATGGCAGTGAAGGGAAACAGGTCAGTTCCTGAGGAGCTGGAGGGAAGAGGAACTGGTGCAGGCAGGTTGCCCAAAGGTTTGGGCTCAAAGCCTGACGGAGCTGCATGCTGCGGCACACACAAGTTTCCAGGATGGCTGGGACCAGGGAACTGGAACTGCATTAGCAGGAATGGAAATGTTTTGGAAAGTGCTTTCCTAGAACAGGCACGTCCAGTGCAGATGAAGAATGCCAGTGCCACTTGGAATATTATGAAGAATGAATCTGTTTAATTTGGCCTATAGATGGGACCAGCCCAAGCCTGGCACCATTCATAAACTGTAGATGAGTATGCAGACTGACAGTAAAGTGATNTCCCAGCAAAAAAAAAAAAAAAAAAAAAAAAAAAATTCCCCACAGACGTCAAAGCAAACTTGTGGTCTTTTTGCAATGCAGCAGTTTGACAGAAGGCTATAAAAGAAGTGAAAATGAAGGTAAGGATGTACCCTGTGCAAATTGAGTTACAACATCTTCAGTAAGGTATGTGTATCCCCAGTCAGATTTAAAACAGACGCATTTAGAGATGGGTGTTTCTATGTGTAGTGGTTTGTAAATGAAGCCATCCTTTGATTTGACGTGTTACTGTTTCTGTCCACTTCAATGAAACAACAGCGTATTGTAGGATGTGCACGTTTAGGAGTTAGGCTCTTTCTGAGCTGCTTCCCTTGAAATAAGCAAGCCGGTGTCTTTGCTTATTTGGTTTTTGCCAATATGCCATGCTCGCTCAAGGCAGTCGGCAGTATCAGAGTATCTGAAACGCCGTGCTCCTGACAATAGCTCACTTTCCAGCCAGCTCCAATTTGGACAAGACTCTGGTGTGTTTCCTGTTACAGCAGCGCTTGGTTGTTTCCTTTTTGTGCTTATTAGGTCTTGCATGTTTAATGAAATTATGCTCATTAGAAACCCCAAAATGCACACCAGCCTTTCTGGGGTCCTGACAAACTGCGGGGAGAGAGCGCCCGAAAAACGGGCACACGCAGGGACTCTGCAGGGGCAACAGGGGCAAGGAGACCTGGTGGAGAAGGTGACCTGCTGCCTGGTAAATTCCCGGGGGATTGTCTCCTCTCCCTTCGTCCATTGGAAAGTTGGAGGAGCATCTAAGCCTCTGAAGGAGAGCCACTGGCTGTGAGCTGGATGGGCTGTGCATGGCCTCTGGAACGTGCCCTGGCAGGCCAGGCTGCTCTCTCAAGGGAGAAACACCTTTCCCCCAGCCTGTGCCAGGGGTCCGGTGATGCTTTGCAGACCACTTGCCTTCCACAAGCTTAGCCCAGTTGGTTGCCTCCTCACACGGCAGCCAGAGGGCTGGAGCTCAGAGGAGGACCGATGGGTTCAGCTGCAGCATGAGGGATTTCAGAAAAACGAGGCACTCAGTTTGAGGCTTGGCTTGCACATTAAAAAAAAACAGTGTTTGCGCTTGAGGAAATCGGTTTGTTGGCTTCAAAGGCAGCTACTTAATGGCATTATCTGCAAAACGTTTTCTGTGTTTGTATGAAGAGCATGTGACTACTTGGAAAAGGGGAAGCTGCGATATTTTTAATGGAGAGAGGGCTTATATATAAATAAAAGGAATAATTGAAAAGCCCATGGCTTCCTTGCCAGATTTTTTTTTTCAGCCATTGTCTAAGAGTTATTGGTAGATGTGCTATGCCTGTTAGAGGGACACCATTCTCAGGGACATGAGGACTATTGACTGCAAATCAAAACAAGACCAAAAAGTCCCTTCATAAGTCCAGAAGTCGTTTTCAAATCAAAGGGGCATTTTGTTAAACAAGCTAGTCTGGACTTCATGTTCTACACTAACTCCTTGTTTAGCAGCAAATGCTTCCTATGGTAAAATCATTGCTTCATTCATGACTCCTAGCCTTACATGAATAAACTCTTTCCATTTCACCTACTTGCCTTGCAGCAAAATCACTTCGTTTTAGGCTTTTTAAATAAATGTGGGTTGGAGTGAGTCCTTAATTAAATAATAAGGACCTCTGTTGCTCAACTGTTAAATAAAGATCAAGCTCCATTTGGCTGCAAAAACTTTTCAGACATTGCTTAGCAAAACATACCTTATTTTTATAAAGGCATCTGGCATTTCTAGACCCAACATTCTCTGCTAACTCCAACTGCCAGTTTCTTTCAGTGGTGTTTGTATTGTCTTTCAAGACTTGCTAAGCTGCCGCCTTGCCGTGATTTATGTCAGTAATGAAAACCAGTGGTTTGGAACAAGATATAATCAGTTTTTCATGCATCCCATGGCTAGCTGTTGTCCATCTTATCTTATTCCTATCATATATTTCTGAAGGAATAAGTGTCCCCAAGGGACTCTCTTTGAGCAGATGTTGGCTTTTCAATTTTATCCTCGTTAACAATTAATCCTTTTTCACAGTTCTTTCTATAGGTAACAATAGGATACATGCTTCTCCCCCTCACAGTTTTGTATATCTAAGTCCAAGGAAAAAAGACATGGTTCAATTTTTAGATATGTTGTATGTTCTGATTTAGCTCATTGTAAACAAGGAGTAATCTCTTAAATTTGGCTCCTTGAGTGCAAAGAGCAATGAGAACAAAAAGATTTAAATCACTTACTCTGTAGGATGGTGCTTAGTGATAGATCTTTGCAAGCAGAAGCATATTTCTTTTGGTAGTAAGACTGGAGTATCTTTTTTTCCTTTGATCTTTGTTAAAAAAAAAAAGAAAAAAGAATGCAATGATGAATCAGTGTTTCATAAAAGAAGTTCTATGGTGGTAAGTAACATTAAGCAAATTGTATTTCAGTGTGTTTTCTACAGGTTTGTGAAAATTAGACTCTAGTTCAGGTCTTTTTAAATTATTTTAGATGTTTATATCCTTTGTATCTAGAAAGTATAGAAGTCCCACAAGAGTTGTGTGTTTGTTTAGTTGCCTACACGTGAAACACTGCCAACTCCTGGCATTTGGGGTGTGTGACTCAGGCTTTCAAATCACAAGGTTGGCTTAAAAACCCGCATGTTCTAAAAGGTGTTTTTTGGTCACAGCCCTCATAAAGTACCTCTTGAGAGATGTATGGCAGATGAGTGCATTGCTGGGTCTGCTTCTTGACTTCACAAGGCTGCTCTTGCTTTTCTTCCCTCAGTTTGAGGGGTGACCTTTCAAAGGAACATTCTAAATCCTGCTCCACTTCATCTCTCCTTATGGGACTGGATCTCCATGGTCTGGCTGCATGTTACAAGGTCACTCAACACCCTCCCCTTGGCGTTGTGCCTCTGTGCCCTTCCTCTCTCAGAAGACCTACCTTACAGTGCAGCCCTCCGGGGACATATGTGTTGGCTAAAGCACTGAGCATGGAGTCTAAAACATTTGCAAAATTTGTCTTCTCCAGTATTTACAAGAAACCATGGTAGACAGATTATTTTTCATGCAATTCTGTATTTCGGTATCCTCTGCGCTGAAGCTTTCTCATGGCTAATGTCAGTCTACTCTTATGACTTGGATATTTATTTTTTTCTGTGGTTGCAGTCTGAGTCATGAAGCAAGCCTGTGGACCATACCTAGTTTCTTGTTTGAACATCCTTTAAATTAGTCTTTGTTACTAATAGACTAAATGTCATGTGATAGCCATGTGCCCAGCATGCTTATTAAATGGCTGAGGCACTTCATCAGGACACTGTCTGCTTAACTATCACTTACCTGGAATTCACACCAGAAAAAGTGACTGGCCTTGGATGTCAGTGGATCTGTTTCAACTGACTGGCAAATCTTGGGGCACGCTTGTATAAACAGCTTCAGTCAAATTCAAACCTGTATCATTCCTTATCATGTCTCTTTAAACATCCACTACTCCTGTGTGCTTTTAGTTAGACATAGCTTGCAGGAAATAAATGGATTTTACCGCCTGTTAAAGGTACTGTAATCTGATTTCACTGTTCTAACTTCTCACCGGAGGTGCACAGAAGGATTTGCTTGGTGCAGTAACAGTTGAAAAGTAGTTTGGGAAGCTGATCAGCTGCCGGCTGGACCACGCACATCCAGTGCACACCAGCAGTAAAGCTGCATCCCAGTGCGGTCTGTTACCAACTGGAGGAAGTTCTGTCATTAACCCTGTATCTTATTGGCTACAAAAGCGTACTTAAAAGTAAACCTGTAGAAAATAAAAAGTATTAAGAACAATTTTTATGACCTTCCTAAAGACTTTGCTTCTATGTAATTCTTCTTTCTTTCTTTGGAACTTGCTGAAGTCCCTAGTGTTGTTCTTGGGTTTTGATTTTTTTTCTTTGAATAAGTGAAGACTGCCTTCAAAATCTTTTATTTTTCATTGAAGTATTTTGTCTTGAAAGTATTTGCAAACTCATGATGAGATAATTGCCAGGGTTTTCAATCAAGGACAAAAACTCCCACCGGCCAGCCTTTCCTGATAAAGAACTTTATCTGTATGTTGGCTTTGTCTTTTCCTGCTTAGATGACTCACTGCTCAGCTGAATCCTTATCCAGCACGGCTGATTACCACGCTTCATCTCACACAGGACTCTACCCCTAAGTCTTTTCACCAGCCATTTTTTTGGTTTAGCTGGGCCAGGACTTGTTTTGGATACAAACTTTCAATTTCTTTCTCTGAAATTGTATTTTGCATATGTTTTGTCACTTGAATCCTCATTCAGAGTTAGAAGTCTGTTTTAATGTTTACATGAACATCAAAAAGCTGGCACTTTTTCATAGCTGAAGCTGGAAACCAAGCCAAGGGGAAAGATAAAAACACATTTTCTCACCATTCCCATCTCACCATCTCCCCTCCAAAGGCATGGGTGGGGAAACAGAAAGAAATCCCAGAAATGATTGGCCTGGATCTACTCCTCTAGGGGAGTACAGCTGCTTTGTCATTAGTTTTATTGAAAATATAGTGTAATTAATTGAAATCAGTAATTGTTGTTAATTGGTAGGGAATAAGTCAGATTTAATCAACCGGTGGTCTGGGACAATACCTTGCTTCTGTTAAGGATATCTTCTTTGCCCTGCTCCCCTGCTCCGCTAATGCTGTTAGTAAACTTTAAGTACCACACTGGGAAATAATGTTCAACTAAACATGAGCCAAATAACTCGTTTGATGGTGACATTCAGCATAACCTTGAGATAAATAGCAGGATGTGCAGCACTTTCCTCACAGCACAGCCTGTTCCACAAACTGCAGAACAACTTACTTTTCAGTAGAGACAAGTGTTAAGCGGCCCTATTTAAAAATAGTTAAGGATTTAAAATCAAAGAACAGTTGAGAGAGTGATAAGCAGTGACCTAAATCTTTGAACTGAAATTAGAACTTAAGTTCTTTTGAAACTCTTTCACACACGCACCCTCCTTCTTTTTTTCTCCAAGGACTAGCAGGGGCAGAGGAAAGGCAGCTCAACCTTGAGGAAAATGTTAGTAACTCAGTCAAACTTTTGAGGACTGTTTTTGCTGTGGTTGTTTTTATTACCTGAGCACTCAGATAATTGAGAACTGTCACAAAGCTCAGAACTGGATCCAAAGCCTCCCATAGTTTTAGACTAGTAAAAGAGATACTGGACTGTCTGTAGTGCCCTTCTTAAGCAGAATATGTTACCTACTTCACCTTCCTTCTGCTGCAGGTTGTTTCTTTTACTGGCTTCAGTGCTTTAGGGAAGTATGTGTTGTACTAAAAAAGTTGTTAGCTTTAAAGCAAACTCAGCAAAAGTGTTGTGAAAGTAAACGTAAATGAATGGCAGCAGTGCTGCCAAAGAATTGACGTATGTAATATGCTCAGGTTGGGCTTCTCAGTCAATCTGTCTGGCGCATGTTTACCAACTGGATTTCATTTGTATTCTGCAATGAGCCCCTCGATTTCAATAGACTGCTGGTGATTCAAGGCTGGCTGTTAACCTTGGGACAACCTATTGGTAACTGAGACAGGAAAACCCATAGCTAGCTGAAAAGGAGAAACTTGTTAACATACAAAGAAATTAGATTTTACTCTGAAAGCTGCATAACTGAATGCAGGAGAGTAGTAGTATGTATTTTGATGAAAATAACATATCTGGAAAAAATACATTCTCTTGGGCCAGGCTCCTCTTCTGGCTGGGCACTGTCTCAGGATTCTGACATTGTAAATGAGCATGAAGTGTACACTGCTAAAGAGGTATAACCCAGCTTTTTATATATTAAGGATCAGGTGTATCATTATTTTTTTTCTTTAATGGACACAGGAGATACTACTAGTTATAAGAAACCAAGGTCCTGATTCATTGAAATCAATGGTAAAAATCTTGCTTGACTTTTAGGGGGATTAAAATGCTGCCTCTATCTGAAAATATCCCCGAGGAAAGATCAGTGTTTGACTATTTCTCTCTCTGCATCTTCTGAGATTACAATCTGGCAAGTGTGTCTGTACACAACTGTAAATCTCTTCTTGTTTCTCACAGCAATGCGTCTTCCCTGCAAGAAAGCCCTAGTCTGGGTGTCACTGTGAATTCTTGCTAATGGTATGTGCCAACATACACAACAGGACAGAAAACCAATATTGTGACATGACAGGATGAATTTTCTGTGGGTTCAATACCATAGAGTCCTGTAGAGCCAGACAGCTTAGAAAAATTTACAACACCCTTAATTTGAAACAGTTCAATAGAAATGTGTGCTTTCTGTTCCCCTGCTCCCCCAGAAATCCATCTGTATTCTGCTGCTTTAGGCAGACTTTAACAGTTTTATACTCCACTTAAAACTAGCCACATTTTGCCTTTTGCTATTTGTGCTTCAGCTATTTCAGGACATTACCTTTATGTTACTTACTTAACTTAATAGTTATTTACTTGTAAGTAACTTAAGAGTTCTTCACTTAGACTTCTTATTCAAATAACTTTTCTTGTAGGCCTCCTTGTTTCTGGGTTTGTAACTTCAAGGCACATGTGTATGTGACAATAGCAAATTGAATTTGATTTATGGATACCTTAATTTGCTTTGAAATATTTCAAAGCAATGTGCTGACAGTCTTCCCTATTGATGCATTTAATAGGATCACAGTTCTACATACAACTCATGTAATGATGTTGTATTTAGTAATTCTTCTACAGTTTCAGAGAGCTGTTGGGTGGGTTGTTTTGAGTTTTTCTCCCACTCAGTGTAGCCTCCCACTGAAAGACTGTTGAGCCTAAATCCTTTTGTAAATCAGAAGTTTACTTTCTATTTTATGGAAACAGTCACACAGAGGTTTTTCAGTTGCTGGAAGTAAAGGATAATGTAATTATTCACCAAGACAGTTGCTTGTCACTCAAGATCCTGTGTTTCTTGGCATCTAGGAGAAAACAGAGCATGTTAAAAGATACATCTTTATTTTTTTTTTTTCCTCAACTGGAGCTGTGTGGAATTAAAAACAGATACTGCAAAGTCACAGAGAAAGATCTTGCCTTAATAAATGTTCACAAAGAGCAGTTACTAAGCTGATTCCTGGGATTCAAGCACCTTTGCATGTGGCCTCATCCCTGGGAACCACACAGGTCAGTGAACACTTGTCAGATGTCTTTTGCTGGTATATTGGACAACCTCACAGTGGAAAACCCTGTTGTCAGTTAACAGTTCTGAGACTGAGATGGTGCATGATTTCATGCTCTCAACTGGCTACTGAGTCAGGTTGCACACAGAACATTCAAGCAGACACCAGTGCTCTGTGAGTAACTCCCCACAGTGCTGGATGTCACAGCAGCTTTGGGGCTTGGTGGGGTGGCTGGCACCGGAGTCTTTCTCATCAGGCTGCTCTGGTACGTTATGTGGTGGTGTTTGTGGATCTGCCCTTGAAGAGTCACAGCAAAAACCTCTTGGAGAGAATGGGCAGTATTGCAGTATGATCAAGCTAAGCCACAAACCCCAAGTGGACAAATATATGTTATTAATGAAATAGATTCTAATGTCTCTAAAGTTGCCTCTTTGGGCAACCACTCTTTTTTTTTAGTGCATGGATTTTTGATGTGATAAATCCTGACAGCTCTTGCAGAGCCATTATAGCCTAGTACAAAACCAAATGCTTTTATTATAAAGACTCATGGCACCATAAGACTTTTGATGGCTTTCTATTAAATATGGTTGTGGCACATGTAGTTTAAAACTATGTCATTTCCTTTGAAACTGGTATAGTGCATACGTACAAGCCACTGTCCTAAATGTGATTACGCAGTCAAGGTATTTTTTCCACTTAGAAGTGCAGGCTGCATTTTGTGAAAATAACAGCTGGTACTTAGAACCAGTCTTTTCAAAGTCTCTTTCAATTTTGAATCTTTTAAAATATTCTAAGATGCTTTAGCATGCATTATGCTTGTTTTACAGTTAAGAAAGCTGAGGTACAAACTGAACGGTTTGTCTGAGGTCACAGAATATGTCAGGGGTAAAACTCTAGGAAAAGAGTAATGGTGTTAAAACCTGTTGTTTCATAGGTCACTTAATGTATGTTCTCCTGTGTTGCTGTGTCTAAAGTCCAAAAAAACGCTGGTTCAGTTCAGAGCTGCAGGACTGCAGCAGCATTTAAAGCTACTGTGTATTTTCACTTTTCTGATTTGACGGTGTATCCACGTCAAGCCAAATTGCTTGGTTTCTTTTTGGGGGTGCTGGAAGCAGGGGGAGGGGTCTCGAGTAAAACGTTGTTCTGGTCAGTCAAAAGAGACAGGACCGAGGCTGTTTGGAAATAGGAAAACAGAAAAGTTGAAACTAATCCTTTTGTGTAGCATTGCAAATAGAGCCCTCATAAGCTGAGAAAGGCTTACGGGAGTGGGGGAAGGGAGGAGAGCAGCATTTTACAAAACTGCTAGCTGGGCAGGCCTTCGGCAGAAGATGATTTTGGGAAGTAGCCTCTTGATAAAGTGCTGTTTCACTTGCACCATAAAACAAAACACCTGCAAAGTAGGTGTTCCCATCTGTATTGTCCCTGCTCCATTTGCAGATCGCACTTGTCTGTGCCAGCTGCTTTCAGTGCAGCACTTGGCAGGGGCTATATTCATTAGAAAGAATCAATCTCCTACAATATTCAAAACAGGTTTCCCATCCAACACCACCCTACCCCACCCCCACTCCTTCTCTTCTCTTCTCTTCTCTTCTCTTCTCTTCTCTTCTCTTCTCTTCTCTTCTCTTCTCTTCTCTTCTCTTCTCTTCTCTTCTCTTCTCTTCTCTTCTCTTCTCTTCTCTCTTTCTCTTTAATATGTAGGTCACTGGTTTTGGCAAACTCGGACAGGCTTTTTGTAACGTCAAAAAATCTGCACAGCTTGCTCCCTGCGCTGCACCGAGTTCAGATGAGTGTGTGGAGGAGTGGGAGGGCTCAACAGAGCTGCGGAGGGGCAGGGGGAGTCTGTTCTGTGGTGTGGCAAACCGAGGGCAGGGTGGAGGGCCTTCCAGCTGGCCTGCTGCTGGGGGCAGCTTACAGAGCTGAACCCCCCCTTCTCTGCTTGCGTCAACAGATTTGAGACGTTTCTGTTGTGTTTTGCATACCCAACAGTTTGTGTGCTCAGCACAGAGTGCTGCTGCGTTAGTGCCAAGCTCAGACACTCGGGTTTGCAGCAACGCATCTCCTTCTGCAGGTACGGTCCTTGATGCTGGTTTTGTGTCCGAGAGAAGCACTACGCATGGGAATGGGATCTGCCACACTCTGGATTTCCTGGTCTTCGTGTAATTAAAGTATTGCCCCTCATAATTAGCCGTGGCCATTTGCTGTGGCAGGCAGGCATAGCCTTGAATGCGTATGGATCTCTGGTCTGGTCACTGTGTACTGTGGAGTGTGGGTCTCCAGGCTACCTGTGCCATCGGGATGTAGGTTTTTCTGGAGGTACAGTAGAGAAATGGGATTAGTAGATTGGGATCATGCTACTAAACCAGTGCTGAAAAGACCGCTTGTTTTTCCCCCATCCCAAAGGGGTTATGCTTTTCTAATTTAAATATTTTCTAATTTAAAATTAATTACTTGTCTAGATTACTTTCCATCTTTTCCACCAGACTTTAGCAAAAGAATACCATGGTGGGTTTTTTTCTGTTAGAGGAGTGGTTTCATGTCCACACCACAAGAATAGAATCCAAGTAGGGATGGGTAGACGTGCACTGCCTGTACACGTTACACTATACAGCTTTTGAGGAGCCCCGCTGTCCCCCGGGGGGTGTTTAGCAGCAGCTGGGTCCGCTGCCAGCTTCGGCTACTTGTGAGCCCAGGACTGTTTCAGCAGAGTTTGTGTAATTTTCTTGTAAAGCTCCAGAAGTCATGTTTTTGGGATATTAACTGGCAAATAGCTTTTTACCAGCAGCCATGAATACTAACTAGTAGCTTTGTGATACAAATTCTGAAAATGCCTCATTCCAAAAGGCTTTTTTTGAAAGCTTACCTCTTGAAAGCTAATCCAGAAGATTGCATGTCGTGAAAGAGTTTTATTACACACTCCAAGATTATCGGACAGGTTGGGCTCCGGGAAGTAATTTCTTCTTTTCACTTCAGCCGCATGTTTAGCTGTAATATTCTTTTAGGGTCTGTCATGAAAGGTGGGTTTCTGCTTTACAGAGCATATGTTAAATATGTGAGGGCACAGCCACAGTAGGGACAGCCTTTGGCTATTAAAACAAAATACACTTAGAAGGTTTGTTTGGCTTTGCTTTTATGCTAATATAACAGCTTTCTTAGCGTATGTAACCTGAAGGGGCTTTCCTACATCATACTGGCTACTGTTTTGATTTAGAAGGAATAGAAACATCAACATGCCTTCTAATTTCCTCTGCTCTGTTTTTTTTAAAACATAATTAACTTACTAAGCAGTAAAAGTCAAGGTCATTAGCAGCAACTCCTTTCTTTGTCTTGACATGTTAGCTACCTGCCTTTCCTTCAAACTTCTCCTCAAAAACCGAGATAATTTTTAAAGTTTAGCGACTATAGGAACACGTTCAAATTTGTGTTTCTTTTCCTGATTTCTGCATTGTGCTCCTTTTGAATGCAGAGAGGCTCGGGTGCCAGTTAGTTCCGTGCCAACTACTTCAGTGTCACCTGCTTCTGACCTGTGATACTGTTCCTTGTGTGTAAAGAGGAAAACACAGGGTAGGTTTTTAAAAGAGCTCAGAATAATGGGAGTGATCAACTCCAGGAGCCTCACTGAATGAGGTGAATGAATCATTAGATAATGGCAATATATGAGAAACACCTGGAAAATGAACACCTGTGCGATTTGAACCTCTGTTGTGTCAAACAGAATTTGTCAAGCCAAGGGTGAGATTAGTTGGTAATTTCTATGAAAGTAAGCACCACTGGACCCCGTGGTAGCTCCATGGTGATATGATCACAGGACTAAGAAGGTTTTTTTCTATCTGATTTCACTTCCCGATCCCTGTAACTGCACCCTGCTTCTGGAGGAAAGGATTTTGTTTCCAAGCAGTTTTCTGTTTCTACATATACTTTTCATTGCTTTTCCTTTCACATGTGAAAGAAAAAAAAAAGCCTGAAAGATTGGAGACAAAGTACCAGTTAGGGCTTGTCAAATACCTCTTCCATTCTGTCAGATGTTTTATGAACTGAGCTATCTATGTAGCTGAATTAATTTTCATTATAAACATAGCAGTTGTGTTTATCTGGGAAATACTGTGATTAAAAATGACTCATGTATACCTTACAGAAGTATTCCACAATAAACATTTATTTTGCATATAAGATAAATCCTAAAGGCAAGTTTTTTTCAGCTCCACTTTGGTGTCTGGCTAGAATTTCAGACAGATTGTCTATTGCAAAATCAAAACAAACCATTTGAAGCCTACATTTTTAGAATACTTCTTTCTTGATAACCAACCACCTTGTAGTGGAGTCTCTGGACTCTTTGGCATCGTCTATTCTGTGTAAGGTAGAAACTAGCACCTCAAAGTCAGTTTCTTTCTTTTCTTTTTTCAAATCAAATAATAGTATAAACAATTGACTCTTTGATCTGTATAACAAACATTTTCTGAAAAATGCCATATTTGTGTAATTAAACTGAGGAGTTCCTTGGCATCGCATATTAGGGGGCAAATATTATATTAATATTATATATTAATATAATAATATTATAATATTTTTCTTATTAAGTGCTCTGCATAGTACTGTCTGTACACTGTAAATGAAAGATTGTCTACTTAGTTTCTTGTATAGAACTTCAGTGCAAGTACGCTACGCAATTCCTCTGAAAAATATATTAAAAAAAAAAAGTCTAAATTGGAAGCTTGGGGTGTGATGTTTTTTTGAAAGTAATTTAAATTGATGCATAACACTGTTATAGTTGTCTCAGGTAAGGTCTGAACCTTTACTATCTTGCTTCATCACTCACATCACTATGTAAGTTCAGAGTGTCTATTGCTATATATTTATGGATTTATTTTGTTTTAGTGTCTAAGGCTTTTATGGTATGTTAGGTTTTATTCTATATCACTATGGAAGCATACATTGTCTCGCGTTGATAACTATGATGACTGTTAATTCCTGCTCTTATCTATGTAAAGTGCTGATTTTACAAGTAATGGTAATTTTGTATATTTAGGAAACATAATGAGACTCTTAGTACCTTCAACCTTTTTTTTTTCCCTGTGACAAATACCGCACAGATTTACAGCATTGTTTTACTGACTGATAAAAGCAAATTTTTTCCTAGGAACTGTACTTTGTCCTGTCCTTGCAGCTTCTGTCCTTGTTCTTTAATCTTTTTTTGACAAATGTAAGTAACGCTTCAGCTTCATTAGACAAATTCTATAATCTGCAAAGCTCCAGAGTTAGAAGCACATTCAACTATGTTGAACTTGTGCAGTACCTTTCACCAATAACAAGGTCAAGGCTAGGAGTTCTGCCAGAGCTTTAACATGATGCTTAAGAAGGCTTTTCCAAAAACCATAATGGGAGTTTCCCTAGGAATTGCAATGTAAGGAAGAGGTAGGCTGGAAATAAGGTAAGTAGGTGTCCATATATATGCTTACTTAGCTAGTGGATTAAGCAAAGGAAATTGATAATGAGTGATTTAGAAAGAAAGCATATAGACGTAATATGCTGCTGACATTTCAGGCATAAATACCGACATTACAGTGACACTGTAATTGAAATCTGAAGATCCTTTGACTGTTTCCTTTAGTCTTTTAAAGTTGCCTCCTTGTCTTGCAAGAGCTGAGAGGAGCACTGCTGTTGTGAAGGAATTGCTGGTGGAGCTGAAGGTGGCGTTGTGTGGTGTCCTTGGTGTGGGCAGCGACTGGTTGATCTCTGCAGAGCTGCCTTAAGCACTACAGTGCAGCCCTTCCTTCTGCAGATCTAGTTGAGATGTCGGTGAATCTCTTGCAAGGAAAAGAGTAGGAGTAACTGACTATTCACCTCCTCTGAAAGCATGTTGCGTGCAGCAGTCCATGTGTGCTCCTCTTCCACAATGTTGAGTCTTGTAGTAGCTTTTTGATATTACAGTTAATTTTTCCGTGTGAATTATGTAGGGAGACTGTCATACACCTTTTTATTTATTAGAACAGTTTTCATGTTTTAACTTTTTCCATCAAAAAAAAAGAGTACTTTACAGGAGCATCTGGATAAAACTGCTTTTCAGACTCCCCAGACATCTTCTAATTTTATTCCAGCAGTAGCAAGAGGAAGTATTATCTTTTTCTTCTTTGCAGATTTGCAGAATGCAGATATTAGGCAGATATATGATAATGAGTTTCAGTAGTCTGACTCCAATGTTGCTGATAGTTTGGTACAATTATAAGTCAAGTCTAATCTTAAAATAGACCTAAATCCTGAATAAATACAGCATTAGATTTGCAATGAGTAATTCCTGCTTTTCAAAAACAGTAATTGAATGCACAGATATTAAAGGCAAACCACATGAGGCCCCAGTACATCAGATTTCTAATCTACTTAACAGGATCATTTTATATGGCTAGATTCAATTAAAAAAATAAATACATTCAGTTTTCTCAGTGGAGGACCTGTACATACTTTGTATTAAATCTAACTCATAGGATGTAATTTTAAGCATTCACTGTGGCAGCAATTTGCATTCTTTTTTAACCCTCTCCAAAATGAATTTACTGCATTAATAAGGGTTCTGGAAGGTCTGGCGAATCTTGCTGAGGCAGTTTGACATTTCTCTCTCTATGTGTCTGTCCTCCTCTTTCTTTCGATCCTCTGGCAGGGCAGAAGGGAACTGTGTACTTCTGCTCCTCACCTTGGTCCCCAGGCTGCCCCACTCCCTTAAGCTGCTGGTGAAGGGCTGGGAAGGTGGGTTTGGCCATGTCCTATAGAGCAGCAGCTGTAAAGACTTCCAGAACTCATCGGTCCATGACCAGGAACTCACAGAGAATATTTGCTTGTAGTGGCCTTTCTCTAGGAAATGGCACTTTGGTGAGATTGGAGTGAAGGAGATGGTAAGAAGATGCCCAAAATCTCTCATACAGAATTTGACTGCAGGTTGTCTGCCTGATCCGGGTTGATGCTCTGCCCTAAACTGGAAATTTGTCTGCAAAGTTTCCATATGGTTACCCATTCAGCTATAATGTCTGAACAGAGCAAGACCATGCTATAAAGTCATGTAGGACTGTAAATATGAAGGCACTGATGAAGATACTAGACTACAGCTTTGACTAGACTGATTGTTAGGATTGGATTAAGTGATACTATATTGCTAAAGCCAGAAGGTAGATGATTGAGCAAAATCGCATAAGGTTGTAACTCATGCAAGAAACTAACTTCCAAACTCTGTTTTGTTACCCTATTTCCTATCAGCATAGAAAAAAAAGACCAGAAAAGTTTGCTGTAAATCTCAGCTTAAATTTTGTGCATGGTTTATAAAGGTCATTGTGACCAAGGCTCCTTATTTTCCACTTAATCAAGTAGCACTTCCATGGGCCAGTTGCATTTCAGCAAACATCCCTTCAGTGTAATGTGACACACCCAGTGCATTTGCACAATGCGTGCTTGAAGGAAGCCCTGATCTTTTTACATCTGAGGACAATGATTCGAGTGTTTAAAATTATCTGAATGTTCTGCATATCAATTCAGCATTGTTGTAATGCCTGGGTCTTTCTAAATGTGAAATTAGTAGATTTAGGACCCAGAGCTCCCCTGGAGTGTCCCCATAGATAGATTGTAGGTCACAATAACATGAGACAACCTAATTACCATAGCCATTGAAGGGAGTGAATGCACAGTAGGCACTGAATTATGAATGCTCAGTTCCAAGGAATCCATTCCCTAAATGCTTGCTGCTGGGTCTTTCGCAGGCATGTAGGGTTTTTTATCTGTTTAGTTGCAAATTTGTTCTGCAACCATTGTGACAATATTATTACTTAAAAGTACCTGCAAAGCTGTGAAAGATTCATCAGCAAATACAAAATGTATTTATGGAAATGCATAATTCTTTTTTTTTGCTTTTCCTGATGAAACTGGGGGAGAGAAGCTGGTGATTCTAGTTTGGATTCTCATGTATATGACTACTGTGTCCTTTTTATGTTTTTTTTTTGTTTGTTTTTCTTTTCATATGACATTGCAGATGTGGGGATGGTCCCAGTTAGAAGCCCAGCAAAACTAAGGAGCTCAGATTCTAACTCTATAGTCTATTTATTTATTTGTTTATTTGTTTGTTTATTTATTTATTTAAGTAACTTTTATAGACGCTGTCTCCATTTCTAAGAAAACTGAGATCTTACTTCAAGCTAGGGGACGTGCACCTTTCTATCTTCAGAAAGGGTAACCCAGATGGTGTTAGAGAACTGGAGTTCAATATAGTTGCTCTACAGAAATGTTTCAGTTCTCTGTGTTCTACGTTACTCCTTTCTAAACCTGGACATAACAACCCTCTTACTCTCCAATGGTAACTGATATTACAATGCTTATTTTTGTCACTATTTTAAAGTTTAAAAATTTACAAACTCAGGGAAGATTCTGCATGGCAGTGTCCAGGTCAGCTGGTACGCATTCCTTCTCCAATACAATCCAGGCTTTCCTCTTGTCATATCATGAGCTTGCATGTTATTCATCTTACATCTCATCTTCAGAATGATCAATTTAGCTTATGTCATCTGTGAAGAGGTTTAAGTGAAGGAAAATAAATCAGGTTTTGTGTGGCACTGTATCAGTAGAGAATCTTTTCCATGTAGATGAGGCCCTAATGAGTTGAAGCGTAAGTCACACTTCTGCTAACTCCCTAAATGCTTTTTAAGGCAGAGCTTAGAGAATTTTAAAGGATGGCTTGCACCAACTCTAAAAGAATTGATGTAGGAAAAATATCTGTGGATTGTTTTGTTCTTGTTCTTCGTTGTTTTTTTTTTTTTTAATTATGATTTTGCTTTTAGAAAACCACATTCTAATAAATTAAAGATTCTACTCTTCAAGCAGTGAAAAAATTCTTCTCAGTGTTGTTTTTTTAAAACAATAATCTGATTTATTAGTAGTATTTGAACTACTAGTATTAACCTTCATTTTGGTGAGAACACAGTCTTCAGATTCATGATTTTGCTACAGTAAGAATTTATTTATTTAACAGTATGCCTCGGGTTTATGATAGTAACACTGTAGAGATGGTATACCTTCAATATACACAGGTTCTTAAATATGCAGACAAAGTACATTTTACAAGTGCCTGAATGAGCATCTAACTTTGAATTAAAGTTTATCTTATTTTCAATGGTACTTAAGCTCTTTTCCTGTTTTGTAGAATTATAGAAAATTGTCTATGTTGGAAGGGACCTTGAAGATCATCTAGTCCAACCATCAACCTAACTGATAAAACCCATCACTAAACCATGTTGCTACACTCTATGTCAACCTGTCTTTTCTATACCTCCAGAGATGACGCCTCAACCACTTCCCTGGGCAGCCCATTCCAATGCTTAATAACCCTTTCAGTGTAAAAGTTTTTCCTGATATCCAATCTGAACCTCCCCTGGTGCAACTTGAGGCCATTTCATCTTGACCTATCACCTCTGACTTGTGAGAAAAGGCTGACCCCTGCCTCTTTACAACCTCCTTTCAGGTAGTTGTGGAGAGCAGTAAGGTCTCCTCTCAGCCTCATCTTCTCCAGGCTGAATAACCCAAGCTCCCTCAGACACTTATAAGACTTATTCTCCAGACCCCTCATAAGCTTCGTTGCCCCCCTGTGGACCCGCTCCAGCACATCAATGTATTTTTTGTGGTAAGGGGTCCAAAACTGGACAGTGTATTTGAGGTGAGGCCTCAGCAGTGCCATGTACAGTCCCAAAGAAAATCTCCAAAGAGCATATCTGTTTATTTAGACACATAAGGATCTTTGAAAATGACTTTTTTTTTCCTAAGGACCCATTTTCACAAGGAAGTGAAGCTGATGGTATGTTTAACCATGAGTCTCCTTGAGTTGACTTTAAAATGTAGCTCCACAGGTTGTGGCAAAAGTACTATAAACAGTTTTGTTCGATTACAAGAGGTTTCTCATGCCAACTACACTTAATGTTTCACATCTGTGTGATAAAAATGCCAATCCCTCAAACTAGGTCTTAAAAAAAACCAACAACCAAAAAATCAAAAATGTATTTCAGGTCTTTGAGGAGGATTTCTTTATTTCTGAGTCTGCTGAGCTACAGTAACTGCATGTGGTCTGTAAGGCTGGGAGAATACCGGGGGCAAGAACGGGGAGGGAATGTTTTCATCTTGAAGTCACTGCTGGAGCAGGCGGTGGTGCCCCTGCACCAGCAGGCGAGAGCCTGAACTGGGTTTCAGTGAGATGGGTCACCTCCTGTTCAGCCCCAGCCCATGGGACAAAGCTGTCATTATTTGATGGAGATTTAATGGTGCATTATGAAATGAAAGTCATGGAGGCCTGCATGGCTATAGTCTTTGCTTTCACTGTGTGTTAACCACGGGGTGAGTAATTGAATGCTCATCCATGTGTGATCGGCTGTGCTGCTGCAAGCTCATTATAAGCATTAGCGTGCTGAAGTCACCCAAGTCTCTGAGCACCACTAGTGCTGTATGTGGCCACCACAAGAAGTGCTGCTGTCTTTGTCCTTGCCCCAAGACGCCAGCCAACAGTTCCCAGTAGCTGTTGAAAAATTTCAATTTAAAGAATTCCTACAATTCCTTTCTGTGCTAGTAAAGCTGCATGCTAGAACCCAGGCTCGGCCAAGAAATTTGCATGCTTGCATGGCCAAGTAGCTGCCTGCTGGTCAGATGCTGCGGCTCTATCATTTTATTTTATTCTAGTGTGAGGGATGGGTGCAGCTGGGTAAGTGCTGTATACAGCAAGACTATAGAGAAAAAGCAGTGGAATAAAAAGTGGGGTACTTCATGTGAGAGCTCAGGTCTTTGCAAAAGCGGCACCCGGGGGCTTTGTGGTGTATCGTGACATTAGTAGGTACCTGGTTACTGCACTTTCTTCAGAGTTTTCCCTGAAGCTCTGAGGGCAGTTTCTGCTTTGCCACATGGTACTAGCAAGGGTGTGTAAATGGGTGAACACACCTAGTATCCACAGTGCAAACAGACAAAATAAGGATGTAATAAGGTAGGTCTGACATGGGGAGAGGCAGCCTCTCCCTCGTCTGAGGACAGGTTGTGCTGAAGGTGCTCTTGGGAGTTAGGAAAGGCTTTTAGTGATGTTTTGCATCACATTCTTCTCTGTAAAACCCAGTCATATCTGCTAATGCACCGCTCTTGGAGATCAACAATTCCTGAGATCAACCGATCTGCTTCTCTGAGCAGTTTCTCGGATGTCCCCATTGCATCATCCCTCTGATACCATGTTGGAGATCCCACAGCACAGTTCCTGTGACATAAGTTTCCTGCCAGTGGCATTTGTGTCTTTGTGGCCTGAGCCACTCCTTAAAGTGGCTATTCAGCTCTCCTGGAAGGACCCATAAACATATCCTGCTAAATGCTGTGTGGGGAGGAGGGAGCCACTTCAGTTGGAACGTAAATTGGATATTCAGGATATGTCTCCTTCTGCTCTCCGGGGAGCACTGGCTGCTGAAAGTGGATTGGTCAGCATCAAAGGTGAATGAGAAGATGGAGAAGACAGACCAACTATTTTTATGTCTTTATTTGGAGAGGAGCGGAAAACAAATGTTAGTAACTATTTCAGGCAGTTTTTTTGGATAAATGACAAAGCATTTTGGTATGCAGGAAACAACTGCTTCCCCTCTAGAATTTTTGGGCATTTGAAAGGAAACAAGGCAACTCCAAACCTCTAAAGAGTGACACAATTTCAAAGTCTGATTATATTGTCCCTGTAAAGCTTTTGAAGAGCTTCTCTTTTATCAGACAGAATGATTCTTCTACAGCCCAGTAATACCGTTGTGTTTGGTTTGCAAGAGTATACCTCCATGTGGCAGTGGACTGCATTGGAGTTTTATAATAAATTTTATATCTTCTATATAATATTCCATTACACATGGCATACTCCAGGTAATTCAGTCCCCCAGATATCTAATAAGGTGGCAAAAAATAAAGAATATTTATTACAGAGTTTCATGAGGAGACTTCAAACTCTGCTTATACTGCAGAAAACAGGGAAATGTCGTGTTTTTTCAGGACGTTGTTTTTCTGTTTTACAAACAACAGAGTCTCTTTCCCTAAATCCTTATTATGTTGAGGGGTTTGGCTATTTGTCTGTTGGTTTTCAAGAACCTGTGCCTTAGCTGAGCATCTAGTGCATGTCTAATATGGTGGTTATGTGCAGGCTGCATGCAGCCACACTGCTGTGTCCATATGATCCCTTCCCAGCCTCAGAGGTGGGCTCTGTAAACTCAGGGAGGAGATCTGTTGTCTTGTGCTTTCTAAGTCAACAGGTCAGGAGCTTCTGTGATTCAGAAAGGGGGTGTGTCAGCGAGTATCAGATATGAAGTTGTATTTATCAAGTAGAACTGGAAGACAGACAGAGGTGCAAAAACTGAAAGGATTTATTAGCGGATGAGATACTGCTGTGCAGCTCCCTTTCTATGTTACACGATGGCTTGAACGGCAACAAAAATCACTTTGTTAAAACCTCAGACTGCCTAATCCCGTGTCTTGCTGTGGCTGTAGCGCTGAGCTTGCTAAATCAGCAGGAATTGTATGCCTGAACAGGGGAGCTCGTCCACTGGAACAGAGGGTCGGATGGACTGCCAGAAATAGACCCATTTGGAGGCTGAGTTTGGGCTTTTAAAGAAGTCAAAGCAGAGGCATTCGGTTTCACTCTTGGATGTATTAATAGCTGTGCAGCTGAGGGGCGGCAGGGATTGCCCGCATGCCTTTCCCACCTGTCGGTGCAACAGCTGTGGGGTCCCGGACAGAGTGCCCAATTCCCATGGGCTGCCCTTCCCAGCTGGTGTAGGGCAGGGCCCCCAGCAACGGGGAGGGGGATTTGAGAAATAGCAACTCTTCATTTGCTTTGATTTTTCAGGCATCAAGGCTGCTTGGCTCTCCTTTTCCCTTATCCCCTACTCCCCCCTGACTTTGCAGACCATGAAGTTGGCCTTTGAACAGTTCCTGTCCCACTGCCCTCCTGACTCCCGGTACTCAGGGGTTATGTGGTGAACAGTCACGGTGGGGACAGCCTTGGAGATGCCTCCCTCATGGCTTGTGCTGGGACTAGAGCAGAGCACTGGGCATTTTGTTTTTCACATGCACTGCTGTCATTTGGGAGGAAAGGCATTGGAGGGTGTATTGGGCACCCTGGCCTAAAGGCACGGGGTGGGGAAGGTCAGCAGCATGCTGTTGGTACATGCTGACGGTGCTGGGGTGAATGCTGAGAGAAATTTGGTGCTGCCTGACAAGCACAGTTACCCAGAGGACTTTTGTACCTGCAGCAAAGTGGAGCAGGTGCCCACTCTCCTCTTAGGTCCAGCCCACTCAGGGGCAAGAGGTGGCAAGAAGTTGCAGGACCATCCCCAGCCTCCTGGGATCTGCCATCCCAGAGAGACACAGGCAAGGAGGAAACCTTCAATTACACTAATGAAATAAGTGAACCGCCCCCCACAAGTAATTACAAAAGTGAAAGAGGAGAAAAGCGAGAACTGGTGGTCCCCTTGGGAAGCAGAGCAGCTGCTGGGAAGAGGTTTCCCATGTAAGAAGGGGCATGGATTGCCCAAGGCTATAAATAGGGGAGGTGAAAACACCTGAAAACCCTGTTTTCTTCTCACTTTGCTATGAGAAAATGACAGTCTGAGAACTTCCCACTGCTTATAATCAGGGGGTGGTGGCTGTAAATGGATGCAGACTAAGAAGCATGGGGAGGAGGAAAGGCTGCATATAATCTCCTCTCTCACTTCTCCAAAGATTGCTAACTGGTGTCATAACTGTTTTTCACCCATCTTGATCAATTTCAGGTGTTTTCTTAGACAAGCCTGGAAAGTGTTCTTCTTTTGAGACTACTTACACAGAGAAGGTCTGAGGTGGTCTGTAGAGTTGTTTCTAGACTGGTGGGCCTTTGGCGTGTTTTGTTTAACTTACATTTGTGATTTTCAGTGTTTTAAATATTAAGAGTCTGAGAATAAACAGAATGGAAATGAGGTCTAGTGTATTAGCATTAGCTTTAGCTTCTGGAGTGGGAAAAAGATGTATAATTTAAACAAAATTTTAACTCTGCAAACAATGAAAACTTGTGAGAAATCTCTCTGCTATGACCAGGGAATTTGGGCCTGCCACTGATATTTCTGAGATTAACATTCAGGATAAGATTAAAGTAAATATTCCAGACTTTCTCCATATGTCCAATTTTAAAAAGCTTTTTCATGCTGCTCCTTGAGCCATTCAGTAACAAAGTCCCTGTGTACTGTTTTAGGAATGGTCTAGTCCCACTTCTTTGCCAGGGATGATCTTTGTCAGATGCTTCCAGACAAATTTTTTTTGCACTCCATAGAATTGTGCAGGCCAGATAAGAAATCCTCCCATTTGACCTCAGGAATTTCAAGATATAAGTGACAAAGAAACAAACAAACAAAAAAAAAGTTGAAAACCATGAAAACGATTCTGGGTCTGAGATCGTGGGTATCTCCTGGTATGTATTGCTGAGATCTGAGGGCTATGACAAATCCCAGCAAATAATTTCAGTTTATTTTTCCCTACTTTTCTAGCACAGAATAGATATGATCTCAAACAATAATGTAACGTAGCGACTTCTCATTCAAACTGAGAATTATAGGGAAAGTGGCTTGAAAATTGTACCAAAACTGGCTTTCTTTCTAAACTGTAGAGCTCTCCTTTTCAAATTGTGCTTTGGTGAAATTTACTTCAGGTTTGCTTTTCCCTATGTTTCATTTACTTACTTTATTTTTAAGTTAGATCACTGAAATGCCATATCCATCATAAGAGTACTGCACATTTTTCACATATTTTCATTCAAAACCTGTCACCTGTCACTATTCCTATAAAACAAGTAGGGATGAGATCATAATAATACTGAAACAAATCTTTCTTTCTGATAATTCTTCTCATGGATTATATGATGTGGCTTAGAAATGAGATGACAGTTCATTTGTTTCTGCTCTGCATATAAAATTCAAAGCTTACAAAAGTGCCTAAAAGCCAACTTCACAGGATAGAAATATTGTAGAACTAGAGCTCTGTGTATCTCCCTGAAAATGGGTCGTTGGTTTTATCATTTTGTGAAGATTTGTCCATGGTTAAATAGAAGATTAAAGCATTATCAGGCTATGCATAAAGGTGGTAAAACTTGACAAGTACCTGCAACTACCATCTAAAAAGCTGAGTTATCAGAATAGTGAGGAAGAAAGGAGGACAAGATACAAAAGAAGACACATCCTCCCAGAAAGAACAGGCCTGTGGGTGCAAAACTGTCTATGCATTTTACAGTGGCTATAGGAAAAGTTCTGGTGTATCAAATACAGCAGAAAGAAGAGATTCCTGCTGCTTGCTAGAAAACAAAGTGGAGTTTGTTCCTCTTGCAAGTAACTTGTGGGTCATGATGGGGCATGTTACTTGGGGGAGGGAAAAATCAGTGTGTTGCAGTCTCTTTTGCTGGAAGAAAGGTGGGGCAGAGCAGGTGGCTTCTACAGTGCCACCAGCATCACCAAGCAGGTAAACCATAAGCTTCTACCTGCTCTATCTCCTAGTTGAAATGTCCCAAGGTTTAATGCATGTTATGGTGCCTTTGCACCAGAGAAGCTAGGCTGAGCACTGGGTACAACTTTTTTCCTTCCCTTCTAGTCTCTATCTCATCACCCCTGCTGAGGGTGTGGTCATTACACAGTATTTGGGCTAGTGAGAGTGCTGCATGGACAGATTCACCGCCCTTGATATCACAGCACAATCCTGCAGTGGGCAGGAAAGTCATTTTTGTGTAGGTAAATGTCCGGCACTATTTGCCATTGAAATATCCCAGTATCATACTGGAAGTTGATCTGGTATGGCTAGCAGTTTATCATAGCTTAATACTAGAGTAATTTTTATTGCTACTGTTGCTGAATAATGGCAGTAGGAGTCTTACAGGTTAAAATCAGTTTGAATTAACATTTTGATTTCAGTACAGTACATTTGTATTTTTAAGAAGTTGTTAGAGTTTGTTAAGCAATTATGTAACAGGTTGACCTTTCATGATGGATTTGAGGATGGATTTCTCCAGGGAAGAAATCACGCCTTCATTGGAATGCTAACTCAAGGAAAAGGAAAGCTTTGGTCTAAGGGTCAGGCTTTGTCTTCCTAACCTGTGAGGGAAAACTTAGTATCACTTTAAATATTTTGTTTTGGAAATAACTTGTAATGTACTCCTGGGAGACTTGCATTTGGACAGTTACAGTCTAAAAAAGGCAAAACCAGAAATGAACACAAATGTAACAAATTGCAGGAGTTGCTCATGTGGAGGCTGATCACAGGCAAGGGCTTTCAAGTTAAGGCTTTAGGCCATCTTAGGAACAAAAGCAATGTATCGCTTCAAAAATCACCTCAGAGGAGTTGTTCACTACAACTGAATGCTTCTCAAGTTGAAACAAAGGACCTGATTTCTTATTTCTGTTGCTGAAATGTTTAGACGTAATTCACAGCAATCAAAATAATGAATCACTTCATGCTTTGCAAGTCAGTTTTACGACATTTGAAAACTTTGTTCTAATTTCTGCCTTGCAGAATTATAAAAATATTTTATTTATTATAGGTCTAGTTCTAGGTGCAGGTGAAATAATGCCCCTTAGACTAAGAGCAAGGATGAGATGTAATTTCTGAAAAGGTTCTTGTTTTACAGTGGTGTTTGGTGTGTTCACAGTATTTCTGTGTGTTCAGGGTAGAAAAGTGAGGAAACAACAAACCAAGATCACTTACTTTTCACAGCAGAAGTTTTTTGTATAATGTATAATAATTTCCTAGCTTTGCCTTCCAAGTGCAAGATAAATACATTTAAAAGCTCTTCAAATGTGACACGTTGATGTGACTTTCAAATGACAGTATGGAAACCAAAGGACAGTTGTTCAGTCAGTATTCTAGAGAGACCAGTTGACAAATAAAACCACAAAAATGCTGTACTCCTGTAAATCCAAAATCAGTCAGACAACAGAAGTCAGTCTAATTAGAGACAGAAGGATGAATTGACTTCTGATCAAGTTGTTGTTCCATAATGTATAAGTATGGGCAGCTGTTTTAATTGTAAAATAATATGACATCACAAACAGGTTAATATTTGAAGGGGTTTTGTTGTAATGCTTGTTTGTAATGACAGTCATTATGACATAATTTTACACTATGTTTTCAGAGGCATAAATACCTGCTGGTGCAGCGGGACAGTGGAGAACTAGGGCCTCCTTCATCTTTATGTGATAAGCCTATACGGTTCCTGAGTTCTTCTGCCCTGAGAAGGAGCCTGCATACTTCGAGTATCAAAGGGCCAGTGCTCTGCTCTGTTCAAATGAGGTCATTCTGAGCCTCACCTGTGTCTAAAGAGTAGTGATGGATATTAAGAAAATAAAGGTAAAGATATATATGTGAGCAAGAGAAAGATAGTGGCATAAACCAAAGTCCCAACTGCAAAGGCTGTAATGCCCTAATTTCTGATTTCCTGCTCATCACCGTGGCCACAGGCTGCATCCCACAGTTGCAGAGGGGCAGTTACGTGACCATGAAAGATGACAAGCAGAGTGGCCGCATTGTGCTGGCTGGGGTGTCCACGTGCGGTGACACTGAGTACCTGCTTTGCATGGTTTTGCAACAGATACCTGTTTTTTGGCAGAGGGAAGGGAGATGCAGCCGTATGTTTTCTGTGTTAACATAGATGCCACTGAAAAGATATGGTGGACGCTGGGCAGGAGTTGAGATTGCATCCACGTCATTCAGTGTGTCAAACTGCTTCTCTGAAAAGGGCGTTTTGGACTGTGTTGCCCACAAGTGAGGCATTGTCAAGCATCCACAGGCCTTGTTTGAGACATCTGCAGATCTCATTTTGACATGCTTGTTTTAAATAATAAAGTGAGTAAATTCCTATATTTAGCAGCTGACTAGGCCCTCTGATTTCCATGTGTTTATTCATGTGCCTGATTATATTCCAATGGTCACTTCCTTTAAAATTATCGGAAGTACTCATGTAATAAAGTTAGCATATGTGCAATCTTCAAGAGTAGGGCTTAAATATCACTAAATTGTTCATTTCTCTGCCCAACTATTCCCTAATTATTAGAATCATAGAATGGTTAGAGTTGGAAGGGACCTTAGAGATCACTGAGTTCCAACCTCCCTGCCATGGGCAGGGACACCTCCCACTAGACCAGGTTGCTCAAAGCCCCATCCAGCCTGGCCTTGAACACCTCCAGGGATGGGGCATCCACACCTTCTCTGGGCAACCTGTTCCAGTGCCCCACCACCCTCACAGAAAAGAATTTCTTCCTAATATCCAATCTAAACCTCCCCTCTTCCAGTTTAAAACCATTACCCCTTGTCCCATCACTACACTTCCTGACAAAGAGTCCCTCTCCTGCTCTCCTGTAGGCTCCCTTCAGATACTGGAAGGCTGCTATAAGGTCTCCCCGGAGCCTTCTCTTCTCCAGGCTGAACAACCCCAGCTCTCTCAGCCTGTCTTCATAGGAGAGGTGCTCCATCCCTCTAATCATCTTGGTGGTCCTCTGCTGGACCTGTTCACACAGTTCTATGTCCTTTCTAAATTGAGGACTCCAGAGCTGGACACAGTACTTCAGGTGGGGTCTCACAAGAGCAGAGTAGAGGGGGGGAAGTTGTGAGTAGGACTGTGCTGTTCAAAGTACTGATTCATTCTGTTGGATGCAGTTTATGGATTATGCTGGATATTATAAACTAGAACAAAAAGTATTTTGAGTGGATAACACCGCAGTAGAACTTCAGTGGTTAAGTGCCAGCCTCTTTGGTGCAAGGGAAATACCTGCCTAGTCTCAGAAAAAGTGTCTCTGCTTTTGTAGAGATTAACAAGCTGTGCTGAGAACCCCCTTCTGTTCTGGTGGCAGAGGTTGATCCATTGCTCAACCAGGAGTCTGCAACCCTCTGCACAGTTTGTAAGTATGGTAATATGGAACTGCCAACAATTTTAGAGCTATGAATGTGCATTCATATAAATAACACCTGAGGTTATGTCTCTCTAATGAAGGCATGTGGAGGCAAGGTGCACAAATATTTAGGTGTTGGCTCAGTGTAGTCATATAGATACTTTAACACGAGACACGTGTCTTTTCATAAAATATTTTCTAAGTGCTTTTCTTCTGGGGTGCTATGTGAATAGGAGAAAAACCAAGTAAGTGCACAGGGATAGCCCCATTTCTCACTGTGGAACAGGAGATGAGAAAACAGTAGAGCTGAGCTATGAAAGACCATGGAGTATTAGAAAATTTGTGTTTGTTGAAAAATTACTCCTTTTTACTGATGTCATGGCTGGAAGATGAGCAGAGACTCGAGGAAAATAAAGAGATTTTCATGGATTCCTGTTTTCTAAGAAGATTTTGATGCTGCCCGTTGAATTGTAACAATGAGGCAGTTGCTAACAGCAGCCTGCTTCAAAAGAGTAGGTGCGTTTGTAGTTATTTATACTAGGGAGACTTGCAGCCTGGCTGGAAATTTGGGGGGGTGAGGGGAGAGGAGACACTTGTAACCTTCTGAAGGGCAGTTGTGACTTTTGTGTTCATGATGCTTCTTCAGTACTTGAGGTCACAACTTGATAAGGCTAGGGATAAGGAACAGATAGCAGCCTGCCCTTTTTAGGCTCTGGTTTGGCAATTGTAATGCATGCAATATGCATGTTCCGACAGCACTTAAGTGCATAATTATGATCGTGGAAGTAAAGATTCTCTGTGTGTGTGTTCATCCTGTTTGCTCAGTGCATCATCAGTTGATTCAGTATTTTCCTGAGTGTGAGTTTTATATGGATTTACTGTTCTTGAGATTTGAAGGAGCGCACGCATGAAGAACTCCCCTAAAATGAAGTTTTAACTGTTGTGGTACCAGGGGAATCATGTGGGACCACATTTGAGAACAGTTTGAAATAAGGTGCTTGGAAGAATTACAGAAACTACGCTGACTTCTAAGCCAGGAGTATGATTGGAATTGTAATGAGAACAGTATTAATGGATATATGGAAAAGACAGAATTTGCAAGGGGACATCACACTTCTTGGAATTCTTTCAAGCGGGTAATGAGCCTGTAGATAAAAAGATGAGTCAGTTGTCACAACTTCCTTGGATTTTTCAAGTTAATTTGAGCCCTTGAGAACTTAAAGACCTTTTGTAGATTAAGAGCTGGCTGAAGACAAGGAAGAAAATGGGAGAAATACATATTTTTCACAGGGAGAGATCCCAGAGGGATGTCTGTTGTTTGCCATGTTTAAAGACCTAAGAAGGATTGTGAATGTTAGGGACATGGTGTTTGCTGCCTCTGTGAAATTATTTGTGGGTCAAAACTGAAGCTGGCTGCAAAGAAAGATTTTGCTGTATAAATTACTGAGAAATAAAATATCAACACTAGGGTCTGTACTGTACAAAGCAATATGCTTGAACTGGAAAATGGACTCCGAATTAATTTGTTCTGTTTGGAATCTTGGTCTTCCTGTGGTAAGTTTGCTGCCATCTCAGTGCTCAGTAGCAGTCAAAAAGAGAATGTGAAAATCAGGAATTACAAGTGGAATTTCATACAAAACAGAGAATGTATTTATGCTACTGCTGTCAGTCCATATTTTTGCTGCCTCTTGAATGTGGTGTGGTCTTCTGACAATTCTGTCTCAGAAGGCATATAGTGCAATGATAAAAGTACAAAGAATGCCCAAGGCTTTAGAAACATACAATGATTTCTGTTTGAGATATGAATTGGGCAACGAGTCCTCTGTGTGAGAACAGATGATTGAAGTGGAGTATGACAGAAGTTTATACAGTGAATAAGATGACTAAGGAATGTCCATTCACTCATGTTCGTATACTAGAGAGGGCACACAGTGAAGTTACTGGGCAGAGATTGTTTGAAGCAGAAACTCCATTTTCACTCAGTGCACAATTTAATTGCATATCTTGTTTCCATAGCTGCTGTAGATGCCAATAATATAATTATAAATATAAATTGAATTATATAAACTAGAAATTGTCAATAAATACAGTTGTCTGAATGAACAAAGTTTGTAATCGCTAAGGTACCAGCAGGAAAGAGTAACAGAAAGAGCGCTCTATTACATGCTTTTCCAGGTGACTACTATTGACAACTGTTAGGCAGGTTATTGAGCTAGCTGAACTTTTTTTCTGAATTAGTATGGCTGTTATTTCATAAAATTAAAACATAATTACAGAATTGTTGGGAAAGGAGGGGAATTGCAGTGGCTGAAACTCTGGCAAGGTCCTATTGAGAGTCTTCTCAGTATTGGGCTATTAAGAAAAGTCAATATTTTCTCTGTATTTCAATAAATCACAGCTCTATCTTTGACCTTCAGAGATTTCAAGATTTGGAGAAGGCCAAGAGGCTACCTTTGAGTTCTAAAAACATTGCAGTGCCTCCTGCCATTGTATCTTGGGAGCTGTGTTGCCAATGAAGCTATGTTGCTACCCAGCCGTGGCTACCTTTTGAACGTCTCTGTGCTGGGAAAATCCCTGCAGAGGGTGATTTATGGTAAAGGTAATGCAATCTCTCTCATTTTGGGGTTAATCAAAAAACCTTCTCTTACTTTTTTTTTCACTTTTTTTTTTGCCCCTTCTTTCTTAATGGATCTTGATCTTTGGGATAAAAATAAAGAATGATACAACAGAGATTTCTAACATCTTACCTCTCTTGTGGATTGAGTGTGGAGGATGTGTGGGCATATGTTCTAGTCTTGATTTACTAATCACAGAAAAAGTCATACTGCAGCCTTGTTGCAACTTGTCTTCCAAGATAATAAAAGCTGTTGCTGACTTACTAATAATAATGAAAAAAAAAAAAAAAAAAAGGAAAGATTTGACTAGGTATTAACTTCATGCTAACCAGAGTAAAGCATTCCTTGTACTGAGAACTGAAAGTCTTGCATTTTGTGATGCCAGCATAATAAAGAGGCTTGATACTTAGATTTTTTAAAAATTATTTTTATTTTTTCCCTGACTCAGAGTGTTTTTAATGTAAAAATGTACAGATATGGTTATCTTAAAGTCTTATGGTGGATTGACCCTGGCTGGATGCCAGGTGCCTTACCAAAACTGCTCTATCATGATCCTTCTTAGCTGGATGGGGGAGAGAAAATATAGTTAAAGTCTTGTGGGTTGAGATAAGGACAGGGAGAGATCACTCACCAATTACAGACTCGACTCTGGCAAATTTACTAATTACCAATTAAACCAGAGTAAGATAATGAAACATAAAACCTAAATCTTAAAACACCTTTCCCCCATTCTTCCCTATTCCTGGACTCAGTTTCACTCTGAATTTCTCTACCTTCCCCTCCCCGAGTGGTGCAGGGGGATAGGGAATGGGGGTTGTGGCTGATTCATCATAATGTTGTCTCTACAGTTCCTTCCTCCAGAGGGAGAGGACTCCTTACACTCTCCCCTGCTCCAGTGTGGGGTCCCACCCACAGGAGACAGTCCTCCAGGAACTTCTCCAATGTGAGTCCTTTCCACAGGTTCTTCATGAACTACTCCAGCATAGCTCCCTGATAAGGTCCTAAGTCCTGCCAGCAAACCTGCTCTGATGTGGTCTCCTCTTTCCACGGGGCCACAGGAATGTGTTCCAGCATAGGCTTTCCACAGGGTCACAGCCCCCTTCAGGCACCTACCTGCCCTGGCATGGGGTCCTCCCCAGGCTGCAGGTGGATATCTGCTCCATCATGGACCTCCACGGGCTGCAGGTGGACAGCCTGCCTCACCATGGTCTTCACCACAGGCTGCAGGGGGATCTCTGCTCTGGTACCTGGAGCACCTCCTTCTTCACTGACCTTAGTGTCTGCAGAGTTGTTGCTCTCGTATTCTCACTCCTCTCTTCTGGCTGCAGTTCTGTGGTTGTTTTTTTTCTGTTCCCCTTTTTAAGTATGTTGTCCCAAAGGTGCTACCACTGTCACTGATGGGCTCAGCCTCAGCCAGTGGTGACTGGAAGTGCTGCATTGGCTCTGTCAGACACAGAGGAGGCTTCTNCCTCCACGGGCTGCAGGTGGACAGCCTGCCTCACCATGGTCTTCACCACAGGCTGCAGGGGGATCTCTGCTCTGGTACCTGGAGCACCTCCTTCTTCACTGACCTTAGTGTCTGCAGAGTTGTTGCTCTCGTATTCTCACTCCTCTCTTCTGGCTGCAGTTCTGTGGTTGTTTTTTTTCTGTTCCCCTTTTTAAGTATGTTGTCCCAAAGGTGCTACCACTGTCACTGATGGGCTCAGCCTCAGCCAGTGGTGACTGGAAGTGCTGCATTGGCTCTGTCAGACACAGAGGAGGCTTCTAGCAGCTTCTCACAGAAGCCACCCTTGCAGCCCCTCTGCTACCAAACCCTTGAC
>VZRU01005169.1:311535-362590 GCA_013398155.1 Pedionomus torquatus | reverse complement strand
GTCGGGCCGGGGGGCGAGGTGCTGGCCCGCCTTCCCCGGCGCCGTGCGGGGGGTCGGGGCGAGGAAGGGGAGCGAGCAGTAGCCACACCCCCTCTGCCCCCCGGCCCGGGAAGCCTTCCCGCCGCAGCGGCGGCCCCCGGGCGGCGGCGGGGCCCTCGGGGCTCGGGCGGCGGCGGTTCCTCCTCCCTCTGCGCTGTTCAAGACGGAGCCTGCCCGGGAGCGCAGGTGGGAGGAAGCCGGGAAGAGTAAATCCACGTTGGTGGCGTGTGGGTGGAAGCTGGGAACTTCTCCGGGGACAGTCGGGAAGCCAGGTCCTTTGTGCGTCTTTAGGATCTTGGTGACGGCACCTGAGCAGTGCCCGACCCCGCCCTGTCCGGCAGTGCTGAGTGGAGTGTGTCGTGTGTAAGGTGTTGCTATGAAATAAATGCCCCTTCCCCAGATACTTGGCTTTAATTCAAGGGAGGACAAAGCCCACGATCCACGTAGAGTTAACGGGAGAAGGAAATCGTACCCTTCATTAAAGCTAGTTGGCAAACTTAAAGTTGCCATGGGCCCATTTTGCTCACGATTGGCGTTCTGTACGATTTAACAACAATTACAGAGTGTGAAGGATTATAAATCACGAATATCCATGCTGTAAATCACGAATATCCATGTCTTGCATCCAGTAGACAAAATGACCTGTGATATCCTGAAGAATCTGGATGAAGAATCTCTAAGCTCCTTTTCAGGGACCTTTTTCTTAATTTTTGACAGGGTTACTCTTGCCTTGGTCTCGCTTTAGTTCTGCTGAGAAAGCAGTGCCTGAAGCTTGTTAGTTTCCTGTTGTATTGTCAATGCACATAGAATGAGCATGTCAGAATATGCAGAGACAGAAAGCCTGTTGCTGAGAAGTCAGCAGAAGCACAAGAGCGGTCACAGTGTTCAAGCTAGTCTGTAATATCTGGCTGAAATGCCTCAGAGATTATTAGCATGAAAGTTCTGTATTGTATGTATAGTAACTGCTTCCTCAGGCAATCCAGATCTGGGGACAGAGCAGAGCCAGATGCTGTCTGCCTTGATATGGCTTTCTGAATCCAGGCTTTCATGAGAAGCAAAGGTCTCTAACAGAGGCAAAACCAGGCTATAGAAACTGCATTTTACAGTGATGGGCACTTCTGTGTATGAGTCGTCTCGGCCCTTTTAAAAGTCTGTTAATGAGTTTTAGCATGAAGAATTTTGAGTGTTATGCTGGGTAGTGCTCTTGGAACAAAACCTTTTACATCACACAGGCATGTTCTAGTCACCTGGAGCATCATTTTCCCATCTGTAATAGTAGTAGCGTGTGGCTGTAATAAAGCATTAAACACGCTGACGTGTGACTGTCTTTCACAGAGACAGAGGTGTGCTTAGCTCGATTTGTGTCTCATGAAACTGATGGGAGTTTTGAGGGGGAAGCTTGAAGCAAAGCCTCCTATATTAGGCTGCGTGTTTATATCAGCTGAAAATGAGCAATGTTGAACTAATACCAAACAATTTGTGTGGCCTGTTCCATAGAAACCACGGGCAGTTTCTAAATTGCATGGCTTTCTATAGGTGGAACAAATGGTTTCTGCTCTCCAGATACTCGGTGAAGGTGGAAAGTAATGGGAATGGAGGTCATACTGAGGTCTCCTACTGAGAAACAAATATGTCTAATGCCCGAATGCTGCCTGTAGCAGGAATTTTAGTAGTTGTTCTGCATTCCCAACTGCATTTTGGTCTGTGTCTTATCTCTACTGCAAAAGTGGTTTTATGTGCAGCTCTCTTGTAGTCAGATAGAAGTATTTGTTTTACCCCTTCTTCTCAAATGGATGCTAACTTCAAAGCTCAGTTACAGTTTCAGTGTGAACACTGTTAAGTAGTTGCCAAAAATACACCACCTCCATTTTGTCATTGAAACTTAATTAAAAGCAATACTTGGGTTCTCATCTGGCAGGGACCCCCATTACTAAAAACCCACCAACTCGAGCAACCCACCCTCCAATTTTACAAAATTAGGAATGGGTAGTAGCAGATGTGCAGTATCAGTCAATGCTTGGAAAAACAAGCAAGTGAAAGAAGGTGAAATACATGAATTCTATTCAAGGGCTGGTTTAGTCTGTGGCTTGGAGCAAGGCTTGGTAAATCAAAGTGATGCATAATTTTTCTCTTGCCTCACTTAAGTGGTTCCCTCTTCCTCACACCAGATAATTCAGTGTTAAGCATTATGAAAATTATCTGTAAAGAGGAGGGTGGAGCATGTCTAGGAAGTGTGACAAATAAAAGTACAGTTGAAATAGCCTCTGATTAAACATATTTGCTTTTGATCACTTTCCTTCTTAGTCACAGGATACTGCAGCTGGAGTATGAGCTTTGAATGGCAATCTTTTTAGTGTTAGCTACTAATGCCATGGTTGATAATGAGGAATTACTTAACTTCCAGACATAGGGGTAGACGACTGTTCAGCTGTTTTGACTTTATTTGTAAGTGGTACTGACTATAAGGCTATGGACTCGTGTCAGGATTTAATTTTTTGTGAATATCTTTGGGTGAGAAATGTTAGCAAATTTGTCAGTTGAAGAGGAGAAAAACTCTATTAATTCAGAGTGATTGCAAGTGGACTGCTAATGGCAAGTGGGTGTGAAAGGCAGCCCAGTGCAACCTTAACATGCATCAGGGGAACATTAGCATTGGAGGTACTAAGGGCAGTCTGCTTGGATTTCTGTGCACAGTCCTGGTTCATTATCAAGCACAGTGAATCAGGTAGCAGAAAAGGCTAATGGAGCTCTAAGAGAGCTGGGCTTGTTGCCCTGTATAAGATTGTTCTGTTCTTAATCTGTCAATACATTGAAAATAAGGGAGTTCTGGTTCTGCAAAGGGGTGGCACAACCCACAGTGTGTTTCATCTGCAGACTGGAAGAAGGTTTGTAACTTGGAGAGGCCTGAAACTCAGGGACAGCGTAGCTATAGGAGTAATGTGGTTAAAATTTAAGTAGTCCTTGATGGAGAATGCAAATGTGTTCAGCATCTGTAAATGGTGACTATATTCGCTATATATGCATATTAGTTACTATGTAGTATAAATATAATATGAATTTTACTATTATAATAAATTTATTATTACTAGCTGCTCACTATATATATAGTGAGTGTAGTCACATATGTGTAATTTTATATACGTAGAATATATATGTAAATGATACATATGTGTACATACTCCATGTAAGATGCTGAGCAGGCCCATTCCAGTCCTTTTTGATTGTAGCTCATAATGATTTAAGGTAATGTCTTGGATTAGAGCACAAGCCCCAAGAACACCTGAATTTGTGTGTAACTTTACTTGCAAGTAATTCTGGTATTATTTTCAGTAGAAATGTGGAGCTGAATTCGCACAGGCTTCTTGTTTCTGTTTGAGGCAAAAAAAAAAAAAAAAAGGAGATTGTAGTAATCAACATCCAAGATCTCATCAGCTGAAAAGCTGTGTGGTTGAAAGCTGTGGAGAGGCACTTTAGTTTGAGGCTGCACTGACCATTAGCAGCCACTAATTTTTTAATTTAGTCCTAAAAACTGCAGTATCTTACCGAAATTTTCCCTTGTGACAGGTTTTGCTGATCCCGCATGTCTCCCTACTGTGAGCTGCTGCATCGGTACGTAACCGAGTGGCCCGAGGTCAGCAGGGCTGCTGACATTGCTGTGCTGCTGCAGCGCATCCTCGCTGGCGTGCAGCCAGCAGACTGAAGGCTTGTGCTCACACATACTTTGCTCCAGCAACAAAAGAGCTGGATTATGTCTGTCTGTAGCAGGGAAAAATGACAGTTTTGGCTTGCAGAGGTGGTGGAGTGTCATTCAGGCTTCAGGTGGACTGAATTAATAACAATGCATAGTGACATCTTCAGGGTTTAAATGCTTTAATAATGCTCGTCTTTAGTGTTCCTATCAACTGGAAAAAAAAAATCTATTATTATTTCTTTTTTTTTTTTTTTTAATCCCCCACCCATTTTAGTTNCCCCTCCCCCAAAGACTGTCTCATTGCACTTAGTGGTTTGTTTTTTTTTTTTTTCTTGAGTGTCTCTGTTTTTGTCTATGCAAGCTATTCTTGGATAACCTGATTAGCACGCTTGATTACTTTCTTAATTAGTGATAGTAGAGGAGTTTGTCTGTCTTCAAGATAGATATGGCAAAGGTCAGGATCAAATGGAATTAGGAAGGAGGAGTAGTTTAAGAGTTTCCCTGTAGTGCTAGGGGAAAGCAAAAATTTTTGAAAAGGAAATCCATCACACTAATATTACGAGTGAAAGACATGAGAAGATAAATCTACAGCATGTGAGGGGGAAGAATGTGGAATTGTTATAGATGGAGTCAAACTGCAAAAAGCACTGGGGAAAAAGCTTGCCAAATTTGAGTTGTGCTGTGGCAGAGATGTAACTGACAGGTTTGTGGGTTAGTATACAAAAGATTGGAAATGGTCATATAATTTTCACAATAAGACTCCCATTCTTACAGGTGGAAAAGAAGAGATCAACGTTTTTTTTTTTTTTTTTGCTGTTTTCCTTAAATGAGCAGTAAAGTATTGTGCACTTACCCCTGGAGAGCTCTGCTAAGGCAAGGAGGATGAACTGGGGCATTGAGCTGATGCACACTAGGAAGTTGCACTGGTGTGACCTCTTCCCTCAGTGTGGAAAAAGAGCAGATCCTGCAAGACACTAGTGAAGTCACAGCTCATACAGCAAAAATATGCTTCTGCCAGGACAGTTTAGTTCAGGTGGCTCTAAAAAGGCTGTCAGGAAAGGTATGCTAAAGTACAGTCCTTTGATGTTAGCTCTGTGTGTTCACAGACTCCACTGCAGCATTCACTGGTGTGATAGTTGTCCATAGTGTAAAGGTAGCCTTCCCACACAGTATGTGGCAAAACTCTTATCCCAACCCTCCATCCTCTTGAGAAATTTGTTTTTCAAGAGGTCATGTACTTTTCAGATAATGGGGTTTTTTTTAAATTATTTTTTTCTACAATCATCTGTAAGTGCAGAAGAGCCTTAAGTAACCCTGTGGTCAATGTGTGATTTTTCTTATGCTGGTGTTATTAAGAATTAGCAAAACTTACGGCTGTGCTAGTGGGAGCCTTCCATGAGTAAGGACTGTAGCATATGCCTTTTGTTGGCAGTGATGATAAATGGTCTTGTGTGCAGATTCCAGCTTTGAGAAACAGCCTGAGCCATCAGCTTCAATTACAGATAGTAAAATTGTTATGCTCTTACTGGAAGATGCTTGTACCTGATACAACTCCTTGGTTTCATAGCTTTTTGGTTTTTATCTATGCTGAGCCTGATGAATGAATCAATTTCTAATGTAAGAAGTACCATGTCTGT
Organism: Pedionomus torquatus; assembly: GCA_013398155.1. Classification (NCBI taxonomy): domain Eukaryota; kingdom Metazoa; phylum Chordata; class Aves; order Charadriiformes; family Pedionomidae; genus Pedionomus; species Pedionomus torquatus. The sequence continues at coordinate 357,223 of VZRU01005169.1, read as the reverse complement.
GGTGGGGTTACATTTACAGGGTAGAGGTGATGATGGGTTTAGAAGTGTTCTGGCTTATGCTTTGTTTTTAAATGTCTCAATGGATGTGAGTGGAAATTTGCAGAGACACAGATTCTTCTTCTCTCTTCAGACCGTGTGTTTGGAAAGAGAAGGGTGTTCTGTCAGCTGTTGCTCTGTGTAAAACACAGACCTGCCAAGTCATTCCAAGAGCATTAAAATATAAGTGATGGCTCAGTTAACCATAATTACTTTAAGTTCCTCTTGTCCAAGTCTGTTGTACTCATTCCTTTCTAAAATGATGGAATTTATACCAGGTAGTTCTTATTTAATAACATTGAAATATAAATGAACCCTGATGAACACAGCATATGTTAGTCCAGTGAGCTCTATTGCAGCCAAAGTATTAGACGTGTTTCAGAAACAGATCAAAAACTTCATCTTGCTTCCTCTGGAGCAAAAAAAACACAGTGCAAGGACAGACCTTGATCTCAGGAAGGAAGAGAAGGGTTTTTCTCTTTACCTAAAGTGAATGGAAGCTAACGAATTTCACAAAATAGGAGTTGCAGACAGTGGAAAAGAATTCTCCCTGGCAAGTAGTTGTGTTCTAGAGCAGGGGCTGCGGGTCCCGACAACTTTGCTTAGTGATGCCCGAAGGCTGGGCAGAGAAGTGTTCTGAGGAGGGCTCACAGTTGGAAACACCAGCAACTATTCTCTTGCTTTTCAAACTAAGCTTGTGTGGACACGCACAGATGGGGAAAGCAGATGTGTCTGTGCATATCTGACATAAAGCCCTCAATGAAACTATCCAGCAGGTATTCCATTGTGAAAAGGAGTTGTAGTCCTTAACAAGGTTTGCTGTAAATATTGGGGTGGAGAAAGGCATCCTATACCATTTTAGTCTACAGAAGGGTAGAAAGCAGGGGAGACAGAATACTGATCAAGACACAGGGATGTAGAGTGAACCATTCCAGTGTCTGAAGCATGTAGGATGTGCAACACGAGGCCTGCTTTCTGTGTGCTCCTCTATTCTAAAGCAGCAGGATTTGGGACAGCTGTGCCAGGAATCCTTCCGCACCAGGGACATTAAAGGAAGCACTGTACTGTTACATTATCCATGAGTTGGAATCTTAAAATCTAGCATCTTTATTTGAGGACGTAGTTTTCCTTTGGTTTCTGTTTTCATTTTCCAAATTTTCTGAAGTCTTAAGCAGCAGAGAGGTTTCAAGCAGGTGTGCATAAAGAGGTGAGATGTACTGGTAGTGTGGGGCACAGAGATGCAGCTGTGTCAGAATTATTATCGGAAGATATGCTACCATTTCTGTATCACTTTCACTCTTGTGCTGGCTACTTTGATGGTGAATAAGAATTAAGCTGGCATAGTGAGAGGAGAAAATGGTTTTAAGTTGCACCAGGGAAGGTTTTAGGGTGGATATTAGGAAAATTTCTTCAGTGAAAGGGTTTTCAAAGGTTGGAACAGGCTGCCCAGGGAAGTGATGGAATCACCATCCCTGGAGGTATTTAAAAGTCAGGTATATTTGCTTAGAAACACTGTTTATTGGTGGTTTTGACAGTGTTATGTTAATGGTTGGACTCGGTGGTCTTAACGCTCCCTTTCAACCTAGGCAATTCAGTGTTTCTGTATACTTAAAATAAACCATAAAGCAGCCATGCCATCGTTGGTATTGACAGGTATTGATCTGTCTTCATCCAGATGTGGAGTTTTAGGTATTGCATTGTCTACTGTTGAAAATACCATTCACTTCTGTAGAGAGTTCTAATTCATCCCCCCTTCTTTTTTTTTTTTTTTTTTGTTACGATCTAGTAGAAAAATGTCTTGCACCATGGCGGGAAATAATAAATAGTCTGTATTGTATCTTCAGAAATACTGGGTGACCCCGTTAGTCTGCGCCTGGACTATTTGATGGATCCAGTCTCTTAACTGTTCAAAATGAGTGTAAGTCTTTGTAGTATGACTGTCAAATTAAGTGTTTTTAATGAAACAATTTTTATTAGTTTCTGTATTATTGACTGTCCTTTAGTTGTTATTCTGTAGTTGTGTAGGCTATTTTGTCCAAAAATCTCAATGTAATTTACAGTTATATTATATCTTTAACTGTAAAATAGGAATGAAGAGGAGCACAAACTCACTATTACAGTGCTTGCTAAGATGACTGCAATTTTCTGTGTAGTATATAATACTAATGCTGCTAATGTTAATTTGTAAATAACAAAGAACAACTTAGGCAGAAATAGGTAGGTTGGCTTCTCATAAGCGTCTTTTTTCCTTGAAGGATAACAAGCAGAGAAGAATGGTTTGCTGATCTAATTTGTTGCTGTCTGGATCCTCCACAAAATAAAACAGAACATTTCCCAAATGAGTATATTGGGTTGCCTGGCGTGTTACAGCAGTAAATTGTTCACCAGTCAGCATGGCCCATTCTTCTCTTCTCTGTTAAACTCTACCCAAAACCCTTTCTGCATGTGCCACAGCAATGCTCAGTTTTTGTAAGGAGCGCAGTCTGGTCAGTTTTCATAGGAGATATCTCATTCATTTCAGAAGAACTGTTGTTTAAAGTCAGCTGTTGGTTAAATGTTTCATAGCCAGCCTCAGGCTGGATGAATCATTCTAGCTATAACTGTAAAAATGCCTCATTTTGGGGATGTATTCTGTGGAAAGACAAGACTGAGATTAAGCTATTAGGCAAATGGCTATTTAAAAACAAGTTAGCAAAAATCAGTATTACGGAATGAGCAGATGGTGGCCTGTACTGTGAAACGTTAGCTGGAAAATTAACACCCCATAGTGGTATTTAGCAAGAGTAGATATGGCACAGAAATATCTGAAGAAAGAGATATACAGAAGGATCTGGAAAACATTGACTGATTCATTTATTAGAATTGGAAATTGCTGGTTGAGATAGGTTTATATATATAAGCGAGTTGCTGCTTTGAAAGTAATGGCAGAAGAGTTTAGCCTAGAAAAGCAAATGTGAATGTGGGGAAAAAAGTCTCCCATTTTTAAGGTAATTATTCAGTATATTACAGATGAACTGAACCATAGGTTAATAAAGCTTCTTTTACAACTTTAGCATGCAGTGTATTGTATTCTTGCTAAAACGCCCTTCCCCTGGGTTTGAGGTATCACATTTTCCGAGACTATTTTGAGAATTCCAGAACTGCTGCTTTGGAAAAAAAATAATTGCAGTTATCTTGATTTAATTTGTAGAGCAGACCAGGTGTATTCTCCTGTCAAGTACCTGAGTGTTTTTAATCTTGAATCAAAATGATAGCAAAGGGCAAAAAATACTGTTTCTTGCATTGTGGTTTTTTTGAGCATTTGCTAGTATGGACTGACCGGTTTTGGCTCTGTTGGAGGGTTGGCTGTTTTTCTTGTTTCCTCTTACAGAACTGCATCTAAAAATATGTCATTTCCTAATTTTGATTTCCGTTAAGTAGTTGTACTGATGTGTGTGAGGATGTTTTGACGGTGCTTGGAAGGGAGCATGTCTGTAGGATCAAAGCCAGAAGCAGGAGGAGTTCATGAGGTGCTGTCTCTGTGGATGGTGTCCGCTGCATAAAAATGTTCTTGGGTCCTCCAGGGTAACATCCATGGATCCTGTACTGGATTTTGCTGTCAGCTAGTGAGCTTCTAGGTTACTTTTCAGCTGTGTTGTTTGCATTTGTTTTCTACTTTCAAGAACTTAGGAAGATCTTTCGAAAAAGAAGGAACAGCAAATAAGAATGATCAGTGTTGTTGAGTTTGCTGGTAGACGGTGTCCATAGGAATGGCAGGCTTTCTTGCAGAGTCTGAGTGGCGTTTCCTATTTAGTGAAGATGGCAAGTGATTTTTTTCAAATGGAGCTAAATGAGCTTGGATGCTGCCTGTTTCAGCTGGCATTGTTGCCCTCCTCAAAAGCAGGTCTATAAAATCTATCTTTAAAAAAACCCAAAGCCAAACAAGATTGCAGATACACTGGTAACGACTCAACCCTGTAATGAATGCCTGAGGTTGTTTGCTCAGCAGCACATGCACAGGTCAAAGGTCTGAGGGAAATTCATGTTTATCCTGGAAGTGCTCAAAAGTGGCAACCAGCTGTTGCTGATAGCAAGCACATTATCGGTGTGTGTAGTTGAATTTTCTGTGTCCTTGTTTTCTCAACTTATTTTTCACATTACTCTTGTAAGAGAGTTACAAAGATTGGTCAAGCTTGCACTTTTTCATTGGTGCTGTGGCAGCTGCATACTGGTTAGATCGGCTGGCTCTTAGGCTTTAGCCGTGTCTAGCTGAGTGTGTGAAGAGATCATGGTTTGATTTAATTATCCATGTTTGTTTAGTGTGGAACAAACCTGAAGTAAAAATCATGTTATTTTCTTGGCCAAAGATGCTAAAATAAATTTGCTCTGTTTTTTTTTCTTATATAGCCATCTCTTGTAGCTGCTACTACAAATACAGCATAATTAAGCAAGTCCCGGTAAACTTTTCATCCACTCAACTTATTTTTCTGCTAGAGAAATGCTTGATAGCTATGTAGCGTGGCCCCAGAATATTGCTGAAGGGGTAGGTTTCTTCTTTCTTCTTAGCCAAGTTTTTATTCTTGCATATCGTGGAATAATACTTTTGTTGTTGTCAGGTCAGATCCAATCTTAGTACTAGCTGCAATACTCTTTGCACAACTTCCAGCCTTTTCAGCCTACAGGAACACAGGGTGTTAAAAATATTGAAAACAAATAATTCATTCCAGGTTCTGCTCAAGTGAGAATGTGGGGAGTGGTGGAAGGTGGAAAAAAAGTATGTGTGCGTGTGGAGGGGGAGCAGTATATAGCAGAAGAGAATGCAGTGGGTTTCTTGGCATAGTCTCAAGTATAAGTTACTCTGCGAACAGAAGAATCTTGTTCTTAGGTTTTGAAAGGCAGTTGAAATTCTCAGAGTCTGTGCATTCTTACTCATAGTCAAATGTAATTGCTTCTTCTCCCACAAATGTGTATATGGAGAAGTTTCTTGTGGATGTAGGATTTATTTTTGTTGATCTCTTTGAGTGTTTCATTAGGAACATCAAAAAAGGCTCTTAAGCGTCCCAACTGCATGGGCATTTGTATGACTTGGGTTGCCTGCAAACCTCCTACTCCATTCCTTAGTGGAGGGAAGTTCTTCCAAGTGATTTTAAAGACTGTGTTTTTAGTTAATTTGAAGGAGTGGGAGGACTTTGTGTCCATAGACGTGCCCAGTGACATGTGCTTTGGTGATTAAGTTCACGGCTTGGAGAAAAGCCATACTCAAACTGTGGGTCCTGTTACATGCATTTAACTGAGGGCTGAGATAGTTTTAAGACTCAAAAGAATAATTTGAAACTTTGTACTTTAGCGTGCAAGTGACTTTGGGCTGTTGAAGCGTGTGTTTGCTGGCAGCCTGTGCACTCGCTCTCTGGAACATTTATTGGGGATTACGTATGGGGAAGGTACGTGCTGCTTCTGCACAGGCAGAGCTCTTTACCAGCTCCTGAAGGGCACCTCTCTGTGCCGTGGGCTTATGTTGGCAGCGGGGAGAGCAGAGCTTGCCTCAGAGTGCCAGCGTCGGTCTGGGGGGGACAAATTTCCACTGGGGCTCTGGTTGGGATGCTTCAGCTGACGGGTGAGGCTCTTTTGTTTGGAGGGTGAATCTGCCCAAGTCGCATCTTACTGTTTCCATGGCTGCATATCTACTTGCAAGAGGTTTCTACTTGTCTTGTTTCCCCTCCCAATACAGGGAGGGAAGGTGCTACTTCTGGAAAAGGAGGAGTCTCTTTAAATTGGATGCATGGGTGAAGGAACCACAGCTTGGGGAGCAGCCACTCTTGAAACGAGTGTGACTGTGGGAGCAGTAGCTGTAGCATGTTATATTTGCTATTGAAGTTCATGTGCAATGTCCATCTCTCTTACTGTACTTCCTTCGTGCCTTCTAATGGTGTAATTATCATCGTAAATGAAACTGATATGCTTCACTCAAGGAATTAAATAGAGGAATGATGTGTCAACCCAAGTATTTGTTCTGCTCTGTATTAAAACTCCTGCAGTTTTTGTTTTTTTTGTTAAACAGTTTTTGGTGTGTTAATGAACAGTTATGTGCCTGTTATGGTTGTTACCTCTCTGAACAAGTGCTGCCTTCAAACGCTGAGTGGGAGCACTGCACTTTCAGATTGCTTTTTTTGGGGGGGAGGGGGCAAGGCAGGAGGGAAGACTGATGAACACCTGTTTCCATATTTTGATTACTTCCATATTTGTTGTCTAAAACATGTACCTGATAGATGATGTGATTCTCCTTTCATTTTTCATGATGTACAAATAGAGGTGGTGTGTGTTGGGGGGAAACAAAGACAAGCTCTGCAAATACAAAGCAGTTTAAATCTGGATTCAGAGGCTTTCTATGGCATGAATGGCCCAGGTGCAGGAGGCAGCAATTCCTGGTTTCTGTTATATGCTTGCTTACTTGGGCCCGTAGAGCAAGCAGGTCCACAAAGCACTGATGACAGCAGTAACTCCCTGTGGTTGGGATCACTGCCTTAGCCCACCTGTCGCTGCCCGCAGCAGAGTGGCTGGGTCACGGCCGACTGGCTGTGGTGCCATGGGGGGGTTGCAGGTAGCCTAATGCGGGCTGCTGGAAGCACTGGGGCATCGGCTCCCAAGCTTGTTTCTTTAAGTGGCGCACTTATCACTTCTTGAGTTAAACCCCATGTTGTTATAAGAGGATTTCATGCAGTAACAGGCACTGCCGTGTTAGAAAACATGGGGGAAAACTCCTTTAACATTATTTCTTCTGTAAGATTATCATAGATTTATTATAAAGCCGTCTTATACATGTTTTACAATGTCAATTCGTGGCCAGGTCTGTTCCTGGTACAGGTGTTGTTCTTTCCTCTACGTCTGAAGGAATGTACAGCTTGTAAGGAAGACATGAAAGCTGTTAAGTATTATACAGATTTGATTTGCTATTTGACAGTATGAAAAATATGAGGTATCTCCTGGTTAAAGCCAGAGGGTGGTGTCCGAAATGGAAAACTATATTTTTAAAGTGCGGCTTTGGAGTAGACTGGCCTGTTTCTTGTAGGAAAAATGCTTTCTGCCAATGAAAATGAGATCTGCAAAACCTATTTCAAATAGGTTGGACTCTGGGCTGCGAAGGGAAAGGGTTTATTTTTCCATGTGACTTTCAGAAAGTCAGTAATAAGTGGCCTTTGCAGAACAACAGGTATCTTTGTAATTCCAGTTTTGCTGTGTAGTAGCTTGCCCTAGTCCTTATGCCGCTTTTGGCTTCTTTTTCCAGCCTCTATGATAATCCACTTCCTAAAAAAGGCTAAACAAATAAAATGAAAATGGTAGTCCTTGAAGTTTATGGCCTCTGGGCGGAGAGGTTAATGGTATACTTAGCCACAGCTTTCCATTGGTAGTTGGAAAACTGTAGAGTAGCAGGTTAGGAGAATCATCAGTCACTTAAAATAGCTGTTAATAACAGGCTGGTAGTGATGGGTATCTCAGTAAAAAGTGTCATGAACAAGTTCCCCACTGACATAGTTACTGGCTGTATTTTGCTGGATGAGGGGTTGTTTTGGAGGAGCCTAGTCCCATGGTTCAGCTCAGGTTCCTGTTAGCAGCCCAAGTGTATGGAAGGGTGATCTCTCTCTGCTAATTAGTCCCTGGTGCTTCTGTCCCGTGACTTACTTTGTTGCTAGAAGCCAAATCCAGGCACAAAGCAGAGAAGGCGCTACCAGTATTCAAACACAGCATCTGTCCCATGGACTGACTTCAGTTATGTTGAAATAACTGGGGGTTAAGGTTTTACTTTCATAAATTTTAAGAGCTGTGGAGACCAAACCAGTGTAGAGGACTGAAAATACACCCCTAATGGAGGGCTCTGCATTGTGAGCCCTTCCCGTTGACATCAGTGGTCTCTGCCACTGGTTTTAAACATTTGATACATAACTAGTGACTGGGGTGATTTGGTACTAAAATCTAATCTAAATATGAGTTAATGGTAGTTGCTCTAATTTCTTCATTTTGTTCAATCCAGTGAAACTTTTTGCAAGCAAGTACTGGGATTGTGAGAGGATAGGGATGCAGGAGTCTATCTGTGTAGTCAGGGGTGAAAGAAGTTTCATAGCATTGAGCTTCATCACTTTCCAAATTTGCCCCCCTTGTGTTTATGGAGTCTTTCTGAAAACACAGTGAAGTGCAAAGTCTTCAGTGGCAGCATTGTTGTCTGAGAACAGCAACCTTAAATTGGACATTTGTGCTCAATGAAGGTTGCAAAATTGGAAATTACTTACACCACTGACTATTTATTCTGCCTATATGTGGAAATGGCTAATGGTTTGTTACCCAGGAGACACTTCCAGTGATTTCTGCTCCAGTCTGTTAAAGCTCAGAGCTGGCACTATTGATGTGTTGCTGTTACTTTTAAGGAAAGGATGGTAAAGATGTGATGCCTTGTTTGGGGTAGAAGATACCATGGAAAAGGAAGGAATTTAAGGAATGAAGAAACCTTTGGGAGATAGCAGGGTATCTGAGCTCAGTGGAGACTGTGGTATTTTTTATATTCATTAAAATTAAAATGTAATTACTCAATGGAAGCTGCTTACTTTGATGAACAGGATTTGCTTCAAAAAATGAAGATGTTCTCTCTCCTTTTGCTTGATCTCTTTTGAATAAGTGTTTATTCCAAAACAGAAATGTAATAAACCACTGACAGTTTTTCTTCTCTGAAGTATGTTGTGAAAATTGTATGTTGTCCTTGGACAGTTCCAGGCTGTAAGTGAGGAAAAGAATTTCACTGTGGAGTGAGGGAATGCTTCCAGGTGGAGGTTTTCTGGATTTCCTTTGATAGGGTTTCCTCATGTTAACTGCAGCTTTCCTTTTGTAAGGGACCAGGATAGTTTCATGAGCAATACTGGGGGGAGTTCAGATAGCTGTGAGCAGAAACTGTTCCCGGTTCATAGAATCATAGAATGGCTTAGGTTGGAAGAGACCCTAATTCATCTAATTCCAATCCCCCTGCCGTGAGCAGGGACACCTCCCCCTAGACAAGGCTGTGCAAACCAGTTGTCAACCAGTTGGTTGTTCATCCAGCCTGGCCATGAGCACTTTCAGGGATGGGGCATCCACAGCTTCCCTGAGCAACCTGGTCCAGCTCCTAATGTTGTTTTTACCCCTTGAGAAGGAGCCACAAGTAAAAATCTAAAAAATTACTGGTGAAAGCAGGGAGGGTTATAAAATCTTAATACTTACACTAATGCTGCTTGATACTCTGTGGTACCTGTTAGAATGGAAACTTGCTTCTAGTGTATTTTGCTTTAGATATTAATAACTCTGATGGACTACTTTTGATTAAACTATGTTACAGCATTTCCTGTTGATGAACTGTTCTTCTGAATACTGGTCAACAGCAGCTGACAAACTGAGGCCTGGTGCCGGCGTGACTGGGGCAATGAGTTCCCACCTCCTTTCAGTTCTTTGAAATGTGTGGGTTTATAAAGTGTCTTTTCATCACACAGTTATCCAAAGGCATAGTTCAGCTCTGGATCAGGTCAGATGTCTTGATGCCTTTTCAGAGGCTTGATTAATGCTTAGCATAACTGATGAAATGGACTTTTTCTCGCCTCAGCTGTTTCATTCAAGTGTGGTAGGTGTAGCTGTGTCCTGGAATTAATGGAGGAACGTGGTGGTACACCAGATCCCTCCCTGGAGGGGGCACATGCCCATCCATTTGCATGTCGTGGCCATCCCTTGCATGTGGAGGTACCTGGGGTCACCGGTGTCTGTCCAACGCGGGCACTGTCCATCTCAGCCAAAATTGCGTCTCAGTGAGGTCAGTTTGTTTAACTGGCATTACATGCTGATCTTGGAGCACTAATCCTGTAGGATTATCCCAAGTTTGGCCATGAATCCGAGGTTTTAAGGGAGTAAATCTGTCCCTGGAAGCCAGGAGATGCTCATAATTGGCAGTGTGACTTATCGGGTATCTCCAAGAAGTAATTAAGAGAAAGCAATAATTAATCTAATTCTAACCAATAGAGCAACAGGACTGATTGATTTGGTTTGAAATTGGGAGGCGCATGTTTTAATTATGGGGTATAACTGGAGCTAAAGAGCATTGTAGCCTTGTGCCAGGGTATGACAGAATTTTTTTTTTTTTTATTCCCAACATTTTCACATGTTAAACACTAATTCTAATCAATAGAAATGTAGCATAATAAACTATTGATAGAAGTTTGCTTAACACCTGTGCAGTCTGATTGGCTCAGGGAAAACCTAATCAGTTTATAGTACACATTTAGGCAAGATGAATCAGGAAAACTGGGATTCAAGTAGTATGAAGCATCTGAATCTGTAATTTACATAACTAGTAAGTTTCTTTTAATGTCTGAATTTTAGCTCATATGGTAAGCATTTGATACTATGCAATCATAACTAAAATCATAAAAAGCTAAGGCTCCAACAGAAACTGATGTTCAGACATGTTTATGTTCAGTATGCTGTATGGCTAAGCTTTGGCTCTCTGTATAGTAATATGGCAAACTTGCCATGGGATAGAAAATCAGTAAAATTGTTGGGGTTGGTGGGTGAGAAGCTCAACATGAGACCACAGTGTGTGCTTGTAGCCCAGCCAACGGCATCCTGGGCCACATCAAAATAAGTGTGGCCAGCAGGTCAAGGGAAGTGATTCTGCCCCTCTACTCTGTGCTGGTGAGACCCAATCCAGAGTACTGTGTCCAGCTCTAGACCCCTCAGCACAGCAGAGACATGGACCTGGTAGAGTGGGCCCAGCGAAGGGCCATGAAGATGATCACAGGGATGGAGCACGACTCCTATGAGGACAGGCTGAGAGAGCTGGGATTGCTCAGCCTGGAGAAGAGCAGGCTCCAGGGAGACATTACAGTGGCCTTTCAGTATGTGAAGGGGGCTTGCAGGAGAGATGGGGAGGGACTTTGTGTCCGGATATGTAGTGATAGAACAAGAGGTTATGGTTTTAAACTGAAAGAGAGGAGATTTAGATTAGATACTGGGAAGAAATTCTTTAGTGTGAGGGTGGTAATGCGCCAGGTTTCCCAGGGAAGTTGTGGATGCCCCATCCCTGGAGGTGTGTTCAAGACTAGGCTGGATGAGGCTTTGAGCAACCTGGTCTAGTGCGAGGTGTCCCTGCCCATGGCAGGGGGTTTAGAAGTCGATGATGTTTAGGGTCTTTTCCAACCCATACCATTCTATGATTCTTTAAAATGTCTGTCTGCTGAAGTCATTGGGGTTTTTATCTTTGACTCTGCAGTCTCTACAGTCTTGGTATCTGAATATGAATTCTGGAGCCTGACTTTGGACATTCAGACTTGAATTAAAAGTAGAGTCTGTGGCCTTCATACACCTTCAGGGAGAAGTTCCAGGGAATAAAATGAGTCATACTGTGATCATGAGTGGAGAGAAATGAAGCGCCTACGATTTTCAGTCTTCATTTGCAGAGGAAGTTCTATGTTTTTATCTTTTGCAGAAAGAGGTTCTGATTTTCCCCTGAGAAAGCTGAAATGAAACAGGCATAGCTGGTAAAAAACCTAACCCGTTTTTGGCATAATGAGCTCAAACTTGATTAAAATTCTTTTATTAAAACACAGCTGAATAAGTAGCCATACAGTAATGACTGGAATGTGTCCTCAGTCTGGAAGGACTCTGCTGAGCACGTAGCACAGCTCAGCGTGCAAGCTGATTCATTTGGACTTCTGCAGTCATGCTGAAATTCACACTGGTGCATAGTCTATCTCATACCAATTTAGTTCCATGCACACTTTTATTTTTAAGTGAACTAATTTGGCTTCTATAATAGAATTCTGATTTTTTCAGATTTTCCCTTCAACAGCAGGCAAGGTAAATAGCAGCTCTGTTGATCATTAGTCACAATGTGATTGACAAGGGATTTTTATGTTTTGCGTGATTTATTCAGCCAAAGATTAGATGCATGTGACTTTCTTACTTACATTCCTAATGATGTTGATAATCCTCATTATCTTTAGAGCCTGTTTTGCAGAACCTGGAAGCGTAGGTTTAGTCTTCTCTGCTGTGATCTTTGGGGCAGATAAGTAGTAAAGAAGCACAAAGAAGTTAAACTACTTTTTAATACGTCTTTGGCTACTATTTGAGAAGGTATTTTGGTATTTACCACAGCATCTACCTGAACTGGTCAAATCTTTTGCAAGTGCCTGTTGACAGTGTGTGCTTCTGTTGAACTGTTGTGAATAAGGACTTGCAGTGATATGCCTAATAGGATTCAGGATTTTTGTGTTCGATGAGCCTTGAAAACTAGTGACAGGATTCCTGACAAAAGTTCTTTGAAGTCTGGAGTGTTTTAAATAAGTCTGCTTTGAAATACTTTGTTTGTGGTGGAAAATAACTTATGCAGGATTTGGACAAGGGGGTATGGGCACTGCGAAGAACCTAAGGTTGCCTGTTTCCCTTAAGATCTTGTTGGATTGATTTTTATTATTTTTTTTTTCCTTTTTTTAAAGAAGGCTGAATAATTGCATCTTTTGTCTGTTGATCTCAACTGGTGTCTGTCTGAAATGCCATTGACCGTTTGGGGCATCTTGTGTCAGGTGGCACATCTTTCCACTGTGTCTTCTGTCAGCTACAGTGTTTATTCCCTGATGCCTCAGTAGGTCTCCCTGGCTGAACTGTCAAGATGATGGTCACATCATGGTACGTTGTAAAAGGTATCATTTAGCTAGGGGGAGGATGTGGTCTAGCTATCCCATAGGGGAAAAAAAAAGGGTTGTAATTGTCTTGATCTAGCACCGCTGCTGTCAGTAGTTTGCAGATGGGTGAAATAAACCAAATTAAGTATTTCAATTCGAGAAGCTTTTAATTGTGTTCACAATGTTGAATCAAAAGGTTGCTATGAATTTTTTTAAGTGAAGTTCAGTACATCATTTTTACCCCCACAAGCTTTGAATGAAAAAGTAGAAATAATGAAAATATCTATTTGCTAAGACAGTAAAGGCACTGATTTCTTAAATTTTATGGTTGTTAAAAAGAAGAAAAATCTCATCTGTCTTTCCCTGGGGGGATAACAGAACTGAGGAGAAAATATATCTATTCCCACATTAGGAATAGCTCAGAAACAGATGCTCTGGAAAAGAATTACTCTAGGAGATTAGAGTTAAATGCACTGTTGCCAAAATTAGAAAATGAAGTTATTAATGGCCTTTCTAAAAGCGTGGTTGTTTAGATTACAAACTCTTGTGATGACTGCTGTGTTTCTGAAAAAAAAAAAAACTTTGAAAAAGATGCCAGACACATGTAAGGGGAAAAGAAGGAAACACTTCAAACCAAAACCCACCCACACTGTATGTCCTGATTTTATATATGTATCTGTCAAAAACGAGTATTTTACCTGAAGGATTCAGGGGATTACCTTCATGAGGGCAAGTTTTGGATTTTGGGAAAATTTATTTCTATAAAAGCGGTGAAAACTTGGCTGTTCCACAACACAGATGTAATTTTCTGTTTTGTTNACTCTGTTCCTTCCCCTATTACTGATAGTAACACTTTTTTTTTTTTTTTTTTTTTTTTTTAAAGTGTGTTTTTTCATAATACATTGGTTTCATTTTGTCTCCTTTCTTTTGTCACATTGAATAAATGTTTCTCAGTATCAAAAATTCTATATAGGTCTTAACTGATCCAGTCTAAACTCTTAGATCTGAATAAAAGTGAGTCTTGTTTTTAGTAAGAAAAGTATTCTGAAGGATGGCAGTATGCTTTGTCCCACTGCAACTAATAAGCATGAGAAAAGCTTGTCTCTCAAGAACAGGACTCTGAAGCTGAAGCTTTTAAAGAAGGTCTGAGTTCCTCTTTGTGCCTTGTGGATCCAGCTGTAGTCCCAGCTTTGCCCACTTTGACACTGTGGTGTCAGGGACTGCTTCTTTCAAATGTTCTTTGCCAGCACCAGGAAACGTGTGGGACTGATTCAGCATCTGTCCATCCATCGATTGTACCTGCAGTGCTGCACCTTTCCACATGTTGTTATCTCATCCTAGTTTTTTCAGCTGAGCATGATGTTTCTTGTTTCCTCCACAAACTAACGCATGCTTGTTTTTAGTTTCAGTTAGCAGCCTGGAAGGCAGCTAAACTTTGTGTGTCATGCTTCAAAGAAAAACAGTGTAAGAATTTTTTTGGCTGAAGACCCTTATTTTGCAAGTAAATACATCTACTGGTGATTTTGTAATAATATTCATTGGGTACAGTTGATACAGGGAAAAAATTTGCTTTATTCATAGAATCATAGAACTGTCTGGATTGAAAGGGACCTTTAAGATCATCTAGTCCAACCATCAACCTAACTGATAAAAACCCACCACTAAACAACATCACTAAGCACTATGCCAACCTGTCTTTTGAATACCTCCAGGGATGGTGCCTCAACCACTTCCCTGGGCAGCCTGTTCTAATGCTTAATAACTCTTTCAGCGTAAAAAAAAATTCCTGGTATCCAATCTGAACCTCCCCTGGTGCAACTTGAAGCCATTTTGTCTTGTCCTATCACCTGTGACTTGGGAGAAGAGACTGACACTGGCCTCTCTACAACCTCCTTTCAGGTAGCTGTAGAGAGTGTTACTCAGTTTTTAAAATAGGAACCTTCACATTTGGTTGTCCAAGGAAGGCTTATTAGAGTGGCCTTTTCATAGGAGAAATAAGTCCTTTGTGGGAATTGCCTGATGAGAGATTTGTTGGAGAAAAACATGTTTCAGCTTCAAGCTGGAGTACCTGGCCAAAGGAGCGGGGATGGGAGTGTGTGTTTGCACAGAGCCTGGAATAGCTCAGTGAACGCTTGCTTGGACCAATTGAGATCTTACTTTGCTTCACAGGTTGGAGATATTAATGTTCCCATAAATCCAACCAAACAGTGGCATGGGATTTGACATAAAACTAGAAGAAAGCCTGAAAGCATCTGTAGTCACTTTTTATTGGGGTCTGTGGTCATTTCAGTAGCAATATTTTTCTCACCCTTACCAACAATTTCTAGTGAGGCAAAAAATACCACACTTGAATTCCCCAGACACCTACTTTTCAAATATTTTTGTCAACATTGCAGCCATAATGATAACAATACATTTACTGATCTGTGGTTCAATAATTGCAGAACTATTACTGGTTTCTTTTCTTTTTTCTTTTTTTTTTTTTTTTAAGGAACAGGGCTGTGGTGAAGCTTTTCATCCATCTTCAAATGTTTGTACATCAAACCTCTAGTGTTGTGGTGAAAACATTTCCTGATTCTGTTGACTTCCTCTTTTCTAATACTACCTTTGCAGGTCCCTTGAAATTATTTCTCTTTCCCTGCAGATTGCTGGTTGGAGCTCCTCGGGAAAAGGCCTTTCCATCCCAACAAGCCAACAGAACGGGAGGGTTGTACAGCTGTGACATCACATCTCCAAATACACGCTGCACACGTGTTGTATTTGATGAGGAGAGTAAGTTCTTCAGTGCTTTTGTTTTGGATTGAAACAGTTGTCTGATTTTTCTTATTTGCTGTTTTCCTTTCCAGAGGCCATGTCTTGGGCATTTACTTCTGTGGATTTAATACATAATAATTTTTGCATCATAATAAGTTGTACCTTAAGTGCTAAATTAGCGTGAGATGTTTAAATCTTGGTAGATTTTAATGTTTTTATTCTTTCATAAATTGATGTGACATAAAGTAATATGCTAGAAGTATTTAATACAGTGGATGATGTCAGTGATAAAATGTGCAGACACTGCCACCTGCAGACTGTCTCAGATACTGTTTGAAGTGCCTGTCCTATAACAGGGACTTGAAAAAAAATAGTAGTAGTTAACTGTTAATATTTGAAGTTGAATTATGATATTCTGCAGCTGACCCGAAGATGGAGAGTAAAGAAGACCAATGGATGGGTGTAACTGTCCAAAGCCAGGGGCCAGGAGGAAATGTAGTGGTAAGTCTAAAGGACTAGCTTAGAAATCTAGACCCATGATACTTTTCTATGCTGCTTCCTGAAAGGTAACTTTGCTATGCTTAGTCCTGTGATTTCTTGTAAGTAAGGACTTAAATGTCTCCCTGGCAAAGTAAGACACTTGAGATTGTGAAAGCTTTAAATTATTTTTTGAACTGAGTTAGCCTGCCTTTATAACCTTTGTAACCATCTGGGATGGACAGTTCATTTTCAGGGTGTCCACTTATTTTTTGTGATACACACATTGTTTCTTTTACATACCACTGGCTACAGAAATAGGGAAAAATGACGTGGTAGTTGTAAAAATAAGAGGCTTTCATCATCCTGTTTTCCAAGATGATCACCCTTACTAACTTTCATCAGGGACTTTGGCTGAGTTGCCTCTATGAATTAATGTGGCCGTTGCACTGCAGTAATACCACTACTAGCTATTCTTTATCTTACACAATGCACAGGTGTTCTTTATTTTGTCTCTGTATTGTACAAAAAGCTTTCAGGAGTTAACAGAGAGTGTTATTTTTAAGCTCTTTCTCAGAGCTCTAATGATGCTGCAGGATACTGGCTACATCATAAAATGGGTGTGCAGTGAGGCTTCCCTATCTAATTCTTGCAGGTTAATGTCACTGCTTCCAAAACTGGAGGCTGATGACTTCAGGGTGTGAATCTGGAGATATTTAAGAATATAGAGGCAATAATAACATGCTTCAGTCTGCTTCAGAACCCAAAGGGGAAAAGAGCAGACAGAAAGAGTCCTGCTTATTGAATAATTAATCACCAGCTAATGCCGTCTCATCTTTTCTGAGAAGGAACTTTTCCTTGTGAGAAGTGGGAAATGCACTTATTAGCTGAGCTGTGGGCAGCCCGAAGGCCACTGTGCAGCAGGACAGCACTGCAGTGCTTGAAGTGTGGAGCAGCTGGGTGTTTGCTTAATATTTAAGCCTTGGTAGGAACCACAGAAAAGATGTTTCAGGTTAGAAACCTGGCTTGCTTGTGCTCTTCACACACCTTACCACATCTGGTACTGCAAAAATTATGCTGCTGGCGAAGGCGTTTTATTGTTGCACCTCTTTTTACAAGTGATTTGGTGGTTACACCACTTAACCCAGTGGGTAGTCATCCTTTGTGTAATTACTCAATTAGAATTCTGTTCCCAGGTGAACAGTGTAATAGGTTAGGGAACAGGTTGTGCTCAGTGCTGCTGTTCTGTCCCAGTGACAGCCTGTAAGTGGAACATCCAACGTAGGAAGTAGAAACAATTTCCCTCCCCTTCACTGGAAAAGCTTTCAGCCTCTGCTTTGTGACACTTTTCTGGGAGGGGCAAGTTCTGAATAGTCTCCGGTAGATGGTAGTTGAACCAGCTTCTCTTGTATGTCCTGCATGAGTATGTGAATCATTTAACTGACAGCTGTGGGGGAATGCAGCCACTTCTTTCTTCTCTCCTCACTTCTTGAAAGAGAGGGAATTAAGTATTAGGGAAAGCTTTAGGGCTAAAAGTAAGGGATTTAGCCATGTGTCTTTCCTTGACTGTGAAGCTGGTTGCTCTGATTTGTATCCTTAGATGCCCAAATTTTCCCATACGCTGCCCATAGGGAACAGTGGAGTCTTTGCATTGCAACATGGATGTGTCTCCAGGTGACTGTGGTACAGCATTACTAGCATGAAGTATTGCTAAAGGGGACCAGCCTTCTTTGATGACTTGCATACAGACATACAGAAAGCATCATTTACTATTTCTTCTGTCTTGCAGACATGTGCACATCGCTATGAGAAAAGGCAGTATGTAAACACAGTGCAGGAAACCCGCGATATCATTGGAAGGTGCTATGTGCTGAGCCAGGATCTCACAATTAAAGATGATATGGATAATGGAGTATGGAGCTTTTGTGATGGTCGTTTAAGAGGCCATGAGAAGTTTGGTTCCTGTCAGCAAGGTGTTGCTGCTACTTTTACTAGAGACTATCATTATATTGTATTTGGTGCCCCTGGCACTTACAATTGGAAAGGTACGATCTGGCTTCCTTCCTGCCTATCCTTCCCATTTCCTTTGAGATTGCTCACAAGTTTTAAATTTTTTTTTTTTTTTTTTTTTTTTTTTTTGGTGGGCGGAGGGGATAGTAGGGATCTAATGATTTTACCTTGCTTTCACAAAAATGCTATGCTCCTGTATTGAAAGTATTTACTGAAGTTCATTTAAATATCTTTGAGGGAATACTTAGGAATGGATACTGGAACTTTGCACATATATACAGCGAATTTTTCCTTTACTAGTCTTAATCTTATGGTGGGATTGGGCGTTTGCTCTAAGACTTCCATATCGGAACAAATTACTAAATTATTTTAAAGTTATTTGACCAACAGTTTTTCCCGCATTTGAGCAAATGTTAGATAGCTACACTGAGATCTTCCTTACTCTACAGCATTCTCCACTTTATTTTTCGTGTTTTTGGAAAAATAGTAGTGGAAAGTAGTACTTCCAAAATGAAATACTGGAGGATTCGAGGAAGATAACTGAACTGAGCAATGCTACATGTATTCATATCTAAAGCCATTGATATCCATGTAAAATTCCATGGATAATCGGTCTGACTAAGAGCCAAGTACTCAGTGTCGTTTAGGTGATATTCCAAAACTTAAGGGAAAAAAACCCATAGATTTTTATCTGTTAGTTTATATTGAGAAGCATTTAGATGACCAACTCTGTCTCTTGCTTAAAGTGATTTTTCCCCGTCACGCATCATTACACTAACAGCTGTAAATACTTCCCTCTTTAGAACATCTGATTCTCAAACCATTACATTTTTCCCCTCATACACCTGTGCTTGCTGTGTGAACCATGCAAAATCTTTGAGTTAAGCTCTGGCACAAGGTGTACTTTAGTGGAAACTTAATCTTCCACGTATCTGTCAACAAAATCTGACCAAGCTGAAACGGCATATGGAGTTCACACACTGTTCTACTTCAATTGCAGAGAAGTGCAGAGTCGTAAGAGTACTGTTCTGCTTGCCAAAATGTTAAATAAGCCTGTTCACAAAAGGGAAGCACGTGTTTTGTCGAATAATAACTCTTTCCCCCTTAAATAATGTTTTCTAAATATATCACTGGTGTTTGTCATAGCTGAACAGCGAATTTTTTTTTGTATTCCTGTGTATATTTCCCTCCCTTTTAAGAGTGGATTTATGAGGTTAGGAACTGTGGGATGAGGGTGGTTCCTGACCAAGCTGGTCCCATGTTTTTTTTCTGAGAATTTTCTTCATATGCCATGTTTTCCATATCATTGTGTGGCCTCTCTCTTGAGCAGCATGACATTCTGGCACACAGATGGAACTTAAAGATTCATTGCCTTTTGAAAACACTGTCACCAAGTGTATTATTCTGTGTTTGTCCCATTTAAAGAGCAGTCACTCTCATTCATCGTAATTACTGTTAGTTGGGAACCATTTATCTGTTATTTTTCTCCCTTACCATTCATTTGCTTTTATTTTATCATTTCATTTCTTCAGGGGTGGTTCGTGCTGAGCAAAAGAATCAGACATTTTATGATCTGGGTATCTTTGATGATGGGCCTTACGAAGTTGGTGATGAGAGCCGCCAAGATAAGAATCTAGTTCCTGTTCCAGCTAACAGTTACTTAGGTAGGATTAAGTATGTATGGTAAATCTCTTTAGGCATCTTAACCATTTGTGATCTCAACTTGGTGCAATGATACGAAGCGGGAGCGTTTGGGGCTCCTGTAACAAGTTAACCCTTTTGGATAATTCACATCTCCATCCACATTTATTGGTCCAGTTTTAAGTGTAAGATGAGACTGTTGAGGCACCTAGAAGAGCTGCTAATGTAATGAGAGATTTAAGAGCTGTGATGAGGACCTACAGATTCTCAGGGAGTGAGTCTCATTGCTGTAATGATGAAGTACCTTCTATGGATCTGTAGTCCTTACTCACAAAGTCTCAGCCATCTGGTATCAGAAGGTTTATCAAAATTTGAATTTCTGGATGTTACCGTTAAGACTGCAGTTTCTCTCTCCTGGTAGGTGAGTGCAAATTTTTTTTATTCTTCAAGTTTCTACAGGCCTTTAAAATGCCATACTATGAGTAGTGTTTATATTTTAAGTGCGTGTGTGTATTGCAGGGCGTGAGTCTCTTGCACTTTGTCCTTAGGCCAGTGGATGTTACTGTACACCAATGAGATAGGTTGGTGCAGACAAAAGGCTACACTGGGTTTCTGGAAAGGCCTCAAGTGTAAAGAACTTTTTCTGTTTTAGTGCAGATTTCTGTGGTGTATTGGATCCACTGCTTTTGGCATATGCAACAAATACGGTTTTGGTAATTGAAACTGGAATTTCTACGTGAGTAGTGGGAAGCTGAACAGATGGGAAGGGCATTGCTAGTATAAAAAAGTAAAAGCAAGTCAAGGGAAGAGCAAACCCAGTGGTACATATTTGTTAGAAAAGGCAGAACATAAACTTTCATTAAGTATCAGCAGTAATTACTGAGTGTGAAATAAAAAATAATTACTGTAAGAGCTTACGTTAGAAAGACGAGCTGCAAACCTCTTCTCGTGAAGTAAGAACTGTTAAGGTGAGGAGTGCTGGGGAAGGTGTCTTTTGCTGTGAACAGAGTAATACTGACTTTTTGCAGTTTCATAACAAATGCATTTATCTCTTAAATGTAAATGCAGCCTTTGATTTGTCGCAGTCAAAACCTCCTCCAGGCAAGCCTGCTCTTCCCCGGCGTTGCTGTTCCCTCTCTTTAGACAGTAAATAAACATGGTTATAGCTGCTTTGCTTAACTACTGCTTTTTTCTCTTCAATCTTTCACTCATGTTTACAGGTCTTCTGTTTTTGACAGCTGTATCTGATACTCATCCAGATCAGTTTGTATACAAAACACTGCCCCCCGGCATACAGGTGGACAAATCGGTGGATGTAATGATGAATAGCTACTTAGGTTTGTGACCACTTCAGGTGGCAGCATCTGGTCAGACATAACCTCCAGACCTTTGACATGATCCTCTCCCCTCCATCCCCTTCATCTCAAATGCATTGCGAGTAAAAGCATGTAAAAACAAGGATTTAGATGAAGAGGAGCTTGCAAAATAACACGGCTATAGAGAAAGGCTGATTTGTCATGCATTTCTCCAGACCCTCTCATCCTTTCCCCAGATGGGACTCGCTGAATTTTTCTAAAACTGTCTCATTGTGAATTGCTGTAATTGAGAATTTTCATAGTAGTGGTGAAGTGTTTCAGAAAGAAGGTTTCTATCTGCTGGCTGGTGTTTTTCTTCCTTGCAATGCATGTAATTTTCTCCTTTGGCCTTTATTGAATATGTTGGTATATACAGTATATTCTTTTAACTCAGTTTTTCATAGAATTTAAAATGTATTGACTTTGATAAAGAATATGTACGACAATTCATTTGAACCTGTCCTTTAGGGCTGCGTCAAATCAAAATCGCTCATTTCACCATTACTGTGTAAGGTGATTCTCAAATACTGTATACATTATTCATGTAAAATACTGTGCTTGTGCAGTACATTTTGCATGTTTGCAGTAGAATGATATTGACTTGTATTTAGGAAGTTTTATAGTAATTTTGCCAGAGGTGAAATGCTCGAGCTATATTCAAGTGGTAAGGTGTACTCAGTTCTAAGCTGGTACATCTTAAAATGATCTGGTGTCTGTGAAAAGTAGATGTGAGTGAGCAATGAAATACTATGTTTTGTGGGGGAAATACTGAAATGTAATGTGTGGCAGAGTGTGAACTTGTAAACATGCATCCACCAGTCCAAACAGAAATGGAGAATTCCAGGACATTTTGTTCTAGAGAACTTTGATTCAATATACCACTTTAATATAGTAGGAGAAGTTAACGGCACAAGCTGTTAGTTCATTTGTTTATATTTTATGTCTTTCCCGTTTAAAGGTTTCTCTTTGGACTCTGGTAAAGGAATTGTCTCCCAAGACGAGATGACTTTTGTGTCCGGTGCCCCAAGAGCCAACCACAGTGGAGCAGTAGTTTTACTGAAAAAAGAGAAAAATCAGAGAGCGCTTTCACTGGAGCACATGTTTGAAGGAGAAGGACTGGCCTCTTCCTTTGGCTACGATGTTGCTGTTGTGGATCTCAACAAGGACGGGTATGGCCTCCCTTACTCCTGCTGCCTGTACAGTAAAGGATGGCAATCTGGCTTATTTCTGATATCTTCTATCTTTTTCTGGAGGCAATGGCGAGCATCTTAGAGAACCAGTCAGGACACACTCTATGTTTCTAATTATAGAAAAAAAAAATCTTTCAAATTTGAACAGTGTAAACAAGTCTAATACCCAAAGAAGGCCCTAGAAGATCCTCGTATGTCACAAAGGGGATATGATCAGCTTGTACTGTCAGTGGAGCTGTTGTTGCCCAACCAGTTTAATGTGCTTTTTAGGCTTTGTTCAGCTCTTTGGCCAGCTGACCAAGGTCTTATCACTTACTTTTCACACTTCTTCCATAAAAGCACTGCTTTATTTTTTTTTTTCCCTTTAATTCTAAGATGGCAAGACATTGTTGTTGGAGCCCCACAATATTTTGACAGAAGTGGAGAAATTGGTGGAGCTGTGTACATCTACATTAACCAGCAAGGCAAATGGGAAGGAGTAAGCCCTATTCGCTTAAATGGAAGCATCAACTCCATGTTTGGCCTTGCAGTTGAAAATGTTGGGGACGTTAATCAGGATGGGTATCCAGGTGAGTGCAAGACGATTACTGTAAAAGAGCAAAAAGAGTTGCATCCACATGCCAGACTTGGAACATGTTACCCTTACCATGACTGCAAGCTGTAGAAAGCATAAAAATGATTTCAGATGTTGTAACTTATTTTCAACAGATATTGCAGTAGGGGCTCCATATGATGGTTTTGGCAAAGTGTACATCTATCATGGATCCAAGAATGGAATAAATACAAAACCAGCACAGGTAATGAAATAACCTTTACAGTATATAATTAGCCTTGCACAAGGACAGGACTGTCCATCTTCTCCCTTTCTGTTGCTATTGGTGAGCTGGTAGATATGCAGAAAAGTCACAGGACAAAGATTGCATTGCTTGCTGGGAAGATCAGGAATCCTTGATTTTAATAGAAATGTTTCTTCTGGGGTAGCTCTTTGGCACCAGTAACATGTAGAGAAGGAAAAAGGCATGTAGATGTGTAAGTTTAGTTTTTTTGAAAGAAATTTGGAATTTGGAAATATTTAGTTTCTTTGTTTTCTCTTTCATTACTAATACTTCACTTTCTTTTTTAATAAAAATGTTTATGCATTTTCCTTTTTTTTCTTGAGAACCACTCTCTTCAGCTTGCAAGGTGAGAATAGAACCTTATTATCCTAGAATACTGTTAGGAGTACTTTCTATACTTCTTTCAGTTTCAAGTGCCTATATTGGATAAATACTATAAAGAAAGATAAGCTAGGCAATGTTTTTATGCAAAACAGTAACTTCTGGTACTCACTGCTATTGCAGAGTAACTTCTTGGAAGTAAGTCAAATCATCTTGGCGCTTCAGTGTCATTTACCTGAACTCAGAGGTCCTATCCCCTTGAATCTCTCTCTTCGCCCCTCTCCTGCCCCCAGCCATAAGACAGTAATGTTTGCTTGTTACTTATTTCACTTTTATAGCTTTTAGATGTCTGAATTCCCTCAATCTGTTTGCTCTTTAGATTCTTGATGGTAAAAAAACAGGCACCAATTTCTTTGGTTACTCCATTGCTGGAAACATGGACCTGGATAAAAATTCCTACCCTGATATTGCTGTCGGTTCCCTTTCAGATTCTGTGTCTGTATTCAGGTATTATATACAGAACTGTAACTAATTACACCAAGGTTTTGGGTTTAGTTTTTTTAAAAATAAGCTGCTCAGAAGTAGCAAAAAGCTGTTTGGCCTCCAGTGTATTTTCCGTTTTAGGAGTTGGAAATTCTAAGGGGGGGGGCAATTCCATAAATCGGTTTGTTACTTTATAGCCTGCTCCTTAGTGAGAAGCTGCCTTCCACGATGGATGGAGGGTATGAGGGTACACGTGGGCAGTTACTGTGGAGTGCTGATGTGTGTAGTGTGTCTGTCCCCTTGCTTTGCCCTGGGGCAACTTACTCATATGCCCGTGCCCTTTGATGGAATTAAGGGTGATAAGTAATTATTTGGCTAAAGAAAGGGGAAGTTAACTGATTCCTTTGCTGGAGTTTTTATTTGCTGCTGTTACATAAATCTAATCCTGCTTTATCGAAGATAAAACCAAACCAAACCCCTCTTTTGTAGCCAAGGATCAGAAAGCATATGGCCTCGCTGAGGTTGCACTGTGATCCATGGGACAGCTGTGAGGAACCCCTGCAGATAGGATCCTTTTGGATTTCTGTAGCAAATGCCTTAATTAGGAATGAAGGCATGGCCTTTTGCAGACCTCTACTATTTTTCCGAGTTCGGGGCTGTACTGTTAAGTTGAATCACTAGTAATGGGCAAGAAGAGGACTCTCTCCTCCTCAGAGCTGTGAATGCTCCATCAAGCCCAGGTCTTTGGTGGTTGCTGTCAGGTTCCAAAGGAGGAGGAGCAGAAACTTCAAAACTGGTAATATCAGTTTTGAGATGAAAACAACTCTACCTTTCAGGCACAATTAATCTATTTTCTGATGATCCTAACTCTAAGACATATAGTAACTGTGAACACGATTGAAACGTTCTTAAATGCACTGAACTAGTATTTCTTGTGGAAGAGAACAGAGTAGATGGATGGGAAGTTGGTTAAGTGTTCTGCTTATTCAAAAGGCGCTTTAATCATTTACTGATAAGAGCAGTACAAAAACTTTACAAAGGTGAGAATGAAAACCTTTGTGGTGATGAAGAATGAAAGGAGTGGCCCAGTTAAAAGAAGTTTGCTAGAAAAGGAGGAGGTGGCTTAGTGGCCATTTTAGACAACCCTAGATGCCTCAACGACTGCAGGATCAGGATCAGCTCATTCATTTGTTCATGTGAACTTTCTTTTCTTGTCCTTTCCACAAAGGAAGAGAAAGGAAAGATGTCAGACTGAATTACGGTCACAGCCTACACACAGAGGAGTCAGGAAATGAAAACACCATTTCCCACAGAGCCACCCAGGCTCCACATTAAAGCTGTTGTGAACATTAATTTGAATGAACTTCAGTGCCACAGTTGTTCACAGGGGCTGAATTACTATTGGGGTGGGGACCATCACTTTGAATTTTCAGTTTTTTCAGTGTATGTAAAATGTCAAACACAACATCACATTAAGGCAACCTGCTTCCCTGTTGGGCATTTAATGCAACCGTAGTTGTGTTTTGTGATTTGCTTTGCTTAGTTTTAAGTAATTTTATTTTGTTTCTAACCATTGTCAAAGCCAAACTTTTGTGTTTCTTGGGGTGTCTTTGTTGCAAATCGGTGTAAGCATGGAGGGCATCTGGGACTCACATGAATTATTTCAGTAATTTTAACAGAAACTTTTCCTTCATTTTTTACCCCTTCTTTACATTCTGTATTTTCCCCCAAATGAAGATCTCGACCTGTGATAAGCATTAGAAAAAGCATTACAGTACAGCCTGACAGAATTGATCTAAAGAAAAGGAACCCTGAGGACCCTAATGAAATATGGTAAATATTAAAAAAAAAAAAAAAAAAAAAAAGAGGTATTATAAAAAAAAAAAAGAGGTATTATAAAAAAAGAGCTATTATATCAGAAGGTATTATATCAGAAGGTTCCAGAAATAGTTTGGACAGCTTTCTGCTGTAAAAAATTGTTCAGTCAGTGATGATTTTCTCTTCCAGGGAGACCTTATAGCAGCCTTCCAGTATCTGGAGGGAGCCTACAGGAGAGCAGGAGAGAGACTCTTTGTCAGGGAGTGTAGTGATGGGACAAGGGGTAATGGCTTTAAACTAGAAGAAGGGAGATTCAGATTGGATATTAGGAAGAAATTCTTTCCTGTGAGGGTGGTGAGGCACTGGAACAGGTTGCCCACAGAAGCTGTGGATGCCCCATCCTTGGAGATATTCAAGGCCAGGCTAGATGGGGGTTTGAGCAACATGGTCTAGTGGGAGGTGTCCCTGCCCATAGCAGGGGGGTTGGAACTCAATGGTCTTTAAGGTCCCTTCAAACTGTAACCATTCTATGATTCTATGATGTTAAAATGATAGTCATGCAGGTTAATCATTTTGACTTCCTGAATTTGGTTCAACTACCGCACTAAAGACAAGGTGTGGAATATGTTCTGTTTGTTCATGGTGTCCATTTTTGAAAATGAACATCACTTTGCCACTTAGGAATTTTAACATTTACAAGTATCTTAACGTGAAAAGCTTTCTCATGAGTAGAGATGTAAGAGCAAATGCTAGAAAATATTTTTGCAATTGCTTAATAATTTTTTTCTTGCTTTGTAATTCAGTTTAGTAAGAAGTAAATTATTGTTCTAGCGTGAAAACCACAGTCATAAGACTGATAATATCGATCCACAGACTGTTAAAATTTTTCAGACTGTTAGACCATGCCTTACTGAAATTAATATAAATTTCTTGGCGCTTTTTACAGGATGGATGTGAAAGCATGTTTTCAATATACTGCAAACCCCAGGGATTTAAATCCAAGAATAAGTAAGTTTTGAAGATGAAATTTGTGATCTGTTTGTCAGGTGGTTTGTTCTTTGTTGTTTCTTTAAAGGGTATGATGGAAGAAGAGTACTCAGATTACTGAGTGACTCAGACTGTGACTCTCAGATTTAAGATGCGACTCAATACTGAGACGAATCAGCTATTGCACTATCTGTATTTAGAGTAACATGTATTTAGAGTTGTGCTGGTGTGTTAGGAAGTTTTGTTGATGACAGACTGAACTGAAGCTTTCTAGGTAGTGTAACTGCCAGGAAGCAAATGGCTGCCATACAGATCAAAAATATTTTGCCTTTTTAGGCTACTGCTGCTTTAGAAAATAATTTTCAAAGCTCATTTTGTATGTCATTAGTAAGCATTATTTCTTATTGGAGACTTACCCTGTAAAACAGTGTTCTGAATTAATGAAAATGGTTTTATGAAAATCGGTAACTAAAATGAAACATCTTTGTATTAATAGGAGCCTGGAAGACTGTTACAGCTAAAACTGTAAAGCATTAGTTTCTCATGTCTCCTGTTTTTTCTCATTACAATGCTGCTGTTACGACAGCTCAGGAAACTCTGCAGGATTTTGAGAGGAAACGAGAAGAATTTTAAGCCCAAACCTGTTTCTGTGTGGTCTTGAATTTCTCAGTTGTAAAATGCATAGTCTGGCACACAGGATGCTGTTCGCGTCCTTGCAACATTGAAATAGCTCAGTGAATACAGAGATGATTAAAAGATGCACAGAGTTCAGATCTATCAAAATGCACCTTGGCATCAGCTAGAAAGCTCTAGTCACAGTCTTGCTTTCAGTGTTAAAATTAACAGTGTACCCTGACCTCAGGATCCTGCTGGCTGCTTAGGTGCTATTTGGGACAGAACAGAACTCAAGGACAGCTGAGTGGGAGTATTTACACAGTTTTTGTATCTCAGCCCTCTGCTGGCTCCTGAGCAGCTACTACAGCTCCTCCTGCCAGCTCTGCATGCTGGTAAAGTAATGGGGTGCTTCTGGAACAAAAGGATTTGGTTTAGCAGTTTCTTCCAAATATGCACACAGGGTACCAGGCCCTCAACTGGAGAGAGATAAACTGACAGATGGAGAGTTTTGTAAATAACTGAAAACAGTTTGTGAAGCCCAGCTCTGGCTGAAACAGTCTTATTCTAGAATCATGTTGTAAGAGCATACCTGGCAAACTGACAGTCCTTTTTAATAAGGCAAGGTTTGTTTTGTTTGGTTTGGTTTTTTTTTTTTTTATAGTGATGTACTTTGTTTTCTCATAGAGATCAACTACACATTTGAAGTGGAAAACGAGAGGAGGCAGTTAGGCCTGCCATCTAGGGTACGGTTTAAAGACCACCTGTCTGATCAGTTTACTGCAAGTACAACCCTAGGGGGGCAGAATGCAAAAGAGTGTGTGACAACAAAACTTATACTGCAGGTAAGGCGGAATATTTCACTTTTATTTCTCTTAGATCCCTTTAAAACAAAAACATGCTCTCTTTTTCAGCCTCATGGTACCTCTGTATAGAACTTAAGTTGCACGCAATATAAAGCTTCAAAACTAGAAAACAGCCATAGTTGAGTAGTGCCTTACTGTTCCCTGCACACGTGCTGCTTCCTCCTGTTGCCCTTCTTAGAAAGCACGAATAAAACTTGTAGCCATTGCAGCATGCTCCGGAGGTCAGCAGAGCTGGACAAACATAGAACAACACAGAGGGAGTAAATGCCAAAAATGGAGATCAGTTTCCAATGGAAGTAATTGTTACAGAATTTAACAGTGTGGCTGGCTTGGGAAAGAATTTTAACCTGTGGGTTTTGGAAGGGATGAATGAGCAGGATGAGGAAGCTTGGTATGTGTTCTCTGACTTGGCTGCTACGCTGCCCTTTAAAGGTGGAATTGCTCCAGAACTGAACAACTTCTCTATGGCTCAGCAGCAAGAGGCCTCCAAGGTGCTTTCACCACAGCAAATTAAAGAACTGGAACTTATGGGAACAGGGAGAGAGAGCGTTATTTTACTATTGTAGTGTGAGTTTCACTTGCCCAAGTTACCACCCATTATTCCTAGAACTTTTAATGGTGAGGGAAATCATCAAATCAGGAAGCCAGAAGAAAGAAAAGACAGCAGGGCAAGGCTTTTTGTGTTCTTGCACATTTTTAGAAACTGCTGGGTTTCTATGCGGTGAGTAGTTTTAATACTGTGGAATGTAGAAAAGATGTAGCAGAAAAGATTTTGCTTTAGTGCTTATTCTAAAATGTATGTCAAAAGCTAGTCTTTATGTTTTCTTCTCTGCACTGCATACTAACTGTGCCATTTAAAATGTTTTAACAGGAAAAAATTAAAGATAAGCTACGCCCCATTCCAGTATCAGTCAGTGTTAAAATTGCTGGCCTGGAGTCCAGCTCACCGTCCTCAAGAAAAGAGAGAGCACTTCCGGATCTTGTACCAATTCTAGATTCAAATGAATCTGAGACAAAGACCACAAAAGTAAGCGTTTGATACCACAATTTTCCACAAATCTGCACTTTGACAAACCACTGAATTTTAAAGACTGTAGAAAGCTAAACTATGATGAAAGGAAGTAACTGGGGTGGCACTGGACTTATGTTTTATACTGGCTTATATTTTGTATTTTGTTTTGAACTTGTTATAACATGTTACAAACTGGATCTTGTGTTTCTTTTGCAACAAAAGTGAAGTTGGTATAGTTGCTACGTAATTTTTTATTTCTCTCCTCAACAAGTTTAGGAGGAAATGCACTTTTTATTAAAAATGGAAATCACAGAAGGGTAGGGTTAGAAGGGACCTTTGGAGAATTTAGTCCAACCCCTCCTGTCAGAGCAGGTTCACTTAGAGCAGGTTGGACAGGAATGCATCCAGGTGGGTTTTGAATATCTCCATAGGAGACAACTCCACAACCTCTCTGGGCAGCCTGTTCCAGTGCTGTGCCACCCTCAAAGTAAAGAATTTTTTTTCTGCATATCCAGGTGAAATTCTTGGATTCCAGTTTGTGCCTGTTGCCCCTTGTCCTGTCACCGGGCACTGATGAAAAGGGTCTGGCCCCATCCTCTTGACAGTCACCTTTTCACTGTTTGTAAGCACTGATGCAATCCTTTGGCCTTCTCTTCTTCAGGCCAAATAGACCCAGGTCCCTCAGCCTCTCCTCATAAGAGGTGCTCCATTCCCTTAATCATCTTTGTATCCCTTTGCTGGACTCTAGTAGTTCCCTGTCTTTCTTGACCTGGGGAGCCCAGAACTGGACACAGTATCCCAAATGGGGCCTCACTAGGACAGAGTAGAGGGGGAGGATGGCCTCCCTTGATCTGCTGACCGCGCATTTTAATGCACTCCAGGAGACCATTGGACTTCCTGGCCGCATGGGCACACTGCTGACTCGTCCATCACCTCCTGCCCTAAACGCTTGTCCCACATTACAAACTAATGTGCAGTCTAATTCTTCTGTGGCTATGATGCTCTAGCAGTGTTAGAGCTCCGAGCAGTCGCATAAAAGAGAGGGAATATCTCAAGTATAAGTTATATCTTATTTCCTCAATGCTCACTGAAGAATCAGACTTGAGGATCTTGTTTCTCTTCATTAGAAATGCACCTCTTGCTCAGCGTTATCTAACTCTGCCTTTTAGTCACATTTAAAGTCTAAATTATTAGCATCAAAGGCCATGTCCCACAAAGAAAAACTCTCTTGACAGGCAAGAAGCAAGAGTCAGATTAAAATCTTACTCTGTGAGGAAAGTGTCTCTGAGTTCCCTGTAGATGCTTTATGCAGCGCATATCAGAAAGCTTTTTTTTTTTTTAAGCTGGTATCACGTGGCATGCACTAAAAGTGCTTTGGTTTTATTTAGGTGGAGTTCTTAAAAGAAGGATGTGGAGAAGACAATGAATGTCACAGCAATCTGAAACTTCAGTACCGGTTTTGCACCAGAGAAGGAAATGAAGACAGGTTTACTTATTTACCAATGTAAGCCTTGATTAATGCATTGCTAAAAATCAAATTATCAACAGGTGCTTGTAAGAGCTTTTAGGGAATTTTGGCAGGTAGAGCAGCTTTGTTCTGTTAGTCTGTCAAACATAACCCTGTGCAGTAGGTACTGATCTGTCAGGGTGAGGAAGGTGGGGGAACGGGAATGTGCTTTAGAAGAAGAGGGATGGTACAGATTCCAGTGGGTACTAAATGGCCACATCTGTACAGGTGTGGGCTAAAAGTTAGGAAAAATGGTCCTAATCCCTGGAGAAGTGAGATTGTGAACCAGCCTTGCAGTACTTTACTGCGTGTGCTACAGTTAACTATTTTTGAGATGAAATTTGATTGTGAGTGTGATAACATGATATACGATAGTCTAGTAGCCTAAGACAGAGACATGGAGAGAGCAATCATTTCACCGTAACACGCACTTAGCACCCCACTGCATCCCTCCTCCTGCATCAGTCTGTTCTATTTTGGTAACTGTTGGCCACTTTCAGACATTAGATACTTGTCTGTGGAGAAAACCTTATGACCATCGTTCACATGTTTATGGTCTTACAGTAGTTCTTCCCTAATAGAGGGAATTACATTTGGGTAAACCATAGTAAGAAGAAAACTTCCATACATGTTTGTTTTCCTAATGCACACAATGCTGTATATACTCTGTTTCTGTAGTGAAAATGGCATCCCAGTGCTTGTTCTGAAAGATCAGAAAGATATTGCCCTGGAAATAACAGTAACAAACAATCCATCTGATGCAAGAAATCCACTAAAAGATGGTGAAGATGCCTATGAAGCTAAATTAATTGCAACTTTTCCAGACAGTCTGACATATTCTGCATTCAGGGAGATGAGGGGTTATCCTGTAAGTATTTTTAAGAAAAAAAGATAGCCAATTTTTTGAGTATTTTCTGTATATTTTTACTTATAAATGTATTCTGTTTAATCAGGAAAAGCAGCTAACATGTGGTGCTAACCAAAATGGCTCACAAGCAGAGTGTGAACTTGGAAATCCTTTCAAAAGAAATTCCAATGTAAGTTGCACCTATTTTACTCGAGTTATAAAATCTGATTCCGGTGGCAGTCATTGAAAGTTTGTGTGTCGTAACTGGAAATTTGGTTTGGATTTGTCTTTAAGTCTAGAACTTGATGGTGTAGCTTTTAATACTGCTGCACAGATTAATATATTTTATAAAATGCTTACATATTCCCATGGATCTTCTGTCTTGTCTAGGTAACCTTTTATTTGGTCTTAAGTACCACTAAAGTTAATGTTGATACAACGGACTTGGACATTAATCTGAAGTTGGAAACGTAAGTTTTCTTTGTGTGTACCAGCTATGGTTTTTATATAGCTGTAAACATTTCAAATTGATTTGTCCAATTCACAAAAGCAATTTCATAGTAAAATGAAAACCACCATATTTATAAAATAAACAACACTGTTTCCTTTTCATTGTAGAACAAGCACTCAAGTTAATTTGACTCCAATTACAGCTAGTGCTAAAGTGGTTCTCGAATTGCTTTTATCACTCTCTGGGTAAGTGNGGGATGACAGTTTTGCTGCAGGCTTCATTAAAATCGGATTATTCTGCTTCCCCACCCTCACCTGAACAGAGTTGCTAAGCCTTCTCAGGTGTATTTTGGAGGTAGCGTCATTGGCGAAAGTGCTGTGAAATCTGAAGATCACATTGGAAACCTCATAGAATATGAATTCAGAGTGAGTAATTTAAGTGTAATGCCAATAACTGCTTTTAATGAAATGAACAGCTTCTCTCTTTATGCATATGAATACTTGGAAAAGTTGTTGGACTTAAAGTTGGCTTTTCTTGCCCCCAGATTCTGACTTCCTAATCTAAACACGCAGTCTGACTGCAGACTGGAGCTACTTTAGGCCTCCATCTTTCGAGGGTGTGGCCTGAGGCTGGTTGTGCACAGCTTTTTTGGAGCAGTTCATGCAGGTTCAGTTGTACAGCACGAATCTGCTTTGAAATTTCCTGTTAGTTGCATGCTTAAAACTTGCCCAAATCAATTAACATTTCCCATTGTATTTCACGGTTCAAAATGTTTATGTTAACAGGTAACTAACTTGGGCAGACCACTGAAAACATTTGGTACAGCTTCCCTGGTCATCCAATGGCCAAAAGAAATTATTAGTGGCAAGTGGCTGCTTTATTTGATGAAAATAGATTCCAAAGGCTTGGAAAAAGTCTACTGTGAGCCTGAGAACGAAATCAACAGTCTGCATATTGCGGTACGTTACCCTGTCTTCTGTTCATCAATGAGTACAACAAGCAAGCACCGTAGCATGTGACAGTAGGGCGTAAGAGCTTTCCTGCAGAATTTTTACTGTTCTGAGTGTGAGCGCGATACACAAACGTCACATCAAAGCTTAAGCTTATTAGGAGACTTTGTAACCGCTAATGCGGAAGGATAGATGCTCTGTCATGGTGACTGGTTTTGCAGAGGGCACCCTTGTCATATGCTCTTGCAGGATGAAATTGCTGCTTGCTTTAATGAATTTCATCAACATTACTGAGATTTCAGATCAAGTTCTTACACAGAAAACAAATGACAGTAAGCATCTCCCCAGCCTGGGGGAATTCCATGTAATTTTTTAAAGAAAAGGGGCTTAAATTTACTTACAACAAATATGATAAAAATAATTTATTGGGGAAGTTTCATAGCCCTTCACTGTGCCTGTCTAGCAAGATTATTTTCCTCAACCCTTGGGCCTTCATTTTCATTATCTTTTTTTTCACGTCATCTTCAGATACTTAGGAGTTTATTTTTCACCATTAAAACTGCATGCACCCATTCTTGTCAGATTGCTACATTAGTTAATGAAACTTTCAGTGAGTCCAGTTAGTACACAGTTCAAGAAAAGAATAAAAAGCTTCTACTGACCATAGCACAGTCTTACTCTTTTAGCATAGTAATGCAGCACAAAAATGGAAATGGCATAGAAGCTTTATAAATCTAGCCCCCCCCTTGACCTATTAAAGTAAGTAGTGAGTTGACTCTGTAATCTCAAAGTAATTGTCCTGACTCTACTATTATCAATAAATGTAGGTAAATAGGGATACACAATGTCACTCATGCTGATCCTGCAACAAGAAAACACTCACTGAAAACGTTTCTCTGCTTGTATGGGGTCAGAATTAAAAGAATTAAGAGATACGTTTGATAAACTACTAAACCACTCTCTTTGTAAAAAATTTTTTACTGTTTTTAATTTCATTGTCTTTTTAGGAATCCCATAACTCAAGAAGGAAACGTGAGATTGCAGAGAAGCAGGCTACAGACAGCAAGGCCTTTTCTTTATTCTCAGAAAGAAAATACATGACCTTGGTAAGCTTATTGCACCAATGCTAGTCTTGTCAGATACCTTCCCCTGCACTGGTAACAGGGCTTTTCTGAATTTGACAGGGTGAAAGAAGGTATCGCTTTGCTTTGTTATCTTAAATGCAAAGTATCAACGCTTTTAAAGTTTGACCATTTAGACTGTCTACTGATGAGAGAGAAATAGGAAATTATTCCTGCATAGTTACTACATTAAAATAAAGAGGTAATAGCATCTTAATTGTATTTTCCTATTGCTGTCAGTACAAACAGATTTTGTTTCTCGCACAGAAATATGATGCCTATAACCCAGTTTTTAATCTTGGGGGAGGAAAGTGTTTACACAATTTGTGTGGATATGTTTTTATTTACACGTAGAAACGTGTAATTGCAGGACTGCAATGTGAATGCCCACTGTGTGGACATAAAATGTTCCCTGGATGATTTAGACAGCAAGGCATCTATCGTGCTGCGGTCCAGGCTGTGGAACAGCACTTTCTTAGAAGTAAGTCCTCTTACCTGACATTTTTGAAAGGTCAGAATTCTTTCCTGTTTTGTGTCTAATGTCTGTATTTTCTTTGGGAACAGGAATACTCCAAAATGAACTACGTGGACATTGTTGTTAGGGCTTCCATCAGTGTTCCTGCTGCAGCTAAGAACGTTAAACTGACAAATGAAGCTGCTCAGGTAGGTTCAACAGTTAATGCTGACCATATGTGACAGCTGTGATGTTTCCACTTTATCTCAAAGAATGGAAAAAAGCCCCACCATTTTAAAACAGAAGTAGCTAAAAGTTACCTATTTAACTGAGTTCTGAATTATTGATCCTTTTTACCTTTTAATTGGGTTGGGAAAATCCATTGAAATGATACCAGTAGGAACTTTTCCTTCAAAAACATTGTTGTTGTTTTGTTTTTTCGTCAAGAACATTTCACTGAGAGGTAAGTCGTCTTGTTAGAGAAGAGACGACCATGTAAATTGCAGCTTTATATTAAATGTGGATTTCTCTCCTGTAGGTGCGTGTTACAGTCTTTCCTGCAAAACCAGTAGCACTTTACACAGGAGTACCTTGGTGGATCATCTTAGTGGCTATTTTTGCTGGAATACTGATGCTTGCACTGTTGGTATTCTTACTATGGAAGGTGAGTTTTTATTCATCTGGTTATTTTACATTTCCTAGTCTACAACTGACAAGAACGGCAAACTAATTAAGTATTTTGGTTTGTCTTTGGGACTTAAAATACAGCAAAACTGCCCAAGCCATACATTACTATTCTCAGTTTTGCAACATTTGGAAGGAAAACATTTACACTGAAGACTTGTTATTTTTTTTTTTTTTCTGTTTCCACATCCTCAAAAGGAAATATTTTGAGTTCAGGGCTAAACATGAAACAAATATTCAGAGACCAATAGTTACTTCGATATGGATGGATACAGCTAATTGTGGCTTCTGCGGTTAGATAGTTCATGTGAAGTTTTATACCTATAAATGTTGTAGCAGGGCTTTGCTCTCGTAACATCAGAAATAGCATTAAACTGATAGTAGATGAAAATAACAAAAAGGTGCAGAAATAATATATATAGCCAAGTGTGTTGGTGAATTTCTGTAGTATTGGCTTTTTATCTTGAAAACCCTAAAGGAGTAAATAAGTGCATACAACAAAAGGTTAACAATTTCCAAAAGAAAAAAAAAATCAAGTACCTGTTTTTCTAAGTACCTTTTTGGCAGTTCTACAACTTACTGTGGTTCCAAGAATAACAGGGCAGTACTTTTATACTTAGTTTTTACAGGCATAGGCAGTTGTGTTGTACAGGTCAAAGCACTAAAACAGTGCTCATTTTTGTTACACTCTGTCTATCCTGTGCACAAGTTCACAAACAGGTTTCTGTATAGACTTCTTTTTGCTCTTGACAGGCAGCTTGAGTTGCTATGGACGCATTTTATAGTAGTAGTTTTTATGAAAAACAAACCCACAAAACTCCAAAGCAATGGATGCATTACAAATTTATCAAAATGCACCTAAAATTATATTCTTTACCTCAAGTAATTCTGTTATTTTACAAATCAATTTAGTCCAAGAAGTTCTCCGATCTAGAACCTGTATTGTGATTTTTTTCTTTTTTTCTCTTTTCTTTTTTTTTCCCTTTCTTTTTGGCCTGTGAAGGGAGAATGGGAAGGTAGTTCAGTAATTTAAGTCAGTTGTAATAGGTTTTGAATCTTCCAGTCCACAAAAATTGACTAAATACCTTGCTTCCTTGTAGTGTGGTTTCTTCAAGAGAAATAAGAAAGATCATTACGATGCCACATATCACAAGGCTGAGATCCATGCTCAGCCATCTGATAAAGAGAGGCTTACTTCTGATGCATAGTATTGATCTACTTCTGTAATTGGTAATTGATGATATTTTTTAATTTTTAGCTGTGCACATGCTATGGTTGCGGTGGCTAACTATGAAGCTTTTACTGCACATGTTCTATTAACTTTTGGATTTCAAACTATTGTACTTGCTTGCTCGTTCTGTCAATAGACATTCAGCTTCTGGTGCACGTGAAGAAACACAGGTGCTTACTTTGGTCTAAAAAGCTTTTTGTTTATTTCTTTAGAAAACATTTTGGTCTGTTTTTTTAAGTTTATTTATTTATTTATCTTTTAACAGTACAAGGAAGTTTATTTAAAGCTTGGGAGATGGTAATCAGTATTGCAGAGTTAAGATTTAAAGCTAAGACTCTGTGGACGATAAAAAAAATTGCTTTACTAACCTTTAGTGCATGCTAAAAAATACATTCTGCTTATAATGAAAGGCATTTTCACAATGAGGATTTAACTGATGTGGAAACATCTCTTTACCTTCAATTCTAAGGTATACTTTTCTAGGAACACTGTGCTGAAGCTACTAGATGCATGATGATTTATGCTTCTAGCAACCTTTATTCAACTTAAGATATTACATGCATGCACACTACATTAATAAGCGATGCTTAGGATTGGGATGGGGAGGAATTCTTAACTAAAATACTTCAATATTTAATGAAATTTTAACCAAGGAATGGCTAAAGATTTGGTCTATGGAGGTAATTTTTTAAAGATTTGGCTGGAGCTAATTTTTAAAAAAATGCAGTTCTGCATAAATTCTTACATTATTTTTTATAAAAAAAAACGAACCCCCCCCAAATACTATGAACAAAACCTTTCCACTTCAATCTTTTTTGATTCCTAGCAGTATCTAATGAGAGCTGGATGGCACAATGTCCCTTAGCCTTAATCTTGACATCAGTGACCCATAAGCTTGTACAGTGGAGTGCTGACCAGTCATCATATTTCTGACACTGTTGCCGTAACTCCACTTTGTTTTGAAAATTAATTTCAGTCCATTCCTCAAAAGTTAAAATTAGTTTTTACAGTGTCTCTGAATAAAAAATTGCAGGGCTTAAATAAGCTGTACTAGATTTCATCTAGCGAGACTTGTGTCATGGCACACCACAAAATACTCAAGTTATGTCTGTTTTTTATGCTATAGCAAACTAAGGAAGACTCATGTTCTAATACTTCATACATCTAGTTAGATCAGGTGACTGCAGTTGGGATAATGCTTTGAAAAACAAGGCCTTAGTGTAACTTTTCCTAAAGGCCCTGGAAGTCTTTCTGTAGGTTTTTTTAAAGGTACACCGTGCAGGAAGATACCAAAATACGTACCTACCTTTGAGGAGAAGCAAGCTCTCCTGAACTGTATCTGTTTCTTTGTGTAGCATTAATTTATCTCGTTATATGAATGAACAGCTTTATAAGGAGGACTTAAAAGACTTGTAAAACAAACTTAGAAAGTAAGTGGATAGATGGAATATTTTTAAGGTATTAGATTACTGGATTGTCAGAGTATGTCATTTGTCTTCAGCTGATGTTGGAACAACCAACTAATATAGACCTGTTGGCTCACATTTTTTTACAGCTATACATGCTACACTTTCAGTCTACGTATTTTTATTTTCAATTTTCTTACCCGTATGTCTGTGCAAATGAATTTACTGCCTCTATAATTGCAGTACTTTAGCAGCAACTTAAACATAACTGTTCTTTTTCTTCTCTGCCCCAGTGCGGATTCTTCCAGCGTTCCAGGTACGAAGACAGTGTCCCCCGATACCATGCTGTAAGAATTCGAAAAGAAGAGCGACAGATCAAAGATGGGAAATGCAAAGATCTCGACACTAAACAGTGGTTAACAAAATGGAATGAAAATGAAAGTTATTCTTAGGGAAAAATCTTTTTTCATGCGCAAAGTTCAGACAGAGGTTAACATTTTCATTAATGAAATATTAATGGAGTTAGACCTATGAACACTACGGACATTCACCATTTGATTGTAGATATTACTCCTTATATTGAGGCTTTTGTTTGCACAGTTAAAATGGCTTCAACAGACTTTATTGCATTGTTTTATTTCCACAGTGCCTCTTTTCCCCTTCAGATCTAACTCTCACTTTAGAAGACACTGCGTTGATTTGGGGTCTTTTCTGCAAAATATGCAGAACCACTACATTGGACCTTTTCCTGTGATTGTAACCTTCTTAGGGATGAAAGGAATGCATGGTTAAAGTCAAGATGGGCTCTGCATCCTTCCTTCAATGCATAATCCATTATAAACACACAGTGGCCTTAACACACTTTTTTCAAATATAATCTGAAGACCTGCAAATCTACTTCAGTCATAAATTTTGCCTGCTGCAGTAGTTAGGGCTTAACAAAAAGCATCATCTTAAATTACATGTGCAATAGGTCATGTTGCTCTATTTTTTTTTTTAATTTTTTTTTTAAGATCAGATTGTGATTGTT
The DNA here is from genome assembly GCA_013398155.1 of Pedionomus torquatus. Lineage (NCBI taxonomy): Eukaryota > Metazoa > Chordata > Aves > Charadriiformes > Pedionomidae > Pedionomus > Pedionomus torquatus. The sequence goes on along the minus strand of VZRU01005169.1, from coordinate 318,479 downwards.
GCTCACAACAAATATACACAGGTTTTTTGGTTTTTTTTAGAGAGAGGCTCAGCTGTTAGGGTGTACTTTTTGTGTGTGTATATATATATATATTAGTCATCTTTGTATTTATTTTTGTGATAAATCATGTCTTTGAGTCAAACTGTTAGGCCAAAGACTTAACAGAACCTTCAAATCCACTGTGTTTTTGAACTTCAGATTACAAGACCTGAGACTTTCGCTGCATTCTAATACATCACTGAAGGTGCCAATGCTTTCTAAAAATCTTAATATTTATTCCAGTAATGTGTATGAGAGCTTTTCTTCCTGGTACTTGTAACTTTATGTACTAGGAATTATTGGGTCTTGTAACATGGTCTGTATATTACTTCAGACTATTTAATGATTTGAACACCAAGCAGAAGTAGGGTTTTTAGATCCGATTTTATACTTAGCGCAAGAAAGTGAGAGGTTCTCTGGAAACAGCTTTCCAGCTTCATAAGGACTTCCCATTTGGCAAAAGGCATTGACTACTGCAACTATTACACAGCACTTGAAGGAGGCTATAAATGCCTAACTTACCTTAACTATGGGATCTGAGCTGATCCGCGTTGAGACTACTGAATTGTCTTGAATACCTGAATGTTGATAAACGTAGAACCACAATGTTGTGTTTATTAGTAATTTAGTTACTGTAACGTAACTGATGAAACTATTTAGAGGTTACTTTTTTACCCGTGTTCTTAAGTGTTGGTACTATTTAAGAATGAATATTTAGTTCACAATTGTTTGTTCCACGTGAAGCAAAATTCTGCTCAAAAAGTGTGCACGTTAATTGCTATTAATTTGAACTATGCAAAAACCTCTTGGTACTTTTTCCCATCATAGGGTAAAAACCTGCCAGGAGGGCAGTTGGCAAGTGTCTTATTTTTACTACTAACCGAGTATGCCTTCTTGGAAGGTGCGATCACCTAAAAAGTTATCATTAGAGAAAGTGCATTAATTTACTAGACTCTTATTCCCACTAAATAATCTCAGTATGTTGTGACCCTGATTTTATGAACGCTTATACATGTATTTAGCTCTTTCACAGTTATTGAGCTTTTAAAATTCTGGCTCAGCAGCATCAGAAGCCAGGCTAATCAGGGGCTGAGAAGCTTGACTGATAGCCTTTGATTTAGAAGCAGATTGTGGCCCTTGCCTAAGAACATGAATGTCTTAGCTATGTTAAACTGAAAGTTCTTCAAAAATAAGTCATGTCACTGGTATACTTTTATCTCAAACTTTTTTTATACCAGGTAGCAGTGCTACATCATTCCATGATCAGAAATTACCTGTGGATATTTGTATAGAAGTGTGAAATAAATTTTTTTTTTTTTAATTAAACATTGTTTTGGTAATAGTGATTTCTTATCAGCTATAGTTACATTCACTAGCAGAGCAGGTAGAAAGCTTTTAACACATTGTCTTCCATAACTCACAGTGCCCTCCTGTGTGCAAAGGCAGCAGCAGGAGATAACACACAATCTTGCCCTTACAGCTTCAGCTCCACAAAAAACACCAGAAAAGCCAAAAAGATGCAAGAACAAAACAAAAACCACACCAACAAAAACCCAGACAAAACCTCTAATTTATCTCAATTTTTAAGATGTTAGCCTTCACAGGATGCTGTGCTTGCCTTTGCTGAAACTAAAGGACTTCTGACACAGTAAGGTCTGAAGATAAGGGTTAGGAGGGTACCGCCTCGGCCAGTTTGTTGCCAAGAAACTTCTAGGACTATATTGCTAGATCTTTCACAGTGTGTTAAAAACGTGGAGTCAATCTACTTCTGTTAAACAATTAAGTCTTAATTACTTACCTAAACTCACAAACATTTGTCTACAAGACGACAAAATTTTGACTGGGAGAACAGTTAAGTAGCACATCAGAGGAAGTACAGTACAAATACACTAGGGTTTATATAGGCTTGTATGTACTATGCACATACAGTACTAGATATAGTAGAATATATTATATACACAGTAGTATAGCATGTAATAGTCTGTGTGTATAGTATATATATGCACATAAAGAAAACCTAATACATATATAGCAAGTACAGTACATATGTATTTTGTGTGATATATGTATATAAAATACAAACACACTCTGCATAAGCCTAATGTACATAAACCAAATGCTAGTAAACTGCAGTAAGCTTAACTGTCACTGCACAGGAGACATACCTTGTGAGAGAAGCTTTCAATATAAGGGGCCATAGCAGCATAGTTTCAGTAACTACCTGTGCAGAAGCTGCATGTGGAAAAATAGATGGGACAGGGTGGAGTTGGCATGTCAGGTGAAGGGAAGTTTTTGAAAGCCGTTCTAAAACTCCACTCCTTTTTCAGAGCAGCCACATTGCAATGCTAATCGCCACTGCAGCAGCAGCTCTTAACCAAAACAAGCAGACTACAGGGAAACGGAATTTATGTACAAATAACTGAAGTGACTTCTCCCAGCACAGAGTAGGTGAGAGTGTCAGCAGTTGGGTTGCAAAAGGCAGGAGAACAGGCTGTGATGAAACAGGCAACTGTAACCAGCACTCTGGGCCAGCAGAGGCACATGGACAAGCTTTGGTTGCCTTTGCCAGGCAACACACCCACCTGTGACAACATGAACAGGAGCCAGGAATTTGCTGTGGTAGCTGTGTAGGCAGTTGCTTCAGTTCTTAGCCCACCCCTCACGCACCTTTATATGTCCATTTGTCTTCCCACGCCATGGATTCATAATTAATAGTATACTGATTTTGTAAGCCTTGCTAAAGTCCTAACTGTGAGCCTTGCAGAAAAAGACAGCAACCCCTTACCCCAAGAGACTGCCACAGAAATCAGCCTTAAACTCCAGCCAGGGTGATATTGTCACTGAACAGGGTCACTGAACAGGTCACTGAACAGGGATGGGGAAGCTGCAGTTTGCATTTTTCCATACTTGGAGGGAGACCTCTTTCCTCCTTCATTTTCTAGTTCTGCAAAAAAGTTGGTTGCAAGCAGCACCTTTTCAGGGCTGCACCTGCCTCAAAGATCCTAGATGACAGAGAACTGAGTTTTTAACAAGTAGAGGTGGCCTTGTGGGATATTGCTTGGTTTCTTGGTGTGGAGGGGACCAACAGCTAACATTTCAGAGATGAAAAGCGTATTGTTGCCAGCCAGCTTAGGAGACAGCCTTTGACTGAGTCCAACTCTGACAACAGCCAACAATTAAGCATGGTGACACCTCACTGTTCCTGCTCCCACAAAAAGTCAGTACTCAACTTCAGTAGCTATATAGTATATTTCCCCTATGGAAGAAAAAGCTGTCCATGATAAACCATAAACTTTTCCCAACTGCCTTCTGATCTTGAGTCACAAGTTGTACATGGCAAAAGTGTAATTATAGACAGGATAAAAATAAAGCCATCTGTATGCGTTTCTTGAATCTACTACAATTTGATAACATAGGGAAGCCATGCCATGTTTTTGACCAGCTTTGTTGCCATTTTGATATCTTTTTATTTCTATTCCCATTATAAAAAACAAAAACAACAGCAAAAACAAAACAGAGACCACTGCCACTTCAAATGTAACCCCTAAGAGTTTTCTAATGTAACTGTGCTGGTTTTGTCTGGGATAGATAAATTTCATCATAGTAGCTAGCATGGGGCTATGTTTTGGATTTGTGCTGAAAACAGTGTTGCGAGCGCAGAGATGTTTTTGTTATTGCTGAGCAGCGCTTACACAGAGTCAAGGCCTTTTGTGCTCCTCAGCCAGTGAGTGGGCTGAGGGTTCACAAGAAGCTGGGAGGGGACACAGCCAGGACAGCTGACCACAGGGTCACTCCCTGCCATATGATGCCATACTTGGCACAAAGCTGGGGAGGAAGGCAGGGAGGAGTATGTTAAGAATTATGGTGTTTGTCTTCACTAGTATGATGGAGCCCTGCTGTCCTAGGCATGGCTGAACACCTGCCTGCTGAAGAGGAGCAGTGAATGAATCCCTTGGTTTGCTTATTAAATTATCTCAACCCATGAATTTTCTCACTTTTCCCCTTCTGATTCTCTCCCTCATCCCACGGGGGGAGGGGCGGGGAGTGAGCGAGCGGCTGCGTGATGCTTTGTTGCTGGCTGTGGTTAAACCACAACAATAGCAAAAGCAGCAAAACTTAATGACAAAATCCTAAGAACGATGACAAGCCTTTGTGCAGAGTGAGTGCACAAGCTGAAAAAAGACATGGATGCATGAACCAGATGAATGTGCGGGCATTATAGCAAAGCATATAAAACACTGAAAGAAAAGAGAGATTCTATGGATATCTGTACCTGGCAACTTGTTTTGGTTTTTTTTTGTTGTTTTTTTTTTTTTTTCTTAACCAATAACACACATATTTTGAAAGAAAGGGAGAAAAAAACCAAAAGCACTAGTACATGCAGCAACCAAGAATGGCAGTTTCCAGTAAGGGGTTATTTATAGTATCACTTTAGCAGACCGAGAAGTCTTTCTATGGAACACCTTGCAAGAATGCTATGACTCCATGTAGCTTATTAAACCTTAAACTGAAAAAAAAAAAATATGAAAATGTTTAGGTTAAAACTAAAGGATATGTTTTCAATTATCTTAAAGTCTGATTTGTTCTATCCCATTTAAATTATGGATCCAGATATATTATAATTTCAGGAACACCAATAAGCAGGAATATGAGTAGAAAGTGCCAAATGACAAAAAATAACACATTCCTCCTTTTTGGTTTGAGAAAGAATTTACAGAAATGGGCGCATCAGAACTCCAGCTGGCATCACGCTGGATCAGATCAGCGTAAGCCCCTAGAAGATCATCTGTGAGAGAAAGGTTTTTAAAAGGGATGGGAGCACAGAGGGGAGAAGACAGAAAAAATTAAAAATATTCTCCAACGTTATACTGATCCATGTAAGCGTGTTCTGTTATCTGATTAATCAACACCAAGAAAATGTGTATAGGTAAACAGAGAGGGTTTGATCTGCTCCAAGCACAGCATTTAAAGAATTGTCCACAATTCTTTATCCACAGTAACTGGTGACTGCTCACCTGGGGGGGTCCCCAGGCCCACTGCCTGTCTCAGCCAGCATCTAGCAGCCAGCTTAGAACTGGCACGGACCAGGGGACTGTTTAATTAAAGCATTGTGAAGGCCTGAGGCAGGTGTTGACATGACGTGATTTCTGCCCAGTGCTCTGAATAGCTCTGTGATTCTGTATGATTTTCCCCGAGAAATGTGCTCACTGTTTATATTACTGATAATGGGCTCTAGCTTACAAATTGCAATGATTTACTTACCCTCTGACAGACTTTGCCATATTTTCTGGCTGGGGACCGCTGTCCAAAGATAACTTCAGGCAGTAAGCCAGTTTTTAAGGCATGTCTGGAAGCTGAAACATCAGACAACAAGTCAGTAACATGCAGGCATAAAAGATGAAGTCAATCCAGACTCATCATAAGAAATGGCAACAATTTACCAAACACCCAGTTTACGGCTTGCAGGCACTGCTTTAAACTAAACGGAGAGGCTGTTATAAATTGGTTTTAAGCATGGCAATTCGTAAGCAGGACTCCTTAACTATTACAAACTTGAGCAGCATGAGTTACTATTTGGTGCTTCTGGGGGAGGCCTCCAAGCAGTGATAAAGCAAAAACTGTCAGCCACCTGCATTTGTAGAAGAATTGCAGAGACAGACAAGCTCTTAGTTTGCCCATTAGCCACTACTCCCTGGCCAGAACAAGACATTCATTATTTTGCTGAAGCAAAACTTTAAGTCCATTTCTCACAATTATTAGGCACAAGACAAAGGTACAGTCTGATTACAGACCAGATGAACCAGTCTAATCCCCAAGTACCACTTCATTTTTACCTCTTATTGGTACAGTTAACCTCTTACTGGTACAGTTATTGCTCAGAAAATTGCCTGTGGAGGCAGACCGAATCAATGTTTTCTGTATTTCAGTGCAACATGAAAAAAAAAAAAAAAGCCCTTAATTCATTATGGTATCACCATCTCTCTAATGGGGGGCTCCAAGCAATCCAACAAAGCACTGAACGGATTAACGTGACAGAAATAGCAAGATGATTCCTTCTCTAGTGGAGGCCATTGGATCTCCATTCCTGCTATCAGTTTTGTGGACAAGTCACAGATACAAGGCCTGTTTAAAGGAAACAAAGCAATATTTAAGAGTTGATTTAGTAAGGTAAAGTATCCATGTGGATACAAGTATCCACGATAAAAGAAGCAAATAATAGAGATGCTCTGTAAAGACAGAAGCCCTATTTTTTCCTCTCTGTGTGTTTTTTTGTTTCTATTTTTTTTTCGTGAGCGCTGAAAGAAGCTATCCCTCTCCGTTTTCTCCTTTGCACGCCATGACACAGTGCAGGGCACGGAGGGCTGGCAGAGGCTGCAGTGCCCCTTCCCAGACCATCACACAGGTGAGGAGAGACAAGGTGCACTAGTCAGAAGACACACAGGTCTTAAATCAGAGTTCAAACACCCCAGGTGAGGCTCTACCCACATGCCAGCCAGCAGCACTGTAAAGAAAGCCTGTGCTTCTGTGGGTTTCTCCTACTGCCCGTTTCAGCCCCTCAGCCAGGTCAGGTCCCCACTGCCATCACAGAATGGTTTAGATTGGAAGGGGCCTTAAAGATCATCTAGTTCCAACAACCCTCATAGTGAAAAAAATCCTGATAACTAATCTAAATCTATCCTCTTCCAGTTTGAAGCCAGTGTGACTTGTCCTATCTCTACATGCACTCCAGCCTTCTCGCAGGCCCCCTTCATATACTGGAAGGGGCTGTAAGGTCTCCCTGGAGCCTTTTCCAGGCTGAACAACCCCAACTCTCTCAGCTTGTCTTCGCGGGAGAGGAGCTCCAGCCCCCTGATCCTCTTCGTGGCCCTCCAACAGGTCCGTGTCCTTCACAGGTTGGAGACGGC
>VZRU01005169.1:253450-310791 GCA_013398155.1 Pedionomus torquatus | reverse complement strand
GGGCGCTGGCCGCGGGTTGGGGGGGGGGGGGGCAGCTGTGACAGCCGGTGCTGTGAGAGCGGTGGCATCTGTTGAGCCCTTGTTAGGCTGGCAGCAGGCAGCCTTCTAGGGTATGGCAGACACAAGGAACCTTGAACCTGAGCCGGCCCCGAGGAGCTGAAGCGGCCGTGGGTTCTCCTCAGCCCCGCCTCTGTGTACCGCAAAAACACCTTAGCCAGCTGGTGGTGCTTCAGAAGACGTGTGGGAGAAGGAGAGGGACTCGGAGACCAAGAGCCACCCCGCAGGACTGGGAACAGAGCCTTGGAAATGAGTGAATCGGTAACGGGATGCCGGCTCTCTCCTGTGCCCCCTGCTAAAGGCACTGGTGGCGCTGCCAGGTTTGGCTGCCTGCTTGGAAACAAAAGAGATTACAGGAATTGTTCAGCTTCAAAGTAAAGACTACACAGAGAAAGGTCATCAAAGTCACACTGAGAAACCTTTTCAAAGCCTGGGGACAGAGACGTTCTACAGAACAAGTTCTGTACCCAAGGCACTCTCATGTGCCTAAATGCTCATTTACGTAAATGGTGTATAGAAGCATTTAACTAGTTAATAGTGGTATTGCTTTCTACCTTTTTATAAGTCAAATCATATCTGAGAACTAATCCTAGGACCCCAGAGTTTGTATAATAGGAAGGTGTACACAGAAAAGTTTCTCTTAACTATCCACTGTCACTTCGTCCATCTATTCAAGGTTTCATACACTTCAATAAAATGTGTCCAGTATTGGCAGCTGCAGATTTGTACAGGAACCCCACCATCTATTCTGTTGCTAACCTACTTTTAAGGAAAGAATCTTGCAATTCAGAGTTTGCTTTGACCTGTGTTATTTTACCACTAAAATACTAATAAAACAATGCTTACCTTAAAACCAGTGCTTGTTTTTGAGGCACAGCATTTCCTCATGTAAAAAGTTAAGCTACTTTTTTTTTTGCTGTTAGTACCTAAAAATAAGGTAAGGTAATCTTGAAAACTCCCTCTCCTTTGGTTTAAAGATTTAATAACTGATAGTAAAAACTATTAGCAAAGGCGAAAAAGAAAAAAGACAGAGTGCAACACTGAAGCAGTATTTATCCATAAGATACTCTGTAGCTTGTATAATATGGCGGTGTTTTCAAGTGGAGATTTTTTTGGCTTCTTTCTCTACAGTGAGAGTGGTCAAAGAGGAAGTCATAAAATCTGGTGATGCTAACTTAAAAAAAAAAAAAAACAAAAAAACAAACTGTCTGCTTCTAGCTCCTCCAGGTTTTGATCTAGCAAATTTAGGTTTGTATCACATACATCAGTTGTATCTTGGGTTATAAGTGTATGGTATTCTCTGTATGAGTTCTGTCTGTTCTTTGCCCAGATAGACAGGGAAACAAAGTCATTTGCCCATTGATGGAAGTCTTGCTTACCCTAAGCTGTCTTCCATATTTGACCTGGGATGGCAAAGATTCGGCCTCCAGATACAAAACTAATTTGTGGAATGTCATTTGCTGAGTATACGAGGCATTTGAAAATTATCTTTACATTCTAATACCTTCAATCTGACTTGTTCATGGAATTTTATCTGAGAAAAGGGAAGGGCCAGTAACAGTCATGCCTGGAACATAGTCTGACTAGGGAGAAGAATGAAAGTTTCTGGGCAGAGGTCAAGTGTAGACAATGCGCAATACTGCTAAGTGTCACTGGGGAGAAATTTCTTGTAAGCTATTCACTTTTTTATTAAGTTAACCGGTATTCTGTCATCAGTGTAGTTTATGATGTACCGGAGTTTGGATGCGTTAAACTAAACTACTCCATTTGATTTGGTGAAGATTTTTCCTGTTTCAGATGTTCCTAGCTTCCTCTTTTTCCACATCCCTTCCTTTAGTCTTCTTCCCCAACTCCCCTTTGGCAAATGGAAGGAATGAACTGAGCAGAAACACCAGGGTTAATTTTCAGGAGTTACCTGTTGTGAAACACCAGACTCACAGTATGTACTCACTGTAGCAGATGAACAGGTTAGTAAGTTCAGATGCTGTTTACGTGACACTCTTCAAGTCTAGAAAGAAGTCTGGCTGAGAATAAAGCACATAATTTCTTTGCTTTTTTCCTGCTCTGCACTCTCCTTTCTCACGTGGTAAAATTCACGTTGTGGGAATAGATCTTGATCTTAACAACCATATGTAATTGTCACCCAAACAGATGACACCTGTCCATATAAAAGGACAGGTCAGTTATCAACAGGTGCAGAAATTTAGCTTTTGATGTAAAATGTGAACATTTTGAAATGGAAATGTATGGGATAACTACTATCTTAGTGAGTAAGCACAGTAGCTGTCAACTTTCATTTAGCTCTCTGTGTTTGTGTGAGTTCATTCATCTGTCTTTTGTTCCTGTAAGGTAGTGAATTTAAACTACAGATCTAGCTGAAAATGAGATAAATATTACAGAACTTATTTTCTGAAAGTGTTCCAATATGAGTTATGGTAATTCAGTGGGATCACTGATCAAGCAGGTTGTATGGGACCACGATACTTTCTCAAGCATATCCTTCCCATAAATAGTTTCCTGTGGTGGTTTCATTTGCCTCTCTTATGTGCTCAGAATGACATACTGTTTGATCACTGCTAGTTACAGTCCATGTTTGCCACAAATAAAATGAATGGTTTACATAGATGGAAGTGATATTTAAAGTTGAATAGTATGGGTCTGCAACTATTGCACTAGTTGCTCTCTCTATAAATATATAGAAGATTATTCTTACCACAACAGGGCTGTGGTATGAGTTTACATTTTGGAATATAAATGGGTTGCTGCCATGAAAGAAACATTGGCTTACAGGACTTGTGGAGTCAACTTTAAAAGAAGAACACAGATCTCCTATGCAAGAAAATAAGAGTTCTTGTAGTTCTGTACCGTAAGTACTGACTTTATTTTGATGGTGTCACATATCTGTTTTGATCTTAGGATCTGAAAATGCCTGTGAAAAGACTTCATTTATGTTTCTGAGACAAGAGTTGCCTGTGAGATTGGCAAACATAATGAAGGAAATAAGCCTGCTTCCAGACAACCTCCTAAGAACACCTTCAGTTCAGCTGGTGCAGAGTTGGTAAGAACAGAGTCATTTCATACCTTTAAGAGTGACCTTCTGCATGTGCAAAAGTTGGAAGAACTCATTCTCTTCTATAGAAAGAACCTTTCATGTGTTTGTTGCATGAACATCACTTTTTTAGATTGAGTAAATGTAACATAAATCTGAAAATAAATTTACAGATTTGGAAAAAATCTTCAGAAGCAATTAGAGAATTAGAGTCATGTGTGAGAATTCAGTAAAGCAAAAAATCCACCAGAACAATGTTTGATGGCAACTTACCTAAAACAAGGATGTTAGTTGAAGAAACCAACAAAAGCAGGCGAATGCACAAAATGCTTGCAAAAAGTAGTAGAAACCATATAAGAAACAGATTATTGCAGACTGAGAGTAAAAGTGTAGAAAATGTGAAGAAAGGGCGATAGGAAGCTCATAAAGCCAAAATATGTAAAATAACAGAAAGAATGTAAGGCTATTAAAATAAAAAACATCCTTTGAAAAGTAAAATTTGCTTTCAAGTAAGGAACTTACACAGAAGCATAAACTTTTTAAGGTGAAAGCAAAACAAAGAGATTGCTTGGCAACTGCTAAAGGCACATGGCTATCTGGAAAGGCTTTTAAAGATAAAGAGAATGGAAAATCTGGCAGTGAGTAAGTGGGTTTGATCAGATGACTGAATATAAAAAGAGCTATCAATGAAGATGAAGGCTTTTAATGAAACAGGAACACTTAAATTCTCATGATACTAAATGACATTGATAAATGGGAAATGAGTTCTACTAGGTCAAATGCAAAGTAGAGCACTGAGGGGGACCTCTCCCTCTATGCTTGTGTGCTTACAATGCAGAAAGAAATTTTGATGCTACTGGGGATATTTTTCTGAATATGTCATTTGATGGGCAAGAAGGCAAATAGTGTTAGGAACTAAGTAATGAAGGGGGAGGAATATAATTGTACCACTGTATTAGCTCATTATTCCTCTGAATTGCGTGTGGTTTTAGTCACTCCATCCTGAACAGAAAAGACCAAGAGGGATAATCAGAGGGTTGGCATAATTTCTACGTGAGGAGAACCCAAATGTTATTTTTCAGCTTGGAAAATACACATCTAAGGAAAGAGATGGCAGAAATACTTAAATCATGAACAAGCTGGGAAGATTTTCTAATAACAGGAACTTACAGGTCCTGCAAATGAGCGATTACCTACTGGGTTTAAAACACAAGGAAGATCTTTCATGCGTTCTGATTAAATTGTGGAATTCATTGCTCTGGAGATTTTGGAGGAAAATGTGAATAGATTCAAAAGGATCTAACAAAATTCAAAGGGGGTAGGCCAGTGGAATATATCAAATACAATGATTTGGAAACAAACATTGGAAGACCATAAATTGCTAACCAAAGGGATCTGGGAAAGTGTATTGGAATTGGTCTTTGTCATATTTCTTCCTTTTAAAGGTATGTCCAAAGTCTTCAGGAGATCCTTGACTTTAAGGACAAAAGCTCAGAAGATTCAGGGGCTATTCATAGGTAAGGATTTGCTGCCACATATGCTGATACTATGTTAATATTATGTAGAAGGACTGGCAAGAGAACAATAGCTTAAGAAAAATTTCAGCTACCTCCAGTCTTTATGTTGGAGTTGCAGTAGCATACATCACCCACTGTCCCTAAAAGCAGGGTACATTAAAACAGGAAACAAAGCACTTTTATGCCGTATCGTTCTGGTCAGGGCTTTTTTTTATTACACTGAAGAAGCTATGAATATGCCAAACTTGACCAAATGCTTACCAATTCCTTACTTGTAATGTTGGAACTGATGCATGGAACTTTTCACCTGTGGAGTAGGTTTGGTCATTGTTGGCTGACCATAACTGCCTTTTGATAGGCATGGGATGATCTGTGGGAAAATGGTAGGCACAGATTTCTCTTTTTCTTGGCACTAATCAAGACAATAAATAAATAATAAATTAATAAATAATCAATAGCGATTGATTACTGATTGTTTCAATGCTAGTCACTTGAAATATGCTGTAAAGACTGACCTGTCTTCTTACTGGTGTAGGCAGACCTGTGATATTTCTGTACGTAACCGTCTTCATTTTCGTAGGCAGATACTCTGGCAAACAGAGTATTAAATTCACTTGAAAGTGAAATACTAACAATGTATTAATTTTAGTTTTACAGATACTGTGATAAAAATTCGGAATCGACACAATGATGTAATTCCTACCATGGCTCAAGGAGTAATAGAGTACAAGGAAAGCTTTGGCATTGATCCAGTGACCTCACAGAATGTGCAGTATTTTTTAGACCGTTTCTACATGAGTCGCATTTCAATTAGAATGCTCCTTAATCAACACTGTAAGTGCCATTGTTGAAAGGAGGGGAAATGATACCTGTGTTATGTCAGTATATTTTCCTTTTATTTTTAAGTACTTAGAATGTACTTAAGTCCTTTTTAGGAGTACACTACTTTTGCCTTGCTATTTATAAACTCATTCTTGATACAATTCTTAAAAATTAATAGTAGGCTTTCAAGTATGGTGAAGATTGGAATTCTAGATTGCATCTTCAGTTTTGCTGAACAGAAATTTGTAGGCAAACTAAAAATATAAAATTATATTGGGTATTAAATAGCATTTTCTTTTTTGGCAGCATTACTGTTTGGCGGGAAAATTAATCCAGCTCATCCAAAACACATTGGAAGCATTGATCCTACCTGCAATGTTGTTGAAGTTATTAGAGGTAAATTCAGCAGATAAGAACAACAATCCTCAAAACTTAAAGGAATGTCTACACTGAGAGCTAATACACAGCTTGATATTCATATACTGTTTTTTTCTTTCCTAGCCATAGCAGAATTTTTATTTAAAATATAATGCGGTTCTGTCACTCTTCCTTATAAACCCAGGGCTTTTGTGAGAAAATACAAAATATCCCTGACAGTGCATAATGTTTTCAGTTTTTTTCTTTCTTTTTGGCAAACTGAAAATGAGGAAAAAAAAAAAAAGTAGAAGGGGAAAGCTAACTTTCTGTGGTTTTATTATAGATGGCTATGAAAGTGCCAAGAGCCTTTGTGATTTATATTACATGAGCTCTCCAGAACTCATCCTTGAAGAGCTGAATGGTAAGTGAATGTGGCATGAGGCACTCTTGAATTTAGTGATGACTACTGCTAAACTAGCTGGTAGTGAAATTTCTCCTTCTTTTTCTCATGTAGCGAATGTGTTCTCTGTATCTACTGTCATAAATATTTTTTTTGGGTTTTGTTTTGCTTTAAATCTGTCAGCAGGTTTTCCCTATTCGTCCCTTTAATTAGAATACTGAAACCAGTAGAAAAGTTTTTGACAGTACAGCTATCAGTATAACAGATTCTAGCAGCCTCCTTCCCTTCCTAAGGTTTCTTGTATGTTTTTATCCTATACTGTCTCTTGCATCTCACCCTCTCTGTGTGTCTTGTGACACTTTAAAGATTTATACTAAATGTTAAATTCTAATTTTTCTTGCTTATTCATCTGTTGTGTTCTTGTAGTACACTCAGGTTGTGGTAAAAATTATTTGAACCTGCTGGCTGTGACTTCAAAAAACAGTTTACAACTGTGTTGCTGTGAACCGAGAGGTCAGCAGTTGTCCTCGTAGTCCTGCTGAATGCTAAAGAGCCTTTCTGACACTCCTCACTGGAGTACTTTTTGAGACACCAAATGCCAAGTTCAGACAGACCTACAAAACCAAGCAATCAGAACTGCTTCTACAAGTAATTGCGAAAGCCACAGTGCAGCCACAGTAACTTGGCCTATGAAGTTAAAGGCAAAGAAAGTGTGGCCTTGACTACACTTTCCAGAGCCTTTCTTCTACTGTACAAAACCTGGCATTCTGTATCTAGGTTAAAAGGTTTATCTCTCTCCGACTTTGGAGCATGATACTACAAGACATTTGTTAAGATCACAGTCATGCGAGCTAATTCTCTGTACTGAGGGACCATTTAATGGTGCTCCAGAAGCCAGAACAAATAGTTTAGTTTTTATAAAAGGAGTGACCTTTTGCTCAGTGAATTGTGAAGGTGAGTTAGACCTGATCCAGGCCAAATGCACATTCCTTGCCCACAGCTGAGAGCGGAGACCATTATTTAAACCCTAGGCATGAGATCTGGGAGTAGAGGCACGGAGGCTTCCTGAGGACAGGAACCTGACATATTTTGAAGTGTGATTTATTCCCCCTGCCCCTATTTGCTTTTTGCTGGGTACATAATTTGTTCCAGATATTTAGATATCACTAGTCTTCAAAGTTTACGTTCATAAATCTCTGGTCACTAAGAGAGTCTGGTGAGAAATTATTAATTTTTTGAACTGAAGGAACCTTAAGAGCCAGTATCATTTTCTGAGCAATGTTCCCTAACTTTTGATGTAATATATAATGAACATGTTCCCATGATATATTTTCTAGAATTTATTATTTTAAAAAAAGTTTGAAAACGATACCAGTTTTATAGACAGAATTCTCTGTATAATTTTCGTTAAGGCTTCTTATTAGAAATTAGCTAATTTCTAAATGAATCCAAGAATAGGCTGTGTTGTAGTTACCATTTGGTTTGTTACAGCATCATAAGATAATTCAGGTTGGGAGGGATCTCGGGAGGTTTCTAGCCTGACCTCCTGCTTGAGGCAGGGATACCTACAAGGTCAGACCAGGTTATCAGGGCTTTATCCAGTTTGGTTTTACTAATCCTCCAAGATGGCAACTGCAGAGCATCTCTGGGCACCATGTTTCAATGTTTTAACTGTCATGGGGGAAAAAAGTTTTTCTCTATATCCAGTCTGAACCTCTGTCACTTCATCTTATTCACTGTTTCTTTTCTTCCACTACCTCAGGAGTCTGACTCTTATCTTCACAATAAACTCATAGATATTAGAAAGCAACTATTATATGCCCTAACCAGTGATGCCACAGTGGGTTTTAAGATTTATTTCTAAAGCAGCAAACACATTTGAAAAACTTGACTATGACTTTTGATTAACATATAACTTTTCAGAAGACTTCTGTTCAAATTTTCCTTTATGTTTTGAATTACTGCAGGAATGAATAAAAGTTACCTTGTTTGCTATTTAATAATTTAGACTCTCCTTTCTCCAGCTAAATCAACAGGACAGCCCATGCAAGTGGTGTATGTGCCATCACATCTCTATCACATGGTTTTTGAACTTTTCAAGGTCTGTGCACTTAGCATTACACAATTCTTCTATACACCTTTGTTTAGTGAGATTGTATTTGTTTGACTTACCGAACAATTCTAGATAGCAGTGTGTTTTTGCGAGTGCACACCTACTGCTATTTGACTGCAGGAAGGTACCTAACTTGTACTATTTAGACAAGCAATAACTGCATAGAAAATGAACAGCTGTGGAAAATGTATCTCTTTCGCCTAGCCACTGAATGCACCTGACACCTGAATAGACAGCTTGGTAAAAATATCAACTAATGCCTTTATACATTTAAGGTAAAGCAAGTGAGAATAAGATACACCATTTTTGGGACATACTGATATCTGGTATAATGTGTAATGGGTCCTATAGAACTTTCCTTGAGCAGTTCAGTTCCAGACTTTTCTTGATCCTTGTACATATTGCATGTACTATGCATTACTAGGAGTTCTACAAGTAAAACTGTACATTACAATAGTTTGTTCCCAAACAAATAAATATTTGAAGTCTGTGTAGTCTAATAAACTATGTAAATATAGTGATACTGAATAAACCAGAAATACTAAAATCCTTGTTCTAAAACCATATACATTTGTCCTGATTCTGAAATATATGATAAAAATAACTTTCCTAAATTGATGTTTTAAGATAATATACCAAAGTGGTAAGAACAGGATTTAAGTTTTACTTGAAAATTGCAGAACGCGATGAGAGCCACCATGGAACATCACGCTGATCGATGCATTTATCCTCCGATCCATGTACACGTCACCTTGGGAAATGAGGATTTAACTGTGAAGGTACCCACTTTTTGGATTATTTTGAAGGGTATTTTGATTAGTTTTTTCTTCCCCCTGTCCCAGGCAGCATATTTCTAACTTCAGCTGGTGATCTGGTTCCAACAAAGGAACATAGTGAGTAAGTAACAAGACTGTTATGGAATTTCTCATGCTGCATCAGTAGAAAATTCATGGAGAGTTTGGACAGTCACACGGAAGACTCTGCAATAGAATTCTATGCTTTTGTCACGGTCATGTCTTGCCTGGCTTATAAGCAACCACAACTAAAGCCAAAGTAGTATCTTTATACACATTTTCTAAGTGCCAATGACAGAGCTGTGCAGTTGTGAAATAGCTGAAAAAAAGGAAAGTAAACATTGTCTATTCCAAGCAAATCAAACCTCTCTGAAGTACAGATTGCAGAGTAATTTCTTCTTTTTCTGTGCAACATCTGTGTTGGATTGCAAAGACCAACTACAAGATTTTTTTTGTTGGTCTAACTAAACCATAGTAAAAAAACCTCTTCTGATATACTCCTTCAGTAATAGTTTTAACAGATGTATTTAACTGGCAGTATTCTTGAGGAATAAAGATAGTACGCAGAAACTGGTATTTGCTAAAAAAGTATAGATGCTGGGTTTGGACAAAATTGAGTTATGAGCAAGATAAAAGCAATTTAAGCAGAATTTTCTTGCTTCCAAGAGATGATGAATACTTCTTATGGTAGTATTTTATTTAAATGGTTTGGATAAAGGATGAAAGAAAAGGATTCCTCTCTCTCTCTTGCTGGTCATCACTGTAGCTCAGAGATGATAATTTAAGAAAATGAATAATTGAATAGGGACAACTTTATAATATATTTTACCTGAACTTTCTCTGTTTGAGAGAAGCTGTCATTTATAAAAATGTATTCAGGGACATAACACTGCACGTTCCTTCTTGTTCCAGATGAGTGATCGTGGTGGAGGTGTTCCTATGAGGAAAATTGACAGACTTTTCAACTACATGTATTCAACAGCACCACGTCCACGTGTTGAGACGTCACGAGCTACACCTTTGGTAGGCAAATCTTTTATGCCGTGTCACCTTGGATATGTCTGATTGTCACAAAAGAAGCCATTTAGCTAAAGCTATGAAGTACTGATTTCAGAGATAGAATGAGTGCCACTATTTGGATCTTATAGCTTAATTCAAATATTTTTTCTGGAAATAACTGGAAAATTGCATAAAATTTTGAAATACTATAAAATATTTAAACTTGTTTAAGATTCTGGTTTTGTCTACCAAATATAAAGATCAGCTACCTAAAGCAGAAATCTTGGCTATGCTGAGTGTACTGCAGTAAGGACAGGACTCTGAATTCTTGTGGCTGCTAAATGAAAGGAAAAATAATTACAGCAATGATTTTGGATCAAGTCCGTTTGTACTGTGTAGTCAGTTGTACCATACCCCAACCAGGACTAAGGTACACAGATGTAACAGGGCATATGGATAATCTATTTTGGTGTTTTGTGAACTTAATACATGCACAAATATTAAAGCTTTAGGTCTCATCAAGAAGCTCTGATCAGCTTTCCTGTATTGATTCTCTCACATTGCTTCATTCAAAATTTTAGAAAATGTATATAGTGTCCTGCATCTAGATGACTGCAGATCTTTACAGAGAAGCATGAATGGTCATTGAGAGATTAACTCTAAAAGTAGCATAAAAAAATACACTTACCACTTCAGGGCTATGTCCTGCTACTGCAGACAGGGCTTGGCAGAATTTTAGTGTAAGCTACAAATTCATAGATGTTGCTCTTGGACCTTTTTTATATACATACTAATAATGAAATATATCTGACTTAAGTACTCGGTGTTCTTAAGATTAGCAGCTCCATGAGTCATAAACCAGACTTGGTACAGTTTTCTCTAATGGTGTCATAATTTCTTGAAGAAGCTACTGTAATACAAGAAGCCAGCAGCCCTGTCTGACACAGGAATAAAACTCTTTTCTCATAATCACAAACACCCATGCATTCTCCCATTTCTGGGGTGGATAATAGTCCTGGGGGGCAGAATAGTTAACGCTTGAACTCTTCCTCTTGCTGTCAAACATCATGCTCAGTTTGCCTATTTGCCTATTAAGTTGAAACAGGAAACACTTGTAATCGATGCAATTGATGAAAATACACTTTTTCTCCTGGATCAGGCTGGGTTTGGTTATGGCTTACCCATCTCTCGTCTGTACGCGCAGTACTTCCAAGGAGACCTGAAACTGTATTCCTTAGAAGGCTATGGTACAGATGCGGTTATTTACATAAAGGTATGATATAACACTTTACCATTTTAAATTTATCAGCAACTTTAATCTAACTGGTAATGGGACTCCTTGTTCTGTTACTGTGACTTTGCTTAAAAAGAATATAGTCAGCTACAGTCTTCTCTACTTACAGGCCTTATCAACAGAATCAATTGAAAGACTCCCTGTATATAACAAAGCAGCCTGGAAACATTATAAAGGAAACCACGAAGCAGATGATTGGTGTGTGCCAAGCAGCGAGCCAAAGGACATGACCACTTTTCGCAGTACATAGCTTTTTCCTGAACAGTTCATAAGAAGTAGGTATGTCTGTAAAGGGAATTTAAAAGACCTGACTTACACCAAGGTGCTGAGCCACATTTGATATGTGAAAATAATTGTAAGTGGGGTAACAGTGGAGTAACTCTTTTCTGGAATAAAAAGAAAATCAAAACCCAAGACAAACCCCAAACTGTACATACTTTTAAAGCTTAAGCAAGAAGGTCACACTTAATTTGTTCTACTTCCTATTTATGACTACTTTCAGTAGCTAAACCAATCAACAGAGCAGTATTTTCAGGTTTTGTAGGGACCAATGCAATCCCTTTCATATCTGGTGAGAAATGTATCAGTTCATGTAATTACCACATTGTTTTAATAGAAGAACTATTGAAAAAGCTCACTGGAGCGTTTGCCCGTTACAGAGTATTGCAGATGAATGAAAAACTCATGCAAGAAATACTGAGTTCATTGCTGTACCTCTGCACCTGTACGGCACTTTCTTCTTTTATCTTAAGCGTGCTGAAGCCTAATTTTGCAAGTTAGATATGTTGCCTACACACCTTGCCTACATCAATGTTTTCTGCAGCTGTAGAAATCACACTTAGGTCTGTAGGGATAAAAAAAAATAATTTAAAAAAATGTAGCTGCTACCACTGGTATAATGTATCTCAGGTATGTGGCATCAATCATATTTCTTTGGTTGTAATGTGAATATTTAATACACGTGAAAAATTACCTTGCCATGATCATTGTGAATTAGCAAATAGCGTTGGCTTGTGTACGGTAAAGATATGCTGCTGTCTTGCATTTGCTTATATTTCTGTAGGAAATACCAAAACGCACTATCAATGCTCTATTCCTAGTAAGATCTCAGACTCTGGGGTATATCAGGTTACAGCTGTAAATGGAAAATATTTTAAATTAACAGATGATTTTAAAATTTGCTCTTAGTAGAGCACATCTATCACTTTGTCAATAAAAACTACCTTCTCAGGTTTACTTATGAAGACGTGGAATTAACAGTTTTGGAAAATACCTTTGTATTTGTGATGTGCTTCTGGCCTTGTTTATGTAGTATCTGAAAGTCACACTATAGCATAAATAAGGTAACGTCTTTGTCAGTCAGAGGCAAACTCTCAAAGCATACTGGGGAAGATAGAGGAACGAGTATTACATTTCAGGTA
This sequence comes from Pedionomus torquatus, assembly GCA_013398155.1. NCBI lineage: Eukaryota > Metazoa > Chordata > Aves > Charadriiformes > Pedionomidae > Pedionomus > Pedionomus torquatus. Next base: position 297,968 of record VZRU01005169.1, on the reverse strand, counting down.
CAAAATCCTTCTTTTAAGAAAGGATTCAATTTCTTTCAAGGTCTATTGTGCCAGCTTTCTTCACACACACCTACGTTGCATCTGGAGCCTTGTCATTCCTGAGCATTTTAGGAGTGATAAGGATACTGAGAACTAATCCTTTTCTCAGTTAATTGCATATAATTCTGCGATTTTTTGTACTGCAGCAGATATGCATAATCCCTCTCAGAATATGCCTAATTTTTACTATTGTAGTTTACTAGCTCTGCACAGAGCAGAAGGTGATGGCACAGGTGAAGGCAGTAGCTGGTTTGTTAAAACTGAAGTCATGCTCTTCCAGTTGTAGCTGAGCCAGGTGAGACTGTCACCTGCTACCTCCCTAGCCTACTTCTGCAAAACACTAAGATGGCTTTATACCCTGGTCGGGCTAACATAGGTCACTTTAACAGGCAGAATTTTCAGAATGGGCTATATACACAGCTAGACTGGCTGAAACTCTGAGGGAGGATTGTTCTAGCCTAATCGCCACCAGAACAGTACAGGTACCTGCTCCGCTCAAGCTTGTGGGCACTTTAGAGGTCCCTGTTTTTCTTCTTAACAAGGACATGAGGTAGTGACTGGCGTGCCTTTCCAACTGCATGGCTACAAGTGAGGAGAAGCTGTAGCTGTTCTCTTTGACCCTGGAAAGAAGACGTATGTGAGAAAGTCCCCATGTTGCAAAGTGGGGCCTATACAAAAGTTAGAGGGGATGCCTACATCTATTGCTTTTGCTAAACTAAAGCTGAAAGTTACAGCAAGGGATTTTAAAAACTCAACTCTGAAGCTGAACATTTTAGCTTTTATGGTAATTTTAAATATTTAACTCAATTGAACTAATTTTAGTAGTATCTGAGAACTAAGAGAGATGTTTCTAATGAAACGCTAACCCAGTTTGTTTTCTAGAAAGTCTCTTAAAGTATTTCATGTAGTATTAGTGAAAAAAACCCACAACTCTTTCATGCTCTCAGCTAGCTACCGACTGAGTTCTGATTATTAGAACAACTTCCTGTGTAATTATATTTGTATCTGTCTCCTCACCTGCCACCCCAAATGACTGAGGTGAAAACACAAGTGTAGTCATATTTTGCTCTATAATGTTTAACCCTACTTACAAGTTTGATCTTTGATTAATTCTGCTTTATAGAGAAGTTCTGAAGAGAATTTTTGTGTTTAACATTTTCATTACTGTACTGAAGTTGTTGCCAGCACACTGGTTAAGTTGAAGTGATAAGCTGAATCTCTGTAGAAAATCAGTATAAAAGCTCAGCTATCAGAATGCTGAGATGAATAGTTTTGTATGCTAACGAGCTCAGTCTTGCACTGTAAAATTACTCTTGGTTTGTGTTAAGTTAATTTTTTTGAAGAATCACTACATTTATTCATTAAAGCTATTTTGAAGATTTAACTTTTGGTTGGGTGGTTTTGTGGCTTTGGTACTTTAGCCAATACTGTGGAGCCAGCCTCCTTGTATCGCATCCGACAGCTGTTAAATGCTGTGGGCTGTGATAATGGTGTTCTTGTGCGCAGTTGCCAGGTGAGTTTATCATCCCTGCTGTGGCTCCTGTTTAACTACCCCAGCTCCGCAGCACACAGGCCAACCTTTGAAACCATTATTTCCATTAGTCTCCTTCCTGAGAAACGGAACTCTTCACAGGGTGCAACACTCAGTTCAGCAGACTTAAAGGAAAAAGGCAATACATTATTATATCAGTATTCTCTGCTCTGGCTGAAAGCACTTATCTGAGAAATAAACTTCCTTGACTGAATTAGTCAAATGGTGGTTTTATGTGTGTGATCCTCAGCATTTGATCATTCTGTACTTTTAATTCCCTTCTCTTTTATCAGTAGGGCAGCATTCCTCTGTGGCTCAAGGTCTGTTAGTTTGGAGTTACCAACTCAAAGCTACTGGAAAAAAAAGTAAATAAGTTAAATCTCAACCGAGGAATTGTTTCTTGATGCACAAAACTGAAAATAGACTCTTTTAAAAGTAATTATTACCAAGATTTTCAAAATTTATTTTGGAAACGCATGCTGTGCCAAAGCATTTCCACACAGTCCTTTTGCTGAAATTCATGACATTTATACAAAAAAAACCCCAAAACTGTGAAACACCAACAGTGAAGTTCATTCATTTAATTAAAATGAAAAACAGTCCACAGATTTAAAGGAGAACTTGGTCCACATAAACGAATTACGTAAGTTTTGTTCTAATCCATTCTATGGTGGAATTGATATTTAAACAAACTAGTCTATGTTTCTGGAATAATCTAATTGAAGGAAGTGCCGTTGTAGTATCTCTAGAAAATAGTATGTAAATATACAAAACACCAATTCATGTTCCAAACTATTCTGAGAATCAAATCCTCCTTTAAAAAGAAGTAATCTGTAGTTCTACAATTGGAACATTTAAATACAATGCAAAAACCCAGTGCTTCAGTGAAAATTTTGCCTTCTGTTCTTCCCTCAGTATTTTATGTTTGAAAAACAGTATAGTTTAAAATTAGCAAATATATAAATTTGGTCCGCAAAAATCTTGTAGCAGGTAGAAAAGAGAAATACATGTATTGCAAATTGATCTTATTCATAGCATAAATCTATAAAACTATGCATTATTTAGGAAAAATAGGTTAAAAAAGATCTTATTTATAGGTTTAAACCTTGCCCCAACACCATACAGGTAGTGTACAGAAAACTTAATATTATGCTGAGTATATGTAGTTTGTGAAAACTACGTAATAGTTCTTGTTACTTTCTTATAAATTGCAACACATGGAATTCAAAAACAATGTGCTACTAAAGTGAACTTTCAATGAAAATCCCAGAAATACAAGAATTTAAACAAAATAATCCATAAATTTGAAATACATGCTTTCTTTTTAAATTAATTTGACATTACTGTTTTCTTAAACTTAGTTTTTACTATACATCTTTAGTGGCAACAGATAAACAGACTGTCACAGACTGAATTTGTTGGCAGGATTTTTCTATTGTCCCTCTCTCCGGTTCGGCTCTTATCAAATGCTAGTTGACTAATACTGGAATGATTTTTAATATAGTATTCTACTTTCCACAGACATCAATTTCAATGAAAAGGGCATATGAGGTCGCAGAAGCACAAACATTACTTAAGGCAGAAAGTTAAATTATTCTCTATTAGTACAGGCAGAGTCAACTAGGAATAAAAAACCCCTGAAAACGTTATTTCATTTTATCGGGTTGTAATGGGGAGGGACCATAATTAAAAAGTAAAAAACCACCTATGTTAAACTGTTGCACTTTCCCTCCTCCCTCAATTGTACAATTATATACAAATCTGCTGAACTTCCTCAAGATGAAGCAAGCCTGCGCAAAAATAAAACAGAGTGTGTCTAGCAGCTTGATTCAAGAGTGGCTACCACTCTGCCAGTCTTGCGAACTTCTCTCTCCTTCTTTTGAACCTTTTCCTTCTGCTTTTCCAGTTTTTCTTGTGCTTTTCTAATATCCTTAATCTTTTTCTTTATTGTCGATCGGTCATTTTGACTGGAAACTCCCAGAGCCTTGGGGGGGGGGAGGGGAAAGAAAATACCTCATCATTAATTTTCCCAATAGCACTGTCAACAGTGCTTGTGCATGAACAGTTAAAGGAATTGTTACTCGTTTTACTACAAGATAGTCTGTTTATTTGAAAAGTAAAGACCTAAGTCCTCCAGAGCATTGTAAATGACCATCTGGATAACAAGGTAAGTAAGGAAACAAGCGCCTACTCTTGTGTGAAATTTCAGTTGTGAAATAACAGCGTCTTGGTGGATTTGATAAACACATAAGACACCTGCGAATTTCCAGCAAGTAGCATAATAAGTAGCAGTTTCAAAATATTTTTCTAGCTCTTTTTAGACTAGAGGGATTTATATTCTGTAACTACGATTTCATTTTTAATATTAAGGATTACAAAATGTATTATTAAGAATTCGATGAGTAAATGCTACACTTGGATTTCTGATCAGCAGGTGGCAGTACCTGATTCCAAGTTACCAACAGCACCCTCTCACCCTCCACAGAACTGGAATGGCATTAGGTGTGAATTAAGCTTTAAGCATCAACATCCAAAATTCCCCAAATAGACACAGTCATTCCACAGACCACTAACAGCTATTTCCTCTGTGTCCAAGGAAATATTAACAAAATACAGGACAATCAGTGTTGCAAGCCTATTGTAAAATGCAGGTGTATTTTGGAGATAGAAATTAAGACACTTTTTTTTCCCCTCCCTAAAGGACTCAAATCCTACTACTGATCATTTGCCTTAGGAAACTCATTTTAGTCGTACGTCTCGCCCGTCCAAAACGCAGCCTGGTCATCTAATGAGAAAGAAACTGAAAGAGTTTACTAGCACTGTCAGGGACAGATACCATGCAGCTTCCAGAAGTAAAATGGAAAGACTCAAGGATTTAGAATACATTTCTTTCAGCAGAAGTAAAAAAAACAGAAACATGTAAAAGGTCACCAGGTAGGACTTTAGCCTTCTCATTTCCCATCCCAAGAAGAGATGCGGAAGCAACATTTCTAAAACTGGGACCTGCAATTCTATGCGTTTGAATTGGCTGGATCTTGTTTTGCTATGACCTTATGCTGAGATCGATGATAGACATTATCAAGCCCCTTTGGGGAATTACACTTACTTTGATTTCCTCAAGATGCAAATGAGGAAGAAATACTTGGTATTATTTTCTGATTAAAAATGGCTTGTCTTTAATTGTCTCATTGATTACTAATTCTTATCTAAGTGTATAGTCTCCAAGTATTTCAAAAGCAAAACTCTATCCCTTAAGCCATGAAAACAGGAAAACAGACTTTGTAGGTTAAAAACATATCCAAATAAGCACTGAGATCTGTACAGTTACAAATCTGTCATGGGATATTCACATACCTTTAACTTATCACTGTCGAGCTGCATTAACTGTTGTCCGTCTATGTTCATAGCTGTGAACTCTGTAATGTACTGCTCCATGTTCATTCCCATTAACCAGTGGCATACTTGCTGAGTGGTCCATTCGGAAATAGGTCTACTGTGCCATTGATTTTGCTTTCCCGTTGTTGTGAATTCATCATCTAATGCCTAACCAATTGAGAAAAGTCATCGTAAGCAATGTTTTTCTTGACTAGATGTTGAATTTGAGTTGCCGGCTGAGTTTGATTAACAAAACGCATTATTGATGAGTTCCAAAAGGACTTAAGTTCATGAGATCACGGTCTGCAGTTAGTTTCCCTAGGGGTTTGCCATGAACAAAACCACGCTACAACATTCAACACAAATTAAGTCAGAAATAGAAAACATAAATGGTCTAAAACTAAGTGGTTTTCTCCAGGAAATTATATAGCCAAGCATTCGTTTAATTTTGATACATCCCAACAATGAACAAGCTTCCTCAGTTAGTTGGTTAAGGTACCTTAGTCCCAATGTTAGGATACTGCCTGACACAGCATCAAGAATGAAGCTGCGCTTCAACCATATTACTGATTATCGTTAAATGAAGGAAATTCAGACTAAAGGCAATTCTAGTAGTCAGTAAATCTGGTGACAGTTCCAGGTACAGTTTTACTAAATTTGGTGCATTTCCAAAGAGAGAGGACTGTTTAGTCTTTCATCTAACACCATCACATCAACATTTTAAAGGCTCTTCCTAGCAGAAGACCATTTCAGAAACATAAGGGCTTGTAGCTTTCCACTGAAAATACACTTTGCCAGCTCACAGAGCTTTTGAAGCTCCCTGCTTCAGTTTCAGTTGACTTCTGAGGGGAAAAAGGTACTGCTGTTCGTCCTGAAGCACTCTATTACTTCATCACAAAAGAAAACCCACATAAAACAGAGCTCCATGTCTGTACAGAAGAAATTCTAGTGTGATACTTGAAACAGTAACATCAGAGTTACCTGAAGTTTTATTAACTATCCATAATGATCTCTCCCCAGCTCATGATTGAGTACAGGCTGCATTAGACTCGCAGACGGCTCTACTGGGCAGCTTCCACTGCTTATCAAAGATACTTGCAGAACAGCAGAAAGTACACCCACTTTTTCTGCTGAGCCTTACGTGTATCATTTGTAAACAGAAAACAAGGAAACAAGCATTTTTCTACTGAGAGATTTGAGGATTTTCACTTTGGAACAGCTCTAGTCTGTTCACACAGACTCAATGACCACTTGCAGTTGGAATGCAACAGGAACACCGCTGGAGCACATCTGATTTGATTTTCCAAGATGAATCAAAGTAAGGCAAGCGGGGGCAATCAGGAGATTTATTTCAAAAATGAACACCTAACCCAAATTAAAATGCTTATGTAGATATAACAAGTGTAAGCACATCCACTTTCCAGATGTACAAAGAAAGAATATTAATTTTTGCAAAATAACAGAAAAGGCTTTTGCTTGAAGTGCTCTATACAGCACCTGTATCAGGACAACTGGGGCACAGTGAGTTTTTCTATCAAGCTTGAGATGCTTCATGCAGGGAAAGACAATTCATGGATAAATTTATTTAATCTGTGCTAGCCACGCAACAGTTTTGCTTCTGTAATTTCAGAACATAAGTACTTGAAGAGGGTGTACTCCTGTCAAACAGAGAGGCCCAGATTCATTCATTTTGCCCAGGGAATGCAGTCCCCCACCAGAATCTCAGTGGCTCTCTGCACCGTTTCCTCCAAGCAGCAGGGATTAGAGCAGATAGCAGACACTATCACAGAGGAGTCCTCTGATTCCAAACTGGCCTTGCAGCATCATCTGTTGCTAACAAACTCCTCCTACATCACATCGGTAAAGACACAATACTAAACTCCAAAGAAACTGTACCAAAAGCTGAATCTGTTAAAGCACTTCAACATCATCTCCGCACAGAAGCAAAGCTGAACAGGAAGACATTTAATCCCATTTAATCCTGTATAATTTGACATTTTCACCACTGCACAAGTGAAAAGCAATGTTTTAATTATTTTTTCAAAATATCAACATAGTGTGGAAGAATAAGATGAAGAATACTGATTTTGGAGTAATTATTGGTCATTATTGAGTCATTTTGGAGTAATTATTGGTCATTATTGGTCATTAAATAACACCTCTACATAATACTTTTTGCCCAACTGTTTACCATCCTTCCAGAAGCAGAGGGACCGTTCCAAACTGTACATCAGTTACGGTCCCCAAGAGACTCACTACACACACACACAAGATCAGCTGCAAATTCAGAAAGCTGAACTAGAACTACTTTCGAGGTATGGAGCATGAAAAAAACATGTGCTCCTGCATAAAAACGCAGATGATTCAGAAAGCAAGTACAGAAATACTGAAGGATCTAAAGATAAAAAACCAAATCCCCAGAAAACACGAACGCTGACACATCCAGTAACAGACTAAAAGCCTTAGAAGGGTAGGAGGGGTTCCCAGCTGGCTGGCTAATGAACTGTGAGCGGAGGTGCCTTGGCTGTGACTCACCGCCTGCTGACAACCTGTTCTTGCCACACGGTTACTACCCAAAACCGCCTGCAAGCACCTGCCCAGCAGAGACGGACTCTTCAGTGCTGCTCCCATCTACAGTGCTGCTGCCCATCTAAGGCATTTCTATCTCCCGTCTACTAACAATTCCAGGGTTTGTAGGGCAGCGCGCGGTAACCTCTGCAAGCAGGGCTTGTCACGCTGGCTTGCACCATCCCTGCTGGACAATTAGGAACCCATCTGAACAATGAGTACCAGGCAGAAATTCTACTTGTGAAGGGCTCAAGTTAAGGATTTGAAATATCCAAAATTGCTATAAGATTGGTTACTTATTTATTCCTAGACCTCAGTGTATTGTACTAATTAAAACCACCCAAGAACAAAACTACCTATTTTTTTTTCCACACACAATGCTTTGAAAAAGAGAAACTAGCCCAGAGTTTGCTTATCATTTTCCTCAGAACAGACCCTGATAATCAATGTAATTATTGAAAAGGTCTAAACAACTTTCATTGGTGATACACATAAGCAATATACAAACAAGAGAGAACACTAGAATCAGACTCATCTATAACAAAAAAAGGCTTCAATCATCACTTTACAGATGGACAATTAGTAATAGACAACTTTCATTTGAGTTTTAGAATCAGAAGTTTACTGAAAGTTGTTACATTAAGAACAGTATTTTCTTGAATATTGTTAAATGCTTAGTTAAAATCTTATGATTTATACTGCTTCAAAGTTTTAGAGACATATATTCCATTCATGAAGCATTCCACTCAAAAACTGCAGGGAACACTTGCAAGGATAGTTATTAACTGGAGTTCCTCTGGTTTTTATTAGACCTATGGCTGTCATCTCTGATAAAAATGTGCAAGAAATTATTGAAATTGTCTTTCTATATATTACTAGAATAATTTACAATTTTCACCAAAGCCTGGTTTAAGATAGCTAATAAGAAACCCTCACATTCATAAACCATCATTTAGGTTGGTTTCTTCTTTTTTTTTTTTTTCCCCTCTAAACATTATCACTACCAGTTCAGCAAGCCCTCTTGCTCATTTCTGGAAGACCACTGTATTAAACTTTTAACAATTCCTCCTAGTCTATAAAGGATTTAATTTATAAATACACCCATCAGTCAAACATCGAATGAGACAGTATCTCAGAATGTTACCAAAGTGCAAATTTCAGGTTTCAGCTGTAGCCAAAGGTGTTAGTTCTCTGGGGGAATGAAGACTGACTTGCAGGTTTCCAACCATATATACTTTTCTGCCCTTGTTTGTTTTTCTTTAGATGAAATCTTACAGTAAAACAAACCTGCACAGATGTGAAGGCAAGGTCAAAACCGCTGCAGTTTTCATTCATCAGGAAGCTGCTTTAAATTAGCGGAACAGAGAGGTGTTTTATTTGAAGTTTAAAACTGCAATTTGATCAGAGAGAGTTCATTCCAATTTTTATGATATAACTAGGATCAGAACACAAAGACTGATACGGCATCTACTAGTCTGTGTCCTTAGTTCAGTAACAGCTTATGATTCTTTAGTGCTCTTCAACACTCAAATACGGTAATAGCCATCTAGTTTCATATTACACAAATCTGTTTATATTAAACAGGCTGTAGTGTGAACAACAACATCAACAACACACATATACACACTTTGAAACTCACCTCATTTGAAGAGAAGGTTAAAGTGTGTGAACGACCTGACAGATTTGGTTCTGTCACTAACCCTGAAAGTTCACAACTTGGCTTGCTATGGTATGTATCATCTATGACAATTCTACTCTGCAAACAAGTGGAAATAACGTTTTATTAACTCACTCCTTAGAAAAGCAGGTCATAAGGTGACATTCTAGTAATTTTGATTTTTGGTAAAAAAATATTATGACTTGGTTATCTTCAGATCACATTTGAAACGCACTCACTACAACAAGCATCTGACTCGTTTTTTGTTAAACTTCTGAATTTGAAAACACAATAAAAAAATTAATATCCCCAATGAAAGCACCTTATGTGCAGAATTGGTCATAACCTGAAAGCATCAAAGTACACAAAGAAATCCATGGTACTCTTTCAGCAGGTATATCACACTTGGGGAGAAGCAATTTAAAATTCATTTGGTGGAAATACTCAACGCCAAATTCGTAACCAATTGGAATGTACACAAGCACTAGGAGTGTGCTTCGGAAGGAGTTGTTCTGTTGACGAGATAAAATTTTTTTGTGGTCATTAAGATTCCCATGGCACAGAAGTGCCCTCATAACTTCTGAAAATGAGAGCTACATTTAGACTTCACAGGTACCCACTACCAAACCACTGCAGTCAGCAGTGAAACAAATAGGTTGTCCTTGCCTGACATATATTGAGAACTGGAATAGCAAGGAGCTTTTGGCAGCTTGCAGATCAAGGTTTAAATTAGTTCATGAATAGAGAATACAGAGCTTGCCTAAAGACAAGCTTTCCCAAAAATTTAAATTATGATTTAGGGTACTGTATTGTATTCCTGTTCATTGTAACAGCTTTGATGAGGGTGGTGAAACACCAAAACAGGTTGCTCAGAGAGGTGGTAGATCCATCCCTTAAAACATTCAATGTCAGCTTGGACTAGGCTCTGAGCAACCTGATGTAGTTGAAGATGTCCCTGCTCATTGCAGGGGGGTTGGACTAGATGACCTTTAAAGATCTCTTCCAACCCACACTATTCTATGATTCACTTTTGAGGCAGCTGCATTTCAGGTGCAGAATCATGTCATCTGAAAATTACCTTGATACGAAAAATACCACATAGATATAAAATATCCTTAGAAGAATTTTTACAATAAATGGACTTTATCAAGCTGTGTAAAATCTTGATAGTTAAAATACTGAATACTGTAAAACCACTATAAAGCTGAACATTTCAGAAATTAAACAATTACTCAGATGTCTTTACAAAATTGGTTTAACACTGTAAATCTACAATAATTGTGCAGTTTGACAGCCTGAACACATTAGTTTCAAAATAGAAAATTCTTCTGCAATAAAGGATTTTTACAAAATTATTATTTTAATAAATTAATCAAGTACTATTATTTTTTAGAAATATGTAACAAAGTAAAATTCAGGTTACAATATGACTAATGTAAGAGATATCATATTGAAAGAATGTAAAAATCTTCATAGCATTTACAGTTTACATTCAGTTATCACATTTCGTCTGTGTTTAAAGGAAGCCTTTGGATTTATATGCCTGCTTTAGCATCTAAAAGCAGCAGGATCCGGGTTGAAACTCATCCGGCAGCCAGCACTCGTAGACCCTGGGCAGGTCACCTGAGCACCTGTGACTCAAGCTGAAGAGTATGAAAAAGCCAGACACTACACTTAATGTCACAGCAGGTTTGGTAAGAAAATCCTTCTAAAGAATACTAACGTATGTGGTTCCTAGAATATTTTCCAGTTGGATTACCTCCATTTCCACCTCAGATTCTGACCTCTACGCTATTTGTCTTTATTGGGTGAAAAATAATTCTGCCTGAAGTATGCCTCCTATTTTTGCCTTTCTAAAATTTATTTCTCAGAGCTTCTCTTTGCGGCATACAAACCACAAGCAATTATTTACCGCTATTTTCTCTAATTTTCACTAAGCATCTATCAATTAGCCATTCAAAAGAATGGCTTACCATAACCCTATATGCAGAAATAATCTACATAGTCTGATATTAAAGATACTTTTCGCCAGTAATTTACGTTCCTGTAGGAGAACTATGTTTGTGCAGTTGTCTCTATTGAGCACTTTCATGTTTGTGTTCTGATTTCAGTTTAAGCTGAATCCTAAATTTTCCAGATTATTCTGTTTTTGTTTTGGGGGCACATACTTGATCTTTGCATTCCCCTTTACCCTAAATTAGTGATATGCATTTCCAGTCTTAAAAGAAAAAAACCAAACTCAAAACCAAAACAACCAAAAGAAGAAGAAAAAAATACAGAAAACCAAAAACAACAGAAAAAAAACCCACACCACCTCCAGCAAACCAAAAAACCCCCAACCACAACTTCAGCTTTCCAGCTACTTTTTTATGGAGTGTGGTACCATATATGACTGAAAAAATGGTGTTCTATTTATCATGCAGATTATGTTATTAGTTACATTATATTTTTAGGGCCTTCTTCAGTCTTTTAGATGTAAAAGGCATTATCAGAAACAACAGAATCCTTTGGCCATCAACCTATTTCAACCTATTATCAAACTATTTTCAACACAAACTGGAAGTCTGTAAAGGAACTTTTCCTTTAGCCACCCTTAATTTGCTATTTCCACCTTTGCAGAACAATTGAGAGCCGTTCAGAAACAAAATTAACAAGATTGTATAAAAAAAAAAAAAGACAGGATGATATTTGAGCAAAGTATTTAATGAGGCCTTAAAAGAAACATGAAAAAAACATAACGAAGAGCAAAGCATCTCAGCACCAGTTGTAATATTTTCTCCTCCTGCTCCTATTCGGTTTAAATAAGTAGTAATTTCCTTTAAAGTATTTAGAGCCAGTTGCAAGTATTTTTGACTCTTGGAGAGTACGGAATTTGGACAAAAGAGGTTTTATAGGTATACTTCCTAAGATTTCATAATAACATATAAATAGTTCATACCACAGTGTTCTTCCTTGCAATGAAAATGAAACACTGAATACAAGCTTATAGAAGCTAAATAAATTTATGGAAACATAATGAATATGACTAGTATGTATGTGTTCATATCACGTCAGAGAATGGAATTAAATCAAGGGGCAGATTATGTAAAGGGACTAACTTAAGAACTCTGTAATTGAGAAATCTTGTAAGGTTAAACAGTCTGCAAACGCTCATATCACAGGATTTTGGTTCTTGTATTTATAGTTTTCACAAGCAACAAGAAGCTGATTCATTGCCAAATTATTAGTTTAAGACTAACCTGGTATCATTTTAAGAAAACAAAATCCTTCTAGGTGCATTCATTTATAGAAGTGAATTTTGCAGAAACAGAAGACAGTTAAAAGGTAATTACATCCCTTGCACTATCAATATTAAAACACAGCTACAGAAATTATACACAACCTGAAAGAATCAGAGATTTTTAAGTGACAGAGTTCTCATTGTAGGTTTTCTACTTCTACCTGCTCTTTAAGAAATGCTTTTACCTTATCATATGGGATACTACAGACATAAAAAACAAATATTATGGTGTTAACATGAAGAAAAAGGAGTATTTTTTCCTTACATTCTGGAAAGATGATTTTGTCTTTGCTGTTATGTTGCTCTATTAACAAGATTCACTGCTATGTGGTCAAACATTTCCTTCTCAGTATCAATGTCTTTTCATAGCAAGGTTTACCAGATATGCAGTTTATTGTACTGCAAACTTAACGATCAACTACAGGTTAAGATCAACAAATATTAGTCATTCCAAGCACTAGCTACTGTTACATTACCATCTTTATAAAAGACGTTAAGCATTGTAAAGTACAAACAGCCTGACTTCGTGGAGGCTGAGTATGATTTTAGAATCAATTAACATGCAAGAATCTGCTCTTTAACAGGGTCAGCTTTCTGCCATTTTACAGGGCAGGCATGGACCTGAAGACTTGTATTATTCTTCTGGCTGCTGGTTTGCAACTGGCACTAAGGAAAAGAAATGAGCAGCGAGCAACAATTACGTACTGGCATGTGAGAAGGAAAAAAAAAAAAAACACAAAAAACCACTAGGCAAGAAACCAGCTGGAAGGTTAAAGCGATAATCGTCTTGGATAAAGTATACAATGGTAAGGAGAAAAGGCTATTATTTTGGGGCAATGTGGAAAGGAAGAGGGGACTCAACCTGGGAAGAGCTATACTTTCTGATTGCCAAAGAAAGCATCTATATAAACACATTAAGGGGTGCTTAAGCATATTTTGGGCACTGCAGAAGAAATGCAGCAGTGGGACTTTTACTATGCTCAGAAACATTATGACACAAATCATAGGAATGAAGAAGGGAAGAATGGGTTCTTCTGAACCAATGACTTTGAAAGCTAAACCACTGAATGTTTATCTGTATAAAAAACATCTCTTGCTAGCTTTGCTACAGCCTATTGAGAGATTAACCACATATTCCTATTTAATCAAAACTGCACCAAGGTGTGTGATTTTCCCCTTCAAAATGGATCTTGCAGTCCCAAGATCCTCAGGTTACTTACAGAAACATCTTTTGTCCACTATGTGCTTCAACAGAAGCAAACTGATGTAGGAGCTGTAAATACACGAGACTGACACACACTGGGCACTGAAGTGTTGTTCTTCAGAGATTAAAACGCCTCTACTCTATTTAAGTTCCTGTGCTACAGTAAGGTAGTGTATGGTTCTAAAACCCGTTTCTGTATTTTTTACAAACTATGTATGCAGACAGATTAATCCTGTCACAGGGACTGTAGGCTCACACTAAGAAAACAGAAATTAATTTTAAAAATGTGTTATAAAAGCATTTCAGTGCAACCAGCATCTGGAAACATGAAAAGCCAACTGGTTGTTATCTGCCATCTATGCAAAGTATCAGTGACTTCAAGCCCAGACTGCACAGGGCTTTGAACAACCTTGTCTAGTAAGATGTGTCCCTGCCCATGGCTGGGAGGTTGGAACTTGATGATCTTTAAGGTCCCTTCCAAATCTAACCATTCTATACCTACAACCCACCAAGCTTCTCTACTAGATTTGTAACTCATTTCTCTAATAACACAAAGGAAAAGGGAAAAACAAAAGGGTATTTTAGGCAACCAAAGTGAAGAAAAAGTGTGAAACTCAAGAATAAACCTAGCTTATGTGGTTACTCAAATAGCTACAATTTTGAATCTGACAAAATCCAAATGAAACAGGAATGAAGGTTAATAAGGCTGTTACTAGTAGTCTTACATTGAAATAGGCTTTAAGAAAATATTTAGACAGTGCACATATTAAAAATCTTACTTTTTACAGCCATTTCTTTCAAACAGTTTAAGCTGCAGAGATGGTAACTTTATGGTTATAGACTGAACTGCATAGGCTCACTGAAGATCTGCTTAAGAGACTTCCAATTATTAGAACATTATCAACTACTCTGAAGCAGTTTCCTAGAAGAGACAGCATTCTACAGATGTGTCTCTTGGCTTTCAATACTAAATTTGTTACTGAAAAACAGGATGCTGTCTTCATCCACCTGTCTGGTACTCCACCCCTACATACCAGTATGATAAGAACTGGCTGGCCAACTGCCTAGGAAACTGGACTGCATTAGACAAGGATTTAGCTTTTAAAAGTGCACTGTCCTAAAGCTAGCTTCACTTTTAGCATTGTAAACCAGTGAAAAAACATACCCTGTAATTGTTCTTTAGATGCTACTTTATTCTGAGCAGCCTCCATTGATGCTTCAACTGAACAGGAGGGAATGGGAACACTCACACAGTCTCTGCTTGTGAGGGCTGTGAGTCTTAAACTTCTGCAGCAACATTTGTAAGAGGTGATGTGAAGGTGTAAGAGCTGAGGTCAAGGACTAAGTCCATCAAGCTTCCACAAATTAAGCACTGATGTTTTTACTTCACCAAGATGCAATGCTTAAATATTCAAAGCACAGATTAGTCATCCTTACCTTGCTTCTGTTCTTCTCTTGACCATGTTCAGAACTGTCCTGCCCACTCTGAGTAACATGCAGGCTGCTACTAGAAACCTGAGGCTCTTTGTGGCTGTCTCCAAACCAAGAGAAAGGCATGCAAGTAGGAACAGGAGAATCTGAATCTGATGCAGACAGATTGTTGCCAGCATCATCCAACAGTTCGCGGGAACCTCTGAAATAAGTAGATTAAATTGTGTATAACAACAACAGCAAAAAAACCCAGACACTGCCTGCCAAACACACAATCCCACCCCCTCCAAACCAACAACAAACTAAAAACACACACCACTCATTTTAAACCCTTTCACAGAAAAATTGGTATTTAAAATAAGTCTGATACATATCCATGCAATTTGAGCTTTTACAGTAAAGGCAAGTATTTCACACAATTTAACCATTTCAAACAACTTGCTGATTTATTTATTCAACATTGATCTTCCCAAGGAAAACGTAGGTTTTTTTTATTTAAGATGGGGAACAATATGTTAGTCTTATGAGCCTTTCTAAAATGTAGCCCTGCTTTACTGTTTCCTCTGCACTATTCTATGCATTTTTCTTATTTCATGAGATTAGAAGCACATTCCTACATCATTATATTGACTTTCATAGAATTTTTCCACTGTTATACCTGAATATACTTTAAGATCTAACAGTAATTGCAGTTTTAAAGAAATTCTTAGGTTAAAAATTATAGGAATGTAGCATGTATGTATTAAACAAAACAATACCTGCTATCCAGAGAACCTCTTAGATTTTCTTTTTCTTGTTTCTTGCCCTTGCCCCCAGATTTCCGTAATCCACTAAAGTGAAAAAAACCACAATTTTGGTAAAGTGTTTACATTATGTTTTTTTAATCAGCAAGCTAGTTTTTACACTGATTTCAACAGCTAGAAGAAGCCACATATATGTTAGACAGAGCATGACATTATAGATTATGCATGCAGTTAGAAAAGTACTGTGATTCATATTTTATTTAAGAACCATGACAGAACTATGAAAGTACCTTTCAAAGACCACATATAATCAAAATAAACACAGAAAAATGCCCAAAGAAACTTAGCATATAGTGGATATAGCCAAGAAGAACAACACAGTTTTATCACTATGTTTGTGTGCAATGCAGTGACCTGAACTGACTAACTACATTCTCTGCGCGCAAAATAAGTCATAGTTTTTGTTACATGTTATGATTTATTTGTTGCAGTACTAGTCTGAGTCTTCGATGCTAGCTGCCTTCAACAAGCTTTATACATGTCTCCAAAGGAGCTAGGCTCATAGCAAAAATTTAGCAACACTTCTCTCAAATCTCCAGAGTTCAGTTATCACACTGCAAATCCAGATAATATGCAGCTTGCACTTCTTTTTTACCCATCTGCAAATCCTGCCTCCAAAGAACAGTTAAGTGAGCAGCTACAATAGCCAAACCCTAAGTAATGGCACGTGTACTGTAGAAGGAATTAATGCAAGACAGGTATCTATTTTACACTGCAATGCCAGCGTTACAGTCTAGGCTCCAACAATCATACAATCATAGAATTGTCTAGGTTGGAAGGGACCTTGAAGATCATCTAGTCCAACCATCAACCTAGCTCTGATAAAAAACAATAATTTATCAATAAAAAACAATAAAACCCAATAATTTATAATTTTAAACCATGTCACCAAGCAGTATGTCAACCAGTCTTTTGAATACCTCCAGGAATTGTGCCTCAACCACTTCCCAGGGCAGCCCATTGCAACACTTGATAATCCTTTCATTGTAAAAATTTTTCCCAATATCCAACCTGAACTTCCTCTGGTGCAACTTGAGGCCATTTCCTCTTGTCCTATTGCCTGTGACTTTGGAGAAGAGACCAACCCTTGCCTCTCTAGAACCTCCTTTCAGGTAGCTGTAGAGAGCAGTAAGGTCTCCCTTCAGCCTCCTTTTCTCCAGGCTCAACAACACCAGCTCCCTCAGCCTCTCCTCATAAGACTTATCCTCCAGCTCCCTCACCAGCTTCACTGCCCTTCTCTGGACCCGCTCCAGCACCTCAATGTCATTTTTGTGGTAAGAGGCCCAAAACTGGACACAGTACTCAAGATGGGGCCTAACCAGTGCCGAGTAGAGGGGGATGATTACCTCCGGAGTCCTACTTGCCACGCTGTTCCTGATACAGGCCAGGATGCTGTTGGCCTTCTTGGCCACCTGAGCACACTGCTGGCTCACTGTTCACCAACACCCCCAGGTCCTTTTCTGCCAAGCAGCATTCCAGCCAGTCCTGAAGCCTGTAGCACTGCATGGGGTTGTTGTGACCCAAGTGCAGGACCTGGCACTTTGCCTTATTGAACCTTGGCCTTGGTCCATCATTCCAGCCCATCCAGATCTGTCTGCAAAGCCTTTCTACCCTCAAAGCAGGTTGTCACTCACACCTAACTTGGTGTCCTCTGCAAACTTACTGAGGGTACACTTGATCTCCTTGTCCAGATCATTGATAAAAATGTTAATATGTTTTATGCCAGTATTTGCCATAAAACTTTCCATGAATTTGCAATTTAATTCCTAGAGAAATTGTGCATTCAGATAAAAACCTGAAGAATCTCAAGAAATTATTTGAGGGGAAAAAAGTACACATAATTAAAATCAAAACATGGTGGAAACATGAATCCAACATTACAAATTCAAGATGAAGATGACTGTCTTTTGTCTTGTGTTGCTACAGAGTAGCATTAATAGATTTTCCTAACTTTATTTTTTTAATTATTCAGAGAACACAATATTCTCTAAAAATAATACTGAATTTTTTTTTTTTTCCTTATATGAACACAAGTAAAATCTTACCCAAAATCTGGAAATCTCCTTTTGGACTTCCCTACAGATGTTCCTTCATTTGTTTCTACTGTCTTGTCTTCATTTTTCTTTTCTTCTGCTTTTCATAGAGGAGTGAAAAATAAAAATATTATTCTAAAAAGACTTGCAAGTTTCTTGCAAGTACTTATGATGATGCTCCTAAGTAAAAAAGATACTAGAACTGAGTAACAATGTTAAAATTCAGATCCAAACACGCAGATGCTGAAAACACTACAGCCATAACAACATAAGTTATTCTCTATGGCATCTTCCCACTGTTCTAGGAATTGAAAAATAGCAATGTAGCAGTTGCTTATGACTGATCAAATATATTGCTTTTGATAAACATGAGTTCTATACTGACTACAGAAAGATACAACCACAGTATTTTGCTTCAATGAATTGCAAACAAAAGACAGTTTAAGATAGATTTAGGAAAACAGCACCTTTCTTTCGCAAAGTGTCAACTTCACAATACATCGAGAAAACCAGTGTAAGATGCATGAAAGAAAGTCAGTTTTAAAACAACAGCTCAGCAAGTATGGCATTTAATCATCCTTAATATTGAAATATTATAAGATGTTCCTTTTGCATTTTTTCTGGTTCAGTAGTTAGCCCAGGCTGTCTAACTGGCATACAGACTACCTATGTAAGCTGCTAGCTATAGAAAGTGCATGGAATCAACAGGATAGGCAGTACCTGGAGAGCAGACAAATCCTAACAAGCTGAGTTTCTTGGAAACAATCTTTGACTATTCTAAAGATATAATTGGGACTCTGAAACTCCTCCAAGATTGTGGTATTTTCAAGACTAGAACGCAACCTGCTAGGATCCAATCTTTCACCAGAGGGAGCATAATCCCACTGTTCAATTACTAAGTGAAATTAAGTAACAAACATCACACTACCTGTTCCTGCAGATTGTGACAGATTATTCCAAGTCCTAAATGTACTTCCTTTTAAATTCTCAGGCTACTAGATTTTTATTTCAGGAATATCTGATCAATAGTTTCTGATCAACATCAAAACTTTATCTAATTAATTAAATGCTCTTTCTAAACATGTAACTTCCAATAAAGTTACACATCTACAAAGTTAAACTGGTTATTCTTCCTGTCAGCTTAAATGCAAACTAGAAGAATTAATTTTAATATTGACATTTGTTTCCACCTCTCTCTTCAGAGGTAATATTTTAAGAAAAGAGGTAATTTCTAAAATGCAGTACAATAGATTAAAGTATAGACTGATACATGAATGAACGTGAAGATAATAGAAAGGATTTTTTCAATTAAATAATAGGAAGACATTTAAATATGGTTATAGAAAGCAACAATGGAGGAGAAAGTAGCATTTAGTGTCATTTTGGCTACAAAGAGTGAGCTTTCAATGCTAATCCCCACCTTCCAGTGATTCTGCCAATTTTAAGAAAATGGTTGCGTATCAGGTACTTGTGTTGATAAGATTTAAAACCACAAAAAAACAACCCCAAAACCCCAAACCCACCAACAAAACAAAAAGCAGTTGGAGTAGACTACTTTTGATTAAGACTATACAGAAACACATATAATGAGTATAAAATAAATCCTGTTTTCAGGCTATCAAAAGAAAGGCTTTGTCCAAGCTGTACAGAAAAGACAGCAAGTATAACCTGTCTTCTTAGATTGTGATACCTAAACTAAAGGAATATCAAGCACTTAAAATATTTTATCTGACCCCTTTTTCAATTGTTCACAACAAAAAAAAGCGCCAAATATTTGTGTCAAATAATGATTAGTAGTAACTAGGCTGATTACAATACTTCTAACCTTTTCCTGTGAGAAATTTTCTACGAGTACAAACTGAATAATGGGGAGACCTTATAGCAGCCTTCCAATATCTGAAGGGAGCCTACAGGAGAGCTGGAGAGGGACTCTGTCGGGAATTGTAGTCATAGGACAAAGAGTAACGGTTTTAAATGGGAAGAGGGGAGATTTAGATTAGATAATAGGAAGAAATTCTTTATTGTGAGAGTGGTGAGGCACTGGAACAGGTTGCCCAGAGAAGCTGTGGATGCCCCATCCCTGGAAGCGTTCAAGGCCAGGCTGGATGGGGCTTTAAGCCACCCGGTCTAGTGGGAAGTGTCCCTGCCCGTGGTAGTGGGGTTGGAACTCGGTGATCTCTAAGGTCCCGTCCAACTCTAACCATTCTATGATTCTATGAACGCAGTAGTTCCCATAACATTCAGAAGCTGTATCTTGTTTAAACACCTGGATAATATCTGGAAGCACAAAACCAACATGGAATCTTGCTGGGGATCAGGAAATCAGCCCGTTAACTCTGTGATACATTGCCACTTACAAAGCTAGTGTTTTGCAGAAACATACTCAAACCTTCACTGATTATCCAGAGTCAATGACTTAGCTCCGCTCTAGATAATGTTAAGGGAACCATTTAAACTCTAGATTTATCGGTTTAAGCTTTTACTGATCTGACTTGGACCTATACCTTTTCTGTAACTGATTAATTGAAACAGCCCTTATTCTGCAGGCACCTTTTAGATTCTCGGCACTAAACATTATTTTAGAAATGTTGAGTGTTTTGCTGAATTTTGGTAACCAACTTGTTACAGATGAAAATATTAATAGACCAGTTAGCCTTCTTCAGAACATACTACTGTTGTATCAAAATTTTCAACTTAGTAAAAATAGAATACAATGAACTTTCATGCTTTTTTTGCTAACTTTCCTGAAGAGTTAACAAGTGGTTTCAGATCAGGTAATTAGTTTTGCAGTCAATTTTTAATTTGTTTTTATTGTTCAATATTCATTTATACCTAAAATCTGTAATGCTTTACACCTGAAGAATTAAAATAATAATAAACCTGTAAGTCTTACCCTTGGCCTCTTTCCCTTTCCCTTTTGCTTCTTTTTGCTTAACATTCTTGTGATACCCTTGAGGAGAATTTGGAGCCATCTCTTCAGGAGGAGGTGAGCAAGTGGTAGTCATGTTATTTTCACTGCTTGGTTTGTGTACTGGGGAAGAGTGTGTGGAAGCAGAAGGACTTGACTCCAGAGGACTTTCCGTGCTTTCTGTTTGTTCGGGCTTTTCACTCTTTCGATCTATGTCATCCAGGCATGGGAGAGTAAGGTTTTCACTCATTTCTAAGGTCTTGGTTAGGTATGCAGTGGAAAGCTCTCTGTTGAGAACAGTATCTTCTGAATCATCATCCTTCTACAAATTCAAAAGTTTTTTGATGGTAAGTATAACATATAATCTTTTACAAGGATGTAAGCATATGCTACGCTATACACAAACTTCCTCAGTTCATAAAATTATAATGTAATCACTTGTAGATATCATCCAAATCGCATGAAGCTGATTTTACAGGCTGTCCTTTATGCACCCCATGCAGTTCTCTTTCTGCACATCCCAAATCATCTTTCTCTAGTAAAGCTGGAGATATTCCGATACATCTCAATGTACATTTCAATTCAATGCAACACTTTTCAGTCTAACTGAACTACTTCTGTCTTCTCCCTCTACAACAGGCTCTCTCAGACACCAACTACATACAACTCAATTCTTCAACTGAACTGACAAAACTGAACAAAGATTCAGGCTCATGAATACACAATAGTATACCAACATCAGTACCTGTACATTTGCAGTCTGTTGTCCAGCCCCTAGAGATTCTTTCAGCTTTGATCGAGAAGGTGGCTGGCGTTTTACTTTCAAAGCAAGCTGAGCTTTTGCTTTGTGGGCACTGGTATCTAATCTTGGAGTATCCCCAACAAAAGCATCAAAATCTGCAACAAATATGCACCACTTTAAAAACAACAACAACAACAAAAAACCCCAACACAAAACAAACAAACCAACCCCCCAAAAAACCAAAAAACAAAACAGCCAACAAACAACAACTGGTAGGCAAGTTCTCCATTCCACTGTAAAGAAAAGTGTTCAGAAGTTGTCACAATTATTCTGTTGCTCATTACTAGCTGAAAATACTGCTTTATGTAATGCTACAGTATTTTAAGATACAGTGACAGCAATTCTAATGAATCTGAAATACATTTCTGCCCAATTTCTTCAATTAAAAAAAAAACAACACAAAAATCCATCAGGATATAATTTTATCATGACTTGAAAACTGAATTTTATTCTCAAATAGATGAGAATTTGTGTCCTAAATATACTTTCCTGTCTTTGTTCTTTAAGATAAGAACTCTTAAAAGTATATAATCATCTAGCAAATCTTTTTAAAATATGCTTCTCATTTGAATCACCATCTGATATTTTATAACATCCTGGGCATAAAACTACAAAACAAAAAAATTATATCAAATTTTGGGTAAATCATAGGTTAAGATCAGTGATCAGTGGGATTTTAACTGATGTATCTCAATGTTTAAGTTCCACTAATTTTTCTACAGTTTCACTAGTAGAGAATCTGAACAGTGAAGGGATAGTGAAGATGGATCTCTCTCCACTCATCTCCTAAGCATTTAAGGAATACATTACTACAGTACTGAAAATGTTTGGGGACCTAAACAAAACCATCCACTCTGATTCAGGTCAAACATTTACCCAGTCAGTAGGAAACAGCAAACACTTAACTTTTTAAAAACAAACAAAAAAACCCCACTACGCATATAACTCCTAATTTTTGTTTGACACAAATCAAAGATCCTACAGTCTACTTACCAGAAATTAACATATCTGAGGGATTTAGTCTTTCTTCTAATTGTTCTGTTTCTTTTTCATTTTCTTCTCTTATCTTTGACTGTTCGTTATATTGGCCTGGACTTCGACAGCCGTCTTCCAATAAACTGTCACCTCCAAACATATATGGCATTCTCTCATATATTTTTAATTTACTTTCAAGCTCTGAAATCTGCAAGAATTAAAATTCAGACGTGAGATAAGCTTCTGCATTCTTGGGGAGTTGTATTTCAAAATATAATACTGCTTTACTTTTTCCTGATATATTTTCAGCTGTTCTGCATATTTCTGGTCTCTCTCTTCAAGTAGCCTTGAATGATCCTCTTCTTTTTTCATAAATTCTATTTCTCTGGTGAAAGAAACATGAAAATATATATGAAAGATTAACATATAGAAATGTAGCAAAATACATACAATAGAAATATGCACAGTTGCATTTACTAAAAAGTATTCTGTTAGCAAACACTGAAAAAAAAATAAAAATCAGTCTGTAAGGTGTAACTGATTCATTAATCCCATAACATCCCAAAATAACCTATGTATTTGTATGCTTCTACTTTCTTCAAAACAAAATACATATGACACTAAAAAAAAAAAAAGGATGTGTTGCAATGCTTTTCCTACAAAGTTACAGCCACCTCTGTCTTTATGTATGGCAAGCAAGTTGCATACACATTTAAAGTGTGCAATACATCTTATTCTCTTCCACAAAGATGCATGCATATGTAGTATTTTCCTTCCAAAAGCTATGGTAGAAATTTTTGTAGGAAAATAAATTGCATTTCTAGTTTCTACTTGGTTCATCCTACAGAAATTACAACGGCCAGGTTTTACAAAAAAGAAACAATGATTACATGAAGGAAACAAAAATAAAGGCTGCTTTTTCCTGCAAGTCAGAAGGAATATCATATGAAACCAGAAAATAAGTGTAGAACATCTACACAAAATGCAAAAGCTCTAGGGCCAGTCAAAAGGAGTAACAGGAATTTGCTAAACAAGGAGGAAACAGAAACTAGTGTGTTAGCAGTCATCTTAACATACTTCGGAACTTCCATGTGGATAGCTTGGGAAGAAAGAGGAAAGGAGACCTTTTAAAAAAGCTCACCAAACAGCACAAAAACACACTGTGAAAAGTAAGATTTCTGGATGTCAATGACAGAGCAAAAGAACATGCAACCTGCCTTTAAAAATTAGTAGCAAGTGGAGAAGTTGGGGACAAGAAAATTAGACGCTTACAGTAACTATCAAAAGCAATAGTTTTGTTCTGTATTATCAAGACACTTCTACAAGTATTTTGCAATTAGCTTTTGTTTAGCTAAGAGGAAAGAATGCAGAGCAAATAGACACAAGTGCACAACAGTGTTCCAAGTCTTACTGCTTATTAGATATGCCTGTGCATTACCTCTACAAAAAAACCCAAACCTGTTAACAGATTGAAGACAGTTTTCATGCTGGCACTCTGATGTGCTAGATACATACCCCAAACTCTTAATTTTCCTCAAAATTCCTTTTGATCCCCCTGCAAGATATAACCCCTAACACAGACTCAATCACACATATCTGACTCTTATCATATATCCTTTGATTTGTACCCTATCTGGAACATTTAAATTGGTCAAAGGTAGAGAGTTTTTCACAAACAGCATTGCCAAATACCTCATGCCAAATTTCAAGTAGTCCTTCCCAAAGTATAGACACACTACAGCTTCTTAACTACATTGTTTTAAAAATTTGTTGTTAAAATATTAAATCTTTTTTTGTAAGCTTAGGATAAAAAAGCTGCAGTAGCAAAACTTTTGGAGAACCCTTACAGAAGCTGGTGACTTAAGGTATGGAAGAATTTAGCACATACAGCCCACTGCTCCCCTAAACTCGGACAAACATAAAGGAAGTGTGTTAAAATCCTAACCCTAGGCATTGTTGCCAGTGTTCCCCATAATGTAAAGAACCATACAAGCAAGAAAGAGACCTGGTATTTTGGGGTACTTACTTTTGTTGGTAATCTTTTAGCAATTTCTTGGCCTTGCTGTATTTCTTTTCAAGGGCATCACATTGTTCTTGAGTTTCTTTAAGATGCTCATTTACTGTTTTGCATAAACTCTGTGCCTCTAACCAGTAGGTCTCTAACTTTTTAATTTTCTCCTTGCTTTCGTCTAAGTTTTGCTGAAGTTGGACTCGACTCAGCTTCCATTCATTTTTTTCTGCTTCAACAATTTTTAACTGAAAAGATTAATAGTTAAGGAATTAATCTAAACTAAAAGATTAAATAAAACCCAGTTGTTTATAGGTGTTTAAGTAGAGAATAGATAACATTTAAATACTTAACAGTTGTGTTAAAATAAGACAGTGAACTTCTAAGGAAGTCATATCTAACCCTTGCTAATCCATGTAAGTTCAGAACTCGGACCTAAGAGTCTTTTACTACTTCTGTTACTTGTTTTTAAAGACATAAAATGAGTAAGGTCTTTACTGTCATCTTACATTGACTTGTTCAAGATCTCACCATCTCAAATACCTCTGGGGGGGCCTATTTTGGTTACCTTCAAAGACAACTGGAGATAGAGTCTTAACCTGTATAAGACAAGCAAGTACTACAACTTTGTTTCCACCATTCTGAGTAAAGCTAGTAAGACCAGTTGATCTTCCCTGGCACTTTATAAGACACAAGTCTTCCTAAGAAATTATGATAGACGCATGGTTTGCTTTTCTGGGGCTAATGCATAAAACCAACAAACACTTCCTCAACAAGGGAAATAAACAGGGCCCCTTCATCTTGACTGCAGCCAAGTTCTCCAGGCATTGGAGGAGAGAGCTGGCAGGATACCGCTTAGTTAGTCCATGGCTCCTTCTTTGGGGATACCATTTATACTCAGGGAATCACTGCATTTGAAGCCAATCAAGATCACCTACCGATGGAACAGAGATTCTGAAAGAATTTCTTGAATTAAAAGTGGGTTAAGTTGTACTAATGCTACCATTTTTAACAGCTTTTCAGCAATCCAGTTTCAGCAAACCAATTCAGCAAATTTCATGATAACTGTGAGGAGGAACACTGTCAGAAATCAAAATCAGAACTGTCATAAACACACAAAGAAGTTTTGGCTGCCTTGCCTCTCTATGCTTGGAGCTCTGAGTGCAAGAAAAATAGATATCCTTAGTCAAACTGCAGTCTGAAGCACTATTTCATCCCCAAGAAATGTGCTGCAACTTATCCAGGCATACGCATTTCTTGGCAAGGCAACATAGAAGGGCAATGGAATAAAAGCTGCTGTTCATCTACAATGGGTATTTCCAGAAAAAGGCCATGCACAGATCTCCATCAGTGAAAAAAGCAGCAAAAAGAAAAAAATGGGAAAAAAAACGCTGGCAAAAACTCTGTCCCCAAAACAGCTCAGAAACTTGAGAAAGAAATGAGGGGAAGCAAGGTAACAGAAATAACTTTCTGGTAACAGATAGTCAGCCAATACAAACCAATATCTGTATGTGACAAATCTATACTCCAAGACAAGTTCTGTACACTGTAAATATTCTTGTATTTGTTTGGGAGTTTGTTTCATACGGTATTCCACTATATTATTCTACTCTAAGCAGTAATACTGAGGCATTCCTTTTATAACCGTACAGGGGGAACTTGGGGGTTTGTGGTTTTTTGTTGTGTATTTTTTGGTTTTTGCTTGGTTTGTTCCTTTTTTAAAAAATAAATAAATAAATAAATTTGAGCACAGCTCTTCAACTTAGGAATACTTCTCTTTCATAACACAGAGTACATAGAGTTCAATGCCTGAAATAGATGCCTTCTGTGTTCACCCTATTCTTGGTAAAATTTCTAAGTAGAAATAAAGGAAAAAACCAAACCAAACACCAGCAAATGATAATATTCTTTGAAAACTTACTTTCTCCTTCAGTTGATTCACTTCAGCTACTGTTACTGCGTGTTTTAATTGCAGCTGAAACACACAAAAATTGTATAAGCACACAAAAAATACACTTGAAATGCTACTTTTAAGTATTTGTACATGACTTCTTTCTTCCTCCAACCATTTTTTATAGTAGCATAAAGTCAACTTAATTATTTGTCAAATGCAGGAGAAATGATCATGAGCTCTTATTTAAAAAAAAGTTGAACTCAAATTAAAACCAAACAAGTTCCAGGGTATCCTATTTGCTACAAAAATCAATACACGACCGCCTATAGTTAAATCCCCACAATGTTTTCTACATGAGAAGCGTGGAGTTTAAAATAATGTTTCAATGTGCCAGGAGAATGAAAAGGCAGAAATCCACTTCTAATGACAACTGGTGCACAGAATCAAGTAAAAATTTAACAGTACTAAATATTTTTACTTATCAGCACTTACAAATAAAAACACTGGCTTTGTTTTAAAATTAAGCCCTGTACTTCACACCATAATCTTCACAGAATTATTAGAAATGGATAAAGACTACATCTAAGACAAATACAGATTATTGTTAACACATCTTAAGAAAACAGCATAAACACAGCTTCAAAAGCACATTTTCTTGACAATTATTAGTTACTTGTATCTCACTTCCCACCTGTAAAGCCAGGATGGATTTTCTTTTTTTGGTAAGGCATAGTACGCCAAACATGCATTAGAACAAATGAATCCATGACTATCCTTTATTTAGATTATGTTAATAAAGCATAGCAATGATCCTAGCTGAGAATTTAATTGTATCACTACTAAATATAGCACATATAAAAAGATGCTGTAGCCTGCTACTATGGTTCCTAAACTAGAAAACCCATAAACCTTCTCTAGTGATCAATAGCCTGAAATTTCAATTTCCTCAATGACATCATCCATGTTATCAAGAGAGAAAATTTAAGGAGGTCTGCAAAATACTGATTCTTTATAAAAATAAGCTGACGTATGCACCAGTGGCATCTGACTAAACAGCTGCTTTGCAGTATAATTTTCTCCACCGGAGTAAAAATGACAGGGACTTAAATCTACCAAAGAAACCTCGACCTCTAAATGCCAATGACTGCATCACTTAAATCCTTGACTAAGTTCCACAGACCACAGGTCCTTTATAAATATGCTACTTTATCAAAACCTTTGGAAAAGGGAACTCTGTTTTCCAATTATGGTAAACTGAGATTCACAGTCTAGAACACCCTTTTTTGTTTACAGATTCTTTACTTCCAAAAAACACACCATAAAAATAATTCAGAGGGGATCACCCGAAGAAACTCTCCAAGCCAAAATTATGTCTATCTACAGAATCAAGTGCTATTATATAGGCAGAGATTTCCCAGAAGAGCTCAGGGACTAGAGCAAGAGATTAGATGTGCTTTTCTTGTCTTCTTGAAGAACATCTAACCACAGCACTTGAGACCATTCAGAATGAGCATACTACTGTGCAGCAATAAACATGAAGTCCAACTGGCCAAAGAAGGACTAAGACCAGCATTGGATCTATTTAATGCAATGTTCAGACATCAGAACAAGGAGGGAGGTGGCGTTGGGTTCTAATGCCTGTTTCCAAGGATTTTTTAAAATTTAATTTAACTCAAAGGACCATTTAATATATGTATGTCTAGGAAAGCTAGGATCAGAAAACTACAGAAGAGCTGTATTTCAAGGGGTATTTACCAGAACGATTTATTTGCTATATTGGGAAAACAAACTCAAAGCCATGAAGGACATATGAAGGAGATTATATACAAAACTTACAAGACTAAGGAGTTTCCCAGTGCATCACAAAGAATATTTAAGAAACTGCTACCACACCTCTTTAAATTTAAGAAGAGACTGTGCTGAATCCATATCCAGTGGTAAACCAATATCTTCGTTTTCAGGAAGATCAAAAACTTCTACAGATTTTCCGTGTAAATGTGACTCGTATGTATCATCATCATCATCATAGTCATCATCCTGACAAAACAGGAAAATCATGATGCTCTGCATTTTGGTATCAACAATAACAAAAGCACACAATCAAGGAATCCAAACAGTTGCATAACTTCTCTCAACTAGTTACTACTCCTTTTTATTTTCTTATACCTATAAGTTTTATTTATGACTTGCAAACATCACCATCAAAGTGCTACAAAAGAGAACTAAGTAACCCACGCAAACAATCACAGACAGCTGCTATTTAAAAATATCTTTTGGATTACTGATAAATCGAAAGGATAGCAAGTAGGGATAATCATATGCCTTGGTAAGAGTAATGAATGAAGCTGTATTTTCTGATTTTAACATTGCCTGTTTTATACTTTTTTTTTTCTTCAATTTGATTTAAAAAACATTTATTCCATTTACAGAAGTTACTGCATGTAGTAGTATTTTTGAAATATGTAAGTATGTATGATGTTTTACCTGCTCTGTATCATCGTGAACATAGTGCTGCTCATACAGACATCTCTCTTGCTCTAAGGTCTCACTAATTAGGCGGGCTACTTCACTCTGAGTCCCTGGCTTCTCTCTCCCAATCAGAAACCTACAGAAGAAAAACAAATCATCTTGCAGCAAAAAGCTTAAGATATGCTTAAGAAGTTAGTTTGCCATACTCTTGCCTTTGACAATGTTTTCGTAAAATTTTCATATTACAGTTTCGTATTCTCCATTAATGAAAACTGTCAAAAGTATCATTTCATAGAAAACATACATACCTCACCGTGCCTTTGGTGTTTTTTAATACAGTCGCTGCAAATAACTGAGTAACTCCCACCAGACTGATACCGTCAACCTCAACAATCTGATCATTTACTTGAATTCTGCAAAATAAATAAAAGCTTAGCTATCAGTTCAACAAAAATATTTTGGCTTGATATTTTTTTGACATGACAAGTATCACTTAAAACTCACTAGTATTTGCAATGAAAAATTCCAAGTCTTGAGAAATTGATGGCTTAAAAATCATCTCCCGATCATCAGTTACTATGCAGATGACCAATTAAAATTTATATGGTATTTGCCTCGATTTTCTTTTTTATACTAATACACAGTGATTGGCGTCCCAGTGTAAACATGATTTGTGGCACTTTCACATGTGTGTACATTCTAAACTTCTCATATATGCTGTAGGCAGATCTATGCTTATTTTGCAAAAGTGTGCTATATTAAACAAGACTGCTGGTTTTATAAAAAAATATTATAAAGCAGGAATATAGTATTTATTCAGCTGCATTCCGCTTTTGTACTTTTATTCACAATGTTCATCGTATCCGATGAAAACAACTGAGCTCAGTTAGAAATCTGCAAAAAGCCTAATCAATTAAAAACTCACCGTCCATCTCTCTGAGCAGCTCCCCCATCTGTTATTGTTTTTACAAAAATGCCTAGTTTTTCCAGTCCCTGATCAGCACCAACTCCCATTCCAATAATACTGATGCCCAGACCACTGTCACCTAAGGGATTAAAAAAAAATCTAACATTAGCTACATAAGACAAGATGTAACACTTAGCAGTAGTGAGTTGTTTCAAAGCATTCAAAGTCCCTCCATACAAGACATACAAAAATTCACTTTAAAAAAAAAAAAGAAAAAAAAAAAAGATGACAATGTATTTTCTATCTAGATACTACTCAAAGCCATTTTGTTCTGTAGTTATGACTGCCTGATAGATTTAAAGCTTCATGGTATCTGGAGGAGATAAGAATTCTGGTACAGATCTGTCACTTGGTAATGTACCCTTCCTGACTTACTAAATAGTATGACAACTTGAACTTAGTAGAGGCCTCTCCAGTTAACATTCACTAAATTCAACAGAACTAGCAACATGCAAAAATTTAAGACCTAAATTCAGGGAAAATAGAATTTAAAATTGTTTCATCTTTTGTGTGTACAGAACCTATGGCAAGTGTTCAAAGCTTGATTTCACCTTTTTCAATTTCCACAGGAAACACTTCCATTTTTTCCACCCTTTTCTCAAGTTCATACTCAGCTGAGGCTGCAACAGGATCAACTTCTTCATTACGTCTATCATAGTCTTCATTTGAGTAAGTACTGAACACCTAAGAAAGGCAACAGAAAACTTTTTTTCAGTGCTTTGCCACCCCCTTCCAAACATGACACAATTAAAAGAAAAACAGTAAGGAAATTAAAATGGTAATTTTAGAGATCCCATTTTTTAAATAACCATCACTTTAATAAATACAGCTGCTGTAAGGCAGTTTCCAACTACACAGAAGTCACATTTTAGAACTCTCAAAATAATTCCTTAAGCACTTCTTATATTGTAAATGTACCAAATAGTTAAAAGGAATCCGTCATCTCCTCTTTGATACAGTGTGAATTTTTTTTTTTTGCTATTCCCCCAAATCCTCCTTCCTCTCTTCTTCCCTCCCCCACCCCCTGCACCATCTGCCAATTGCAATGCTTCAAACAGATGTAGTTTTCTGATTTTACAAGGGAATCACAGTTTCCCAGGAAAAGGAAATGCCTTGTTACATACACTACTATTTTTAGTAATCACTCCAGCTGAATTCTGAACTGTTCAAAATAAAAGATAAACAAACATGAAATTCAGAAAGAAAGAAAGAATGAGCCACATGTAACAGGGTTAATTTTACTTATTAGCATGTTCATTAATTTTTATTTAGATTACTAAGTTAGGAACAAAAAGAAAAAAAAAAACCACCACTCATTTATCTGAAAACCAAGCTTTATCTGCTTAAGGTTTTTGCAGGCACTGAGTGTTTTAGCGTTTTACTCAGCCTCACTACAAGATTAAAAACAGTTATGGATTGCAGCTGGAGCAGCCATATCCCTAATCAAACACATGCAGTGCTGACACAAAGTTAATTTACATTGGCCTACTAAGTTTTTGCAACTTTTGCATTTTCCCATAAAGACTACCTAGACAGGTAACTTCAATCACATAAATAAGACAGAATTAACTGTAATTAGCTGTACTAGACATTTTCCCAGTGAATTTACATCCAGTAGTATATGGTGTTAACTCAGCATGGCAGTAGCCTGAGACACAGGAAAACGTTACCGAATAAGGGGAGCCTACAGGAGAGCAGGAGAGGGACTCTTTGTCACAAAGTGTAGTGACAGGACAAGGGGTAAACGGTTTTAAATTGGAAGAGAGGAGATTTAGATTAGATATTAGGAAGAAATTCTTTGCTGTGAGAGTGGTGAGGCACTGGAACAGGTTGCCCAGAGATGTTGTGGATGTCCCATCCCTGGGAGTGTTTAAGGCCAGGCTGGATGGGGCTTTGGGCAGCCCTGTCCAGTGGGAGCTGTCCCCCCTGCCCGTGGCAGTGGGGCTGGAACTGGAAGATCTTTAAGGTCCTTTCCAACTCTAATCATTCTATGATTCTGTAAGATTACCAGAAAGCAACAAATACAACCCTACTTCCCATGGGGAGCTTACTGCTTCACCTCCAGGCTACAGCTGGAGGACAGTTTCGCAAACTCTTTGCCAGATCCTGCAATACAGCTACTTCAGAAACATGGCACAGCCATACAGCAGCCCAGTAAGCAAGATCAGATCCACTCAACTGAAAGGGAAGGAAGAAACCCCTCTCAGAAGTCTAATGTTTCCCTCAATAAAAAAACCTTCCTGAAAAGTTGTTCTTCCTAAGTCTTGCATAAAGGGACATAAAGAGATGAACTCCTTTGGACTATCATACGTCATCAGTGGGCAACAACTAGACACAGAAAGATGAGAAGGGTTGTGCTTACAGTATGTCTTCCATAAATTTTACAGAAAAATCTGCAAAAAAAGACAAAGAAAACCATCCAAACGGCCTCAAATATCCTTACTCTTAGCACTACCAGGAAAAAGGTGGCCAAGGTTTTTAAAATCACTCCCCCCCTCCCAACAACCAATAGGATATGAAGAAGAAGCATTTAATGAAACACTATTCCAACTTTGGAACAATACCAGTCTAGTTTGGTTCCTTTCCATCTCAACAGAAAAATCAACCTCCCTAAAACTGTAGTCAGGTTATAAGAAAATAAATTTTAAACTAACAAAAAAAAAAAAAAAAGTTCACGAGTGGACAAATGATAACTTGTTAATGAGAATATTTGAGTTCTTGAGAACAAACCAAATACTGGGGCATGAATAAAGATTAATTTGCTTATTTAGAAATGTACATATGATCTAGTATTAATAATATGACTAAAATGTTAAAGATCACTATCAAATGGCTGCATGAGAAAAATGTGGAGAATGGTAGCAGCTCATTTTAGAGACACTGACAACTGCATTTTCTTGATTCTTTATCACTTAGTGGACTAGTTTCCAAAACAGAAGATGATGCAAGTAGTCACTATTTACTGAAGAATTACATTAGGTAAGAGATGACCTTACGCAACCATTTATAAAACACTGAAAATCTGGGGGGGAAGAAAAACCACACCATCATAGAAGCATTAAATATGCTGCAAGTCTTAAGCTGCCAGCACTAAAATATCTCTGCAATTTCTAAAAATTATTAAATATTTTTCCAACTTGAAAGGAATAGCATTTTGCTTGATAGTGTCATTAAAGTTGCCCACTTTGACACAAAACTGATCACAGGAATTGATCATCTGCTGGGAGCATATAATAGAATTTAAAATTAGTGGTGGCTTAGATTCCAGTGATGTTTATCATTTTTATTCATAAAATAATAGCACAAACATATCCATACAAATGAAGGCTACTAGTATTTATGCACACTAGCTTTTTGAGAAAAGAACCTACCTGAAATCAATTCTGACTAATTCCCTAAAAGATAGAATTCATACTTTTCTATTATAGTGACAGATGACAAGTGTGTGAGAATGTTTAAGTAATATTCTAAAAACTACAATCTCACAAATAAGTAATATTCTAAAAACTACAATCTCACAAATAAGACTTCAGGAAAAAAATTGAGGAAAGCCATGAATTTACAAAGAATTGAGCAAAAGTAAAACTGATATACAACCAGGAGCCAAACACAGCAATAACAAAAAGAAAGCAAGAGCATGCTAAGAAAACTATGGCCAAAGAGTCAAGGGCAAAAGACAGAATTTTTTATTGTGTAAATGTGGAATCGTAACATGGTATTAATCTTTTATGAGATGGAAACAGTAAAATTGCTGATACTGATACAGAAGACATAGAACTGCTCAGCAAGTTGTTCCTGCCAAGTAGCAAAAGTAAAATTAAACACGGTTAAAATGTGTATAACAAATTATATAAGTTACAAGTTACACAATTTAGAAGACTGATGAGAAAGCTAAACACAGTTCATCCCTGCACTGCGTCTGGCAGGGTTTAGTCACTGAATCAAAGGCATTAGGGACAAAAGAAATTCTAATCTTACTATTTAAAAGCCACTGCTAGCTAGAGATTGTAAAATTATTAGTGCACAAGTGATATTTTTAAAATGTATGCCTCAGCAAACACAAGTTATTGTCTCAACATAGGAAGAACCAAATTTATTGTGGAAACCATGTGAATTTTACAAGCCTTTTACCATAGCTTGTGATATTCCCAGAAGTTTAACCAAGATTAATAACTTCTGAATCCTGACAGTCTAATAAATGCTGAAAAAAATTGCTATCTGAAAAAAATAATTTCTTCTTATGCTCAAGACATCTCTTCTTCAGAAACAATAAAAATAATTGGTTTTTTCATTCAGAATCCAAAAAAGTTCTGACAGAGGGGTGAATTTTTAAGGATTATTTTAATGAAATCGTTAAGATACAAAACTGTAAGTTTTCAAATATATACTTAGTCCTTGGACAGCAAATATATTAGAGACAGAGCAAACTGCATCCTTCACACCAGGAAAATGAATCACTTTGTGAATGCACAAGTCAGTTTGCCTCCTTCTATGAAGACGTGAATATCAACATCAAGATGGGCACTCAAAAAAACCCAAAGCAGCCTACCGTCTAAAACATCCTACCGTTCAGTTCCTGTTACTATACAGAACTAAAAGTCTCCATTATATCATCTTAGTGCTATCACAGAAAAACAACAGTGACCTTGCTTCATTCAAACTCTTAGCAGTACATAAAAAGTTGTACTTAAGAACCATGTTAGTTTTAGCAGAATGTTAATTTTGTTTGAGGGTAAATACTGATTTACCATGTGTTTGCATGAAACTGCTACAGAGTCATAAAACACAGTCCAAAGACCTCCAGTCCCACATTAATTTCTAGTAGATAGATCTGTTTGTGCCTGATCAAAAGCAGAACATTAAAAAAAGTAATTAAACAGTAAGATTAAGAAATCAATAAGTGCCCAGAAGGGCTCCCAACTAATTGGGACGGAAGGAATACCAATATCACCTTAAAATTCTCATGTAATACTGCAGTATTTTTGGGAAAGCCTCACATGGGTCACCCATAACAGGCGATAAAGGCACTGACTGAAGTGTCCCTGGCCTTCTGCCTGGAGACCATACCCAGCAGCGACCACACCACTTGGGTCCTCTTTCTTCCCAAACAGAAACCTCACTTTGAACAGGTGAGTACACCAACACTTAATAAAGCTGTACATTCAAAAAATAAGTTACAGCTCAGAGAAAAATATCTAGCAGTGAACAGTCTTCAGCTCTCTCACATTGATTGCCTTTGCAATGACCAGCAAAACGTCAAGTGCTCAGGCAAACATGAATAATCATCTGAAACACTCAAGTAGGACTGAAGAATAATGTGCACTTTACAGTTTACTCTTACAATCTCCCTCTTCAGTTAAAGTAGACATCTTATTACCGCTACCCACACTCTTCCCTGTTTCTGAAAGCTATATGGTTAGTATTTTATTACCACTACTTTTTATATTTTAAGCAAAAAGTTACTATACCTGGAATTTAAGTCAATTCATTCTATAGAATCCTTTAATCAGCAAACAGAAATACCTTGCTTACTTTTTTTTAAAAAAAAAAAAACCAAACACATTTTAGCTTTTCCTTCAAAAAGTATTCATAACGACTGGTAACTGTTAAACAGATTAATATTATAAACCATTACACCCAATGCAGCATTTTACCAAAAGAGGCAGCAGGCAGGCTACGTACACTTAAGCACTTGGTCGTGTAGTTCTGCATAACTTAAATCAAAATCTTCAACCAAGTAAGTTTACACAAAGGCGTAAGTGCAGCCCTGCTTCAGATCCATAGTACAATTCCAGATAACTTCATCATAAATAAACCAGGTTTTTACCAGTCTCGCTATTCTCTACCTAGTTCTCAACAAAACCAGGGAAATTTATCCTCTGATTCTGTATTCACTGCAGTAGCAAAGGCACTGAAGCTAGCTGGAGAGCAAGAAAGCCAACATGGTTGCAGTCAGGCTATGCTGTCCACTCCAGAAAGATACACTCTTTCAGGTATTCAATTTTTAAATCCCAATGAAACAATTATTGAAGACAGAGAAAAGTATCCGTTCCGATTTGGTGCACTTGGCTGTCTTGGTACTGCCAATTTAAGCCTGGCAATCCAAAGATTTAGATATTTAATTAGTATTCACCTGAATAAATCTAAATGGCATGTAAATTGGTAAGAAGAACTTCAAATGAGTAACAATGAAGACAAAAATAGTCCACCTGGCTGTTTTCTATAGGTCTTAAGAAGAAACAACAAAATAATCCCACCATATCAGATCAACGCAATTAACTAATCTACAGTAATACTGTCACTAGCAATGATCAATATCCCAGGTCTGATAAGGAGGATCATCTCACTATACCAAGACACATCAGAGGGTAATGGAGAAAAAAGACTGAGAAATAAATCTAAAGAACTTTTATGATGCCTTTTGGAATAATACTTTAATTCTCAATAATATTTCAATACTCAATAAAAATATAAGAACCTTGTAAAAACTCTGCTACACTGTACCTTCATATGAACTCAGGTAACAGCGACACACATTTTTACTGATGTCCTTCTGAGCGTTCAACTTCTCTTTTGTTTGACTGATATGAAAAGGGATAATTTATTCTTTCGATCTCTCAAAAGGCAAACTACAACCAAGTTTCAGCTACTGCCTGTTCCATTACCAGTCCGGGTTAAGTATTCTCTGGTGCCAGTATCAGCAATCATCATCAGAAAGATGATGAATCTTTCAGCAGGCTAACAGTTGAGGAAACGAACCTGTCTCCTATCAACTTGCTTATCTCTGCTGACCTTCACCCCAGTGAACGCCTCAGTGTTTCTTCCAACTACATCTCTCACAAAACCCTCATGTGCCCCCCATTCACCCACTTTCCTCCCTTCCGTTCCACACAGCTATTCTCAGGGCAAAACGCAGCACAGGCTGGACATTGATAGTTATCAGCTAACATTAAGTCAAAAAGAACAAGTATCTGAAATTAAAACTGCAACCCTGATACAAGTGTTAATTTTCCCCAAAACAAGCGCTATTTTGAAAATACCTTTAAAAATTGTCTTGTCCCTCTCAAATCCAGGTGAAACTGCTAGGAAGTTAGAGGGACTGGAAAAGGAGTGAGTATGGACAGGTCATCCTCACCTGACATAACATCAGTGTTCTATTATTTTGTCTATAGTTTTATAGCATCATCAAGCATGTCAAACAGGGCAGCTGGTGTGTCATGTAACAGCATTCAGGGAATAATTCAGTTAAAAATACGTTGAGATATTAATGTAAAGAGTCAAGCTGCTTCAGCAGTACAGGACGTAAAAAAATTATTTGCTTTTTCTGTTCTGGTTTAGATTTCTGCTCTACAGCACCATACCCTTGCACTGGACTCTTATCCAAAAATTCTTAAAATGTCAAATCAACCTACTATTGTAAAACATACATATCAAATATTTCCTAAAAATCAAAACAGAAGATGTATGATTAAAAAAAGCACTAAAGAAAGCCTGAGCTGAAAGTGCTTCTTTCTGGAGAGCTGAACAAAGGTCATCGAATCAAAACATAACAAGGACCAGAAAGGGATCAGAAATACTGGGTATGGAACTTTCTTTCTAAAACCAGGTAAATCTATAAACCAAATTAAATGCATTTAGGCTTAATAAACATTTAACTTTCATGAAAATCGACATTTCAGTAAGAGTTTAAAACTTATCTTTCCTAAAAAGAAGAAAGCTTTCCCTACCTAAATAGCAAAATTTTCACACGTGGGAAAAATTGTACCTCCTTCCTTCAGTTAATATCATGTTTTTAACATCTCACACTATTAAGTTAGCAAGCAGGAATGCTTGCTACGCTCAGATGTAGGTAAAATACAAGATTACTTTTTGTGAAAAATCACTGATAAGTACCATTGAGTTTAAGTTTGAGATAAAAATATGAAGAAACGTTGTTATGATGTTACCTGTTAATGTTGATAGAAGTGATATAACACTTCTTCAAAACAATTACATTTATGAGCTACAACACACAAATTGTCATTACAAAAGATCTCAAACAAAGCACAATGGAAATACACTTGCGTTACTTGTCTCAAGAAAAAAGGAGATGTTTTTCTACATACAAGTCAGTTCTGTTTATACCTACTCTCAAATCTATTTTGTTAGATCAACCTACATCCACATAACATGCTTCTTTCTTAATGCCACAAAAGTACTTTACTGAAATGCTTGATCAATAGCTCACAAACAAGTAAACATTTAAGCAGTCATCAATTCTCTAATTAATGAAGAAATGCCAAGGTTTGGGTATCTTACACCAGTTAGTGCACTCTGTATCCCGTTCTCTGTATGACATTGTAAGTACAGAAGTTACAGTTCAAAAATCATAGGGTGTATGAAGCTGAGGCACTATTCTAAAGTAACTTTAACTTTGCTAAAACAATGTTCAGGAGACTACGCACTGACCTAGAAAAATTATGCATTTCCTAAAAGTGGTAAGCATTTACAGATATGCTGTTATACAGGAAATGTAATTCAAATGTATCCTCATTTACTGCTTCATTAACTTCCACAGTAATCAGTTCTGTACTAAAAAGATTGAAGAGTATGCCAGCCTGAATAAGATTACCATTTGTGTCTCAGCCATACATAAAACAGCTCTTTTCTGATGTGCAAGACAAATGGCAATACTGGAAAGGATTTCCATATCCTCTCAGGAGCAGCTGACACTTGGCTGGTTAGGACAACACACAAGCTATGAAACTGCTTTCAGTTTACTTATTTAAGAAGTAAGTTTAAACTTCTGCTCAACTGTTGACAAACAGAAAAGTGAAGCGAGTAAAGTCTTTATGAAGGTTTGCGATTTGCTTTTTATTTTTTTTAAACTGTATTCTTAATAGTGCCTCAGCTTCTTAAAAGAAAGCATTATGCACAAAAAGCTGAGAACAGACACTCCCGTGCAACATAAACTGGATAACGCTGCTAATTAAACAGGCCTACGGAAGCAAACAGCAGCTGTACTACCTTTTCAGTTTACCTGAGCTACGGAATTTCCAAGGATCATAAATGGTTGCAGAAGGTAGTCACAGTGCTATTAAAAGTTTCCAGGACAAAGTTTGACAGCGTCAGAGGTAAAAACATCTCAAGCAGCCAATTTAAAATGGGCATTTGTTTTCCCAAAGGAAAGTTTCAAAATTACAAATGTCAAACAGCACTCAGTCATTACATTTATGTTAATTAAAGCCTTTCAAGGTAATCACATAATTGAAAGTGAGTTTAATCTCTACATTACAAAAGCAAAGTGAAATACAAAGGGATGACAGCACAGCTACCTGACGTGTTATTTGCACTGTCCGCAATGTGGATCATTTACACAGTTTATTCAGAAAACTTCAAGATAAAGACAAATTCAGCTCCCCTGCAAATACCTTGGACAGCTGAGAGTGCTTTACATTCCTCACTGGCTTCACATGTGGCAACAAGAGACTAAAAATAACTTGTGTACCATAACACAAACCCAGTCTCTGAAGTTCTGCTAATAATTGTACAGTATTGCTTTCTTCACTACTGTAGGAAAATCAAGCAACTGAGACATAATGTTCTTAGAGTCTCTGCAGAGATCAAACAGCAGCAGGACTTGGAGAGTCAGGTCACCCATTGCAAGTAGATAATCTTCCTAGATAACACTTATCATCAGCCTCTACAGAATTGAAACACGCATTCAAAAAAGTCTAATCTACACTTATTTTCACAGGCACAGGGCAACTCAAAATAATGGAGCATTTGCATAATTATGTTCCATCTTTCCTGAAATTATCAGATCAAATTATGTTCTTAAAACCTGCTACAGATGCCAAAAATTGATGGATGTCCAGCATGGGTCAGATGCAGTGCTAACAGTTTTAGCTGCCTTACACCATCCCCTGGGAACACCACTCTCTCCTTTGTTGACTCAAAAGCCTTGCCAATCTTAAAACCAGCTACAAACTTTGAAACAGAGACACTAATCAAGTTCTCTTCACTGCTGCAGCATAAATACTGGTTTTAGGGTGCCTGCGTGTAAGTTATGTCCATCGCCTACACACATACCCAACACCCTTTTGGGTATATCAAGTGCAAGAGGCCCATCACTGCAGAACCTTGACGATCCGAGAATGTGCTTTTTCTTCCCCAAACACCTTCTGAATGTTTTGAATTCTCCCACTTTATCAGACACCTGCTAAACAGCCACTGCAAGAGACAGAGATGGTGTCTTCGTAATCACTAGAGAAATGCAGAAGGAAAACAGCAAGAACACCAAGGCCAGACTGGCCTCCCTCAGCATTCAAGAGTAGGAGAAACACAGACCTTCTCCTCTAGTGGTTATAAGGATGCCTGGAACAGCACTCACATTTCAGTCAAGTTTACTAGTCTAAATAAAGCTGACAAAAGAACACACTAGGATACATTTCTCACCATGGCACCGCTCTAATCCATTGTGGGAACCAGGAATTCTTTTCACCTTCCAATTTCAGATGTGCTACAATCTATGCATAAAGCTGAACAAAAGATTTCCTTCTGAGAAGTAAAAGTGGGATTTTCTAAGAAGTAAATGAGGTATTAAGGCTATGTTATGAAAAAAAAAAGCCACCATTTTTGGGAACCACAAAGAAAGTCGAAATTCTTTATTTTCCAGAGCCCAGAAGACGAAAACCATATTATAGGAGCCATTGATTAGGCATGAGAAACAGAGCGAAAAAAGCTATTGAAAATGACATACAGAAAGAGATCCCTATACCTAGGAAACATATAGTCATGTTTCACTGAAAATGGATCGAGGAAGAAAAGTATCACGAGCTTCAATTTTAGGGCCTTAAAAAGAAAGTTCACCGACCATATTGCTATTAAGTACAGTTTATTCTGCCAATCCAAGTGGGACATTATGGCCAGAATTTTCCATACAAATGGAAAAGTGCTAACAGTTGCTACTAACCCTTCATCTCTCGGTTGGGTAATTGATAATCTTGTACAGGTTGGTTCCTGCGCCTGAGAAGCAGCTGTAACTTAACAGTGCTAATTCCCAAAACCTGAGTCTTGTCTACAGGTGAGCTTCCACCACGATTGGCACAGAGATTTCTACAGTAAACATAGCAGAGAAGGCAGGACAAGTCTGTTACAGCCAACTGCTTCAGTGGGATTTCAGCAATCATCACTAAAACCCTGCCTACAGCAGAAAACTTGCAGTCACTCAGCGAGCACACATTAGCACTTTCCTCAGATACTCAGTGCACAAATGCACAGGGAAATGGACTGATGCCCCTCCGGCTCTCACAGCCCTCACCACCCTTGTTATGCAGTTTCCAACAGCGGCACTCTCCCCTCTCCTTCCCTCCCTGCCGCAGGTCACTGCTGAAGCGGCATCAACTACAAGCAAGCCATATAAAGTCAGCCTGGCCATAGAGAGACTATAAAAAACCCACATGCAACAAAACTCTTATTTTACCACACCCAAAACATTTTCTGGGGTACAGCACTGGTGTGTGTTTAGCGAACTGGGAAATTACAGCTCTGTGCTGCAGGAAGTACAGGAGTCAACAGAATATTTACATCCCTCTGATCAGTAAAAGCGAGTCCTGACTCTATATGAACAGAGTGTAAAAAATGATTATTAGAGATTACATTTTTCATTCATGTAATAGTAAAGAGAAGTATGCTTAAAAAGCCAGGAGAGTTTGCCATTCCACCCTGGTCTGTATGTCCCAATCCTCCTCTCAATTTTTAAGAAGGACTAGAGTAACTTAAGTTTGCAACAAGACTGTGGGTGAACATGGTTTGAGTTGTGGAATGACTTATTTTCCGGTTATTTTTAATGAGTAAAGATCAGACATCTAAATCTTTTTGTTAGCATTGTAACTTACACTACCCCTTATTATCCAGTCAGCCCTGTAACTTCTACTTCTGCA
The DNA here is from genome assembly GCA_013398155.1 of Pedionomus torquatus. Lineage (NCBI taxonomy): Eukaryota > Metazoa > Chordata > Aves > Charadriiformes > Pedionomidae > Pedionomus > Pedionomus torquatus. Next base: position 256,100 of record VZRU01005169.1, on the reverse strand, counting down.
ACTTTGTAACTCCAACATGCTCATGTTAACACTCCTACAGTTTATTCACCAAGTCAGCACAAAGAAACAACCAGCATAATATTGATTATTATTAGAGAGAATTCTAAAATCTTAATTAACAGGAACCAGTCATTTGACATTTTTTCACAGTTAATGCTTAACACAAGTCTGAAGTTGAATCAGAAGGTTCTTTTTTGGAGGAAAGATGGGTATTGTTTGGATCTTTAAAAGTCTTTGTACAAGAAGTAAAACTGAAAAAAATCCTTTCTAATATAATACTTCAATTTTAAACAAATGAAGGCAAGTATTAAAGATCACGTGTTGGTATCTATTCCTAAAAGTTTAGTGTTCTTGAAAATGTCCTGTAAGTAACATCTCACGTGTTTCACTATGCTGACTATCTTAGGAAGCTGATGTGGTTCAGAAATCCCTCGTGACTAATTTATAAATTTTCTGAAGAAGAGAGAAGTTACTCAGTTTTGAATAAAACCCATAGGCTTATACTTTTTAAAGGAGTTTTAGAGCTTTGAAAAACACACCACAAAAATTTATTTTCTGGGCATTTTTAACTGCAAAACAAAAAATAAATAAAATTAAAATGTACTTACCTTGATAGGAGCTGTTGAGAACTTGACTTTTCGGTCTGGCTCAGGATCTTCCTCTTCAGAAAGTCCAGGAAACTCCTCATATTGACTGTCATACATATACTCCTCCTCCTCCTCCTCTCCCTCCGAAATTTCTTTGCCTTCAGGCCCTTGGTTTTCTGGCTCTGTATCCCTGTCATCATCAAAAGCTGCATTCTCTATTCCAAAAGCACTAAAGTTCTCACTCTGCTTTTCCACCACTTGCTCCTCTTCTTCAGCATCCCTTTCCTGCTCTAGAACATCCTGCTCTTGTGTAACTGGACCATCTTTCACAGACATCCCATCTCTTTTGTTGTCCCAACTGGTCTCGCTGCCTTCCACGAACTCTTCTACCACTTCCAAAGAGTAGCTGTTCCTCTTCCCTTCCTGTACTTGACGCTGAAGCGGCTGATCCTCTTGAACAATGTGATCTTTCTCCATACCTTCTTTTTCACGCCCTGAGGTTTCATCTTGTGCAACCAGCTCTGCGCAAGTCCCCTCCACAGGGGAAACCCTGGACAGAATACTATCTGATCTCCGCTGAGCCTCCTGACCAGGTGCATTGCCCATATCCCACAGGCTTCTCTCAAGTGCCAGCTGATCTCTTTTGTCTTTTCCAAGTGCCTCACTCAGTTCATCTCCGAGGATCACAGCCATTTTGGTGGACACAGCCTTTTCTGGACATGCTTCAGCAACAGCAGATGAATCCAAACTGTGGTGGCCTCTGAAAGGGTCCTGACTCGAAGGACTATCATTTTTGGAAATGTCTTTGGATTCTTCAGTGTCACTGTCACCCAGAAAGCTTTCCAGCCTCCGAGAAATGGGCCCTGCATTCAGGAAGGAGGATTTGGAACCACTATTGGGATGTTGCTGCTTCAACTCCTCATTACCTTGATTTTCAACTTTCTCCAGCGCAACTGGAAGAGTTGCTTCTGTATTAAAACTGAAGTGGTCCCCCACATTGCTGCAATCAGAGGTTGAACTGCGTCTCCTCTTATCCTCACTTCTTTCACATTTGCTAGGGGAATATCTGTCTGCAGAGCTCCGTTGTTTTATATTTCTCTCAAACAGCTTCCTGGTCTCCGAAAATTTTTCTGCCAGGGCAACTTTGTCCAAGTCTGCCTCATCGTTGCTACGGATGACCTTGTCGGCAGCAGAAGGCACAGACAACGAATCCACAGGACTGCCACAGGGGCTGGTACTTGTATTAAGAAGATTATTTTTTTGGACAATGAGGAAAGATGGGCTACCTGGAGAATGTCCGTGTTCTGTGGCTGTGGCCCGGCCGATCAATTTGGCCTCAGCAGGTGGACTGCTGTCACAAGAGGGTGTGGAAGAAGAGCCTCCCATTTGCAGAAACATATTTTTGATCTTGTGTACTCTATTGCCATAAGTGGCAGCTCTGCCTCGACTGTGGGGGTCATTTCCCCCTCCATTGGCAGAAGTGCTCAGCTTCTGATGCAAGCCTGTTTTGTTGGAAGCGTTCTCAGGCTTGTTTATGCTATCAAAAGAGCATTTAATAGCATGGAAATCAGATTTATAGGCATTTCGGTGTGGAGAAGCACTTCTTAAAGTCCTTTCCCCTTTGCCTTCGGTTTTCATCATTGTCAAGAGAGAAAGCTCCCCCGACTCCTGAAGAAGAATGGGAAGGACGGCTCCCAGGCACAAAGCTTCCACTCCCCAAGGCCAGGGAGAGCGGATCCCACGGAAGATCTGAAAAGCAGCCTTTCACTCGGCCAGCCTCCCCGCTCGCATTGAGATGGGAGCGCAAGGGAGTACTACGTGGAGAGAAAGAAATCACAGCGCGTACATGGCCACATCGGGCATTATCCCCGGCGCGGAGGGCGGTATCCGGAGAGCCATCTGCAGAGAGACAGAGTTTTCATTAACCGGGGGCCCCGCCGGCGTGTGACACGAATCCGAAACCGGCGCCGGCAGCAGCCGCCCGACACCTCCCCGCGGGATAAAGCCCATTGTGTCCGGCGGGACGCGCGGACCCAGCCGCTCCCGCCCGGGCACCGACCCGG